>OX393567.1:11211130-11381130 GCA_947652115.1 Blastomussa wellsi
CAGTTAAGCAAAATGATTCCATCAGTATGTAATAAATATATTATCTCATTATATAATATAGTGATGTGTAAAATTACTGATACATTCAATTCATTTTATGGTACAACAGAACGAGTCTACGAGCCGTCTGAAAAAACAGCATGTTGTCCAGAAAATCGAGTAATCTATGACAATGATTTATATGTTTGCTCCTCTTGTGGTCTAATTCAGTCCTACGACAGGATTAACGACTATTATGAAGGCTTTTATCAAAATATTTATAAGCTATCCCGTAAATAAGTTTGTAATAGAAAATATCATATAGAAAACACACTTCGCGACATTCGATATAAGCACCGTATATTTTTCACTGAAGAAGAAAAACAAGCAGTGAACTCAAACTTCAACCACCTTGGTAAATCCTTCCGTGAACTTTACCCAGAAAGAAAACGTTTCATTAAATTTTCTTACATCCTTTATCAAATTTTTAAAAACTAGAAAGTCCAAAAATTATTTACTTCTCAGATAAATATAGCAGAATAAGTAAGCGTACAATTTTAAATTATAATAAAATGTTGAACCAAATGACTGATTATACATTTTATCGTACTTCATCTCATACTTCTTAACAACAGGTGCAATGTCAATCACTAAGTCATCCTTTTGATTCATAATCATAGTTAAACGTTCTCTTGAAAAATTACCGCTCCTCAAAGCAGTCTTAATTTCACCCATAAAATGTTGATAAGTTTGATAGGCATATCGGCATGCATTTATCTTCTCATCCAAATTTTTATGTTTTTTATACATCTGAATTATTATAGCTACAGCAGATATTCCAACTAACCCAACACCCCTTGTAGCAATACTCGAAACAACCCCTCCACTGGCAAATAAGACAGAGGCAGTGTCAGCTACAATTTTCCACTTCCTATATTTTCTATGAGCTATCATATAACACCAACTCTTTTTATGATATGACTTGTAATACGCTTTCAACTCCCCAGCCTCTTCTTCACTCAATTTATCGGAAACGTGATTGAAGTCAATTATTTCCATATATTAGTAATTTAGACAATATCTTATTATTCCACATAGTAGTATAGCCTGAGGAAAATGAATACCACCTGATCATCACCGTTTTAGTTTCCTGTTTTAAAGCTCCCAACGGCGAAAAACGGCAAGTTTGCACATTTGCTTCCTCATCGTTGCACATCGCTTCCTATCGCTGAAGTCCGGATTTCGAAATGTTTGAAGACTCAGCTCCGACTTGTCGGAGCTGAGTCGCCCGAGAGGAAAGTGAAATCTAACTTCAACAAATCAGGAAGCAATGTGCAAACAAAAGGAAGCAAATATGCAAACAAAACTGCGCCGTTGGGAGCTTTAAAACAGGAAACTAAAACGGTGACGACAGGTGTGTATTCATTTTCCTCAGCCTATACTACTTGTCGAGGAAGGACAACCCCTGGCCGACTGGTTAAAACAATTAGACAGAAGCGGCGCCCTGTTATACAATGGTACGCGGAGCAAACAACTGCGTGCTGTTGATACGAAATCGGAAAGAGAACTGCGCCAAACGTGGTGTCGGAGCATTTTGCACGCAGCATAACTTCCAAATCAAAAAGAGAATGCAAAAGCCCGCACCATGCCGCAGCTGCGGCGTTGGAGTTTTGTGTGATTACCGATTATGTCTAGCTTGCGGCGGGAACAAGCTTAGACGGCGGCTTATTCGCAAACAAGAAAAGGCAAAGAAAAATTTTGAACGTGTTTTGCACGAGCTGATGTCAACCAGTTAGAGATTTGCATACTTGTTATAAAAGCAAGTCAACCAGTTAGAGATTTGCATACTTGTTATAAAGGCACGCAGTTAGAGATTTGCATACTTGTTGTAAAAGCAACTCAATTATTTTCTCGCACATTATACAAAGTCGCCGATGACTGCAAAGGAAATTGGAACAGAAACGTGGCAGAATTTAGAACTACCGGAAATTGATTTAGAAGAATTTGAAAAAATGATAGAACAAATAAGAGCAGAAATTCGGAATACCTTGTCGAAGGGTGAAACGTTAGAACAAGAACTAGCGGAAATTGATTTTGAAAAACTGATGGAACAAATACAAGCAGAAATTCAGAATGTGTTTGATGATCGCATCCCCCCGGAAGACCAAGAGCGTCTACCCAAACCTCTTCTTCCAAAACCATACCGACCAAGAGCGCCCCCAAGGCAAAAAAGGGAGGCAAGAAAAATGGAAAGCATCCTAAAAACGTTTGATCCAATCCCTGCCCAGAAAGTCAAATCGAGGGAGAACTACCAACAGTCCATTGAATGGTTCTTTACAGAACCAGAGAATGAGGGAAGAACGGTAGCAGGGAGACGTTTCATAAGTTGGACGTTCCAAGGACAGGAAAAAAACCTCACAGAGTTTTTCATGAAAAAGATTCGAGAGACAGTTAACCCATCCATGTATGTGAGGCACAACTATTCTTATTGGTTGGAAAACGTCGAGGATGGAACGCTGATCTTGTTCTATAAAAACTCCGGGGGGTCGCCTTGGATAAACCAACTGTCTGAAGCGGAAAAATGGTTGAATGAAAAGGAGGAGTTGCGTCTGCAAGTTGATGACATCGAAAGACCGAACACAAAGTGGGCGTCCAGGGGCTATTCTGATGTCTATGTGAAGGTTGTGCTTGACCGCAAGCCTTTGTTGGGCACAGGCCCCTTGCCTGACTGGCTACGCAACCTTGCTCGTGGGCGTGTTGGTTCAATAGTGGCGCTGGATATCTACCGCGATAATTTATGTCTCTGGCGCTGCATTGCTGTGCACCGAGGAGCCCGGCATGTCCGAAGTACAGCAGCTTGCCAAGAGTTTCTTCAAACTCAAAACTGTTCCAATCGACTGTCCAAAAACATCTCTTGATGAATTAGATAAGATTGAAAAGCATGTCAACAAGGGGGTCAGTTTTTCAGATTGGCTCGGTATAAAGGTTTATCAGCCTGAGTGGGGAGAAGACAACGAAGTGGTTTGGCATCTTAGAAGAAACTCACCGGCCAAGCTGACAAACATTCTGACAATCGGCATTTACGAGGGGCATGCCTTTGTCATAAAAGACATAGAAAAGCTTGCGAAAACGTATGCATGTGTGGATTGCCGCGCGAGATTCACACGAGTTGACAATCTTCAACGGCATGTCCAAACATGTGCCCAAGGGAAGACGATAATCGATTGCCCGGGCGAAAAAGTCGAAGCCCCACAGACAGCTTATGAGAAGGTTTTATCCAAACAACCATGCTTCCCCAGAATCGCTACGGTGGCTAGACCAAGAAGCCAAGCGGCGGAAAATTCACATCCACCACGCAATGTGTGGACACGTAGGTGAGAGGTGGGTTGAGCGGGCACCATTCGACGGTCACAACCATGAAACAAAGACCGTATTTCAATACCACGGCTGCCACTGGCACGGGTGCCGAAAATGTTACCCGCACGATCGCGACAAAATCATCGCCCATTTCGGTCAAACACGCGAAGATAGGTTCAAGGCCACGCAGAGGCGTACAAAAACGCTCCGGGATGCCGGCTACCGCGTAATCGAGGTTTGGGCGTGTGAAGTTGGGGAAATCGACGCCGAATCCCCGCAGACCGAAACAAAAAGCTACCCGCACACGATCCTGTACGATTTCGAGGCGTACGGCGACAACGGTGAGCGGAAGGAGCCCACTTCCATGTTAACGATCGAGAACGCGCACGTGCCAATCTCGGTGAGCATCGGCGACACACTCGAGAGAGAGCCCACCCACATCTGCGAAAGAGACCCCGCAGAGTTGGTACGCAAGTTTATGGAAGAGCTGGAAAAGCGCGGAAAAAACATCCAGGCCCAAGTCCGGGCGGAGTTTGTGCCAGAAGACGTGTGCCTGCTGCCGAAAGCGCAGTGGTTAAAACTTGATGAATGGTGCAACCAGGTGCCAGTCGTCGGGTTCAACTCGGGCAGCTACGATCTAAAGGGAAACAAGATAATGTTCTTGTTGACCTTGGGCTTCCGTTTCCTCGACATAATAAACTATCTTGGCCCGGGGACCAGCTTCGAAAAGTGGGTAAAAGCCTACGAGTGTACATCAGAGAAATCGTGACTTCTGTACGAGTGGTTCGATTCGCCCCAAAAGCTCGACTATCCAGGGATCCCAGACTACCCATCGTGGTACTCACGCCTGAAGGGCGACCACGTGTTCACGAGAGAAGAATGGGAGGGTTGCAAGCGCCTGTTCCAAGAAAAAGGTATGCGCACCTTCGCAGACTGGCTGCGCTACTACAACAATCTCGACGTGGCACCTGGCCTCGAGGCTTTGGAAAAGATGCGGGCCTTCTACACCGAAAAAGGAATCGACATCTTGAAAGACGCGGTCAGCTTCCCGGGGGTGAGTTTGCACTGCTTACTCCGGGGAGCGGTCGAGAAAGGCGCTGAGCTATATAGTGCAGGCGGAGAAGCGTACGAGATGTTCAAAGGAGCTGTGGTCGGAGGCCCGAGCCTCGTGTTCACGCGCTACCAGGAAGTCGGGGTGACAAAGATAAGATCACACCAATACGAAGACTTTCGTCTATGCAAAAAGATCTTGGGGTACGACGCCAACGCCCTTTATCTTTCAACCATGTTGAGAGAAATGCCTTGCGGGAAGGAAAGGGTCGTCCACTACGCCGAAGACGACGAGTCCCAAAAGGAGGTGGTGGTGCCAGAGCTAACGCGCAGGCTCAAAGAAGGAAAATGGTTCGGATTTGCCGAAGTCGATATAGAGATTCCGTAGCACTTGCGCCCCAAGTTCGAGGAAAAGTGCCTGTTCTTCTACAAAAAAAGGTGCCGAACGAAGTTGTCCCGGAACATATGCTTCAGTACTTGCAACAAACAGGCAGAACGCGCGGAGACGGGAAAAAACTCGCGGGCGCCCTGTCCGCAGAGAGACTTTTGCTGTACACCCCTCTGCTGCGTTGGTATATGGACCACGCGGCAGTGATCACACGTGTCCATCGGTCAATCAACTACCAACCGGGCAAGATCTTTCCCTAGTTCGTGGAGGAGGTCACCGATGCGCGGCGGACAGGAGACGTGGAAAAAAGCAGGGCGCTGCTGGGGGAGGTGTTCAAGCTGCTAGGGAACAGCAGGTACGGGAAGCTCATCGAAGTCTTGGAGCGGCAGACAAACGTTATTTACACCAAAGATGAGAAGGTGGTCGACAGAGCCTTGCGAAGCGCGTATTTCTCCGATCTAGATGAGATCGGGCAGGCGTATGTGCTGGAAAGCTGCAAGCCAAGGATCACAATCAGGCGGCCATTTCAGGTTGGAATCGCTGGCAAAGCTGCGGATGCTGGAATTCTACTACGACTATATCGACGTATATTTCGACAGAAGAGATTTTGAGCTGATCCAGATGGACACAGAAACAAACTACATGGCCATCTCCGATCACCGGCTCGAGAACCTAGTCAGGCCGGAGCTGCAAGCGGAATTCGAGACGCAGAAGAAGAAGTGGCTGGCTTGGGACAAATGGAGCGGCCGCACGCCCGGGCTCTTCAAACTCGAGTGCGAGGGCAGCCGGCTGATCGCGCTCTGCTCAAAGTGTTATTTCGTCGACGAACCGGGCGAAAAGAAGAAGTTTAGCACGAAAGGGATGTCGAACAGGCAAAACGAGATAACCTGGCAGCGTTTCAAGACAGCTTTGGAAGGTAGCAAGGACATGGCAACCAACAGAGGTTTCAGGATGCGGGACGGCCGGATGGTCACTTACAAGCAGAAGAAACTGGGGCTCAGTGCTTATTACGACAAAAGGTGGGTGCTACCCTACGGGAAACACACTGAACCAACCGAATTTCACATTTAGTTCGCGTCAGACGGAGGAAGAGTGGTGTTTGGAGGGACAACCAGGAGCTCTTCATGCACAAAGCCGCGCTTGGGCCCTTCGTGCAAATAGTAGAGAACGTGTTGATCTGGTTTGATAAAAACTCTTTCAATGTTGTAAACTTTCAACGACCAGATCGGATCTGTGGCCCTTCTTGCGCCTCCTTCAAGCTCGCCTGGTTGGTAGACATAGCGAACTTGGGCAAGAGAGGGGAGGATTTTTTCGGCCTTTCCAACAGGCCTTCTAGGAGTTGTGGCGGGCTGCGCAGAATCAGTGTTTTCTTTGATTGCTTCCGCAGGTTTTTTCCCCGTCAGCCGGGTTTTTTCGTTGTTGAAAGCGGCAACAACTTGCAGGAAGTCTTTTCACCCACGCAGTGGACCGCTCGCCTGGGGAGTCGCATTTCCACGGCGTACTGGTACCCGAACCACCGTTCGGCAAGGATGAGGTTTAAACGTTCAACAATTGCCTGTTCGCGGTGAATGTAACACGCCCGTGCCGGATATTGGTTTTGTGTTTTTCCATTTCTTTTGCAACGGCGCCCATGAATTCACGCCCGGGTCAACCTGCAGCAGTTTTGGCCATTGGAGGAGCGAGCGCTTGTAAATCTTCTGAAAGGCCTGGGCGTCCTCATCGGAAGGGTTCGGCCTCTTTGTAGCGGCTGGCCACGTCGACAACGGTAAGCGCGTATTTGAAAACTTTGCGCCCGCGGGGCAGTTTGTCGTGTGGCAGAAAAAGAAGGTCCGCCTGGTTGACCGCGTTGGGTGTGGGGACGTCGAAGTTTGGCCGAGGAATGTGCCTCGGAGCGGGCAGGTATATCTGCCAGAGGGCTTGGCTTACCAGCCACTTTTTTGTAGTGTCTTCTAGCACCTTGGCGGCCTCGCATAATTTTTTAACAGCGGCAAGGCCCTTCCAATATCCCCCCGGGCCGTAGTATATCTTTGCGAGTTTGGCATCCATCGCGCTAAAAAAAGGATCTTTGCGAGTTTGACATCCATCGCGCTATAAAAATTTTAAAGGAACCGGAAGGCTGCGTAGCCCAGAGCGAGCGCCCCGGCGCCCACGAACGCGAGTTCATCCTTTTTCTGCTGCTTGCTCGGCTGATAGAAATTAGAGAACTTGGACTCTTTGGGAGGTGCCATCCGTTCTTCAGGGTGCACCCTGTTGTAGAGTTTGAAGGCGTAGTCAGTGTTGGTGAAGTTCTGTTTGGCCTCTTCCTTTATTTGCTAGTTTGTCGCAATCCAGTCGAGAAGTTTGGTGTGGTCACGCGCGTATTTTGCGTACGCAGCTTGGTACGCCTCGAGAGCTTTATCATGCCGCACTTTTTGTTCTAGCGCTGCTTTGTCACCGCCTCCAAAAGCCCTCGAGAGATAATTAGCGCCGATGAAAGCCGCTGTGTTCAACACAGCCCCGCCAACCATAATCACGACACTTGCTATTTTTTCTTATATATATTTTTTCAAATGTAAGTGGGAAGGATTTCAGGCGTTGGTGGGAAGGATTTTCTGGTCCTCTAAGTACTTTTTGAGCGCAACACTCCTCGCCATCACAGCTGTGAACATTGCGTAGTTTTCGATAGAATTAGAAGGGTCACCTGTAAAACTTTTCTTAAACGTGTTTTTGTCAACCCAGCCTATGCCAGCAGCGAGGCCGGTAAGGGTGGCGGCATCAATGACGGTTTTGACGAGCTTGTTGTCTGACATGTTTATATAGAAGAGAAAAATATTTAAATCGAAATTACTCGGCCAATATTTCTTTTATTATCTTTTTTAGATCTTCTTTTGTAGACTCGTCTTCCTTTATTGTTTTCAACAACTTTTGTACATCTTTTCGCAATTGCTCCTCTTCATGTTTTTTTTTTACCTTCTGTTCATACCTTTTTCCTCCTCTTCGACAGGCTTTTTGACCAAACAACTGCCAGTTTTAAGGCACTCATACGTCACCACCCCCAAACCAAAGCCAATAGCACTAACTGCTGCGATGTTTTTTAACTGGTCCCCCATTGCGATGTGTTATATATTCAAATATTTTTTTGGCCGCCTTAATCCATTGAGCGAATGCCTTTTGGAGATGCTTGCACCGGAAGTGGCGCTGGTGCTGCAGGTGCAGGTGCCGGTGCCCGTGCCTTGAAAAAGACTCGGATGTCTTTACGCTTGACATACGTCGTTGCAAGTGTAGCGCCAATTCCAATGATAGAGATCCATTGGTTTGTGCTGAGAACATTTGAAAAACTTTTGGAATCAGCTGCAGCGGGCGGTGGTGCGGTCTTCGGAGCAGGTTGCCGGAGTTTGTGAAGTTGCCTGTGAGACTGGAGCGGTTGGTTGCTGTTCTTCAGACATCTGTGAGCCAGCGGTCGGTTGCTGTTCTTCGGACATTGCGAGGGATGTCGATTATTTCTGTGTATTTAATTAAAAAAAATATTTTTTTGTGAGGAATTGCTGACTATTTCTGTGTAATTATTCAATAGTTGGTGAGTTTGGCACAGTAATTTTTCTCTCTTCTCCTTAGCGCAAAAGCTCATTCAAAACAAGGTGTTTTGCGGTGATCAGCACCGCGTTGGCCACAGCAAGAAAACGAAAGCACTTTAAAGCCATGTTGCCGGCCAGGTTGGAAAGCTCTTTGTTGATGATGTAGTCGTTTCTGAGTTCTTTTTGATAAGCATCGATGTCATCTACGGGCAACGACCATTGCGACCCCTTTGGTCACAAGAAAAATGAAGCTGTCGATCAAGCTGTCAGTTGTCTTTGAGCCCACGTAGGTCTCGTACCGTTTGGTGTATTTCTCAACATCTTTGTCGCTGAGGCGCTTCACCTGCTCGTGTGTTAACTGCACCCCGATGGCCTCTTTGGCTTTTCCTGTGGACACCAGCACGGCCAGCTGCTAACGAAGAGCAGGAATATCAGGCCCGGAGCCTGCCACAACAGCTGGCCCGCTCGACGGCTCGGCTTCCAGCAGGTTCATAACTTCTGCGATCGCAAGCTCTTCTGCCATTTTTGCCATTCTTTTTCTGTTATATACAACTTTCATTTTTTCAATTCAACTCCGTAGGGGTGCCGAAGAGAGAACACGAGATGAGCCAACTTTCGAGCTTTAAGCTTTGAAATAAGACCTTTGTACTCATCCTGGGAGAGTTCCCCGGCGTAATCATCAAAGATGGCTTTCGTGGTCTTGGCCGCGGGGCCAAGAGAACAACCGCCGCCACGTTCTCCCGGAAAGAGGCTGTTATGCTGGTCATCTTCTGTGTCAGTACCCAAACGCTGATGCCTATATGTCGAGCAGAAAAGGCAAGATTTACCATGTTGTGGTTCATTTCTATATCAGTATTGCACAGATTCCAATTGCTGCCTCAAAATGTTCATCTGCGAGTCACTGATAACAAAGATGTAGCAGTTCACATTGCCTGATCCGCTCGCATTCCCCTCTCGTCTTGGGTGTTTACGAGGCGCGTGCCACTGCCGTACAGCGACTGATCTGCCATGGAGCGCAGATCGATCAAAAGACATGTGTGGCGTTTCTGTCTGGGGAAAGAAGCGACGGGCCATCTCCCACATGTCCCTGTATAAGATGCCGTTGTTGTACAGCATGTTTGGCGAGCCGTTCACCGTGACGCTGACTTTCGTCAGGCCAGGGTTAAAGTACTTTTCTGTATCTCTGGCTCATTGAGCGTAAGGCTCGATGAACAGGAGAAGGATTCCTTTCAGGGACCTTCTCTGGGGGTTGACTCTGAGGGTAATCCTTTCCTTGGCTTTTGCGAAGGTGATCATCTGGTCAAGCTGGACGTGGTCGTACATGAATTCCTTGCCAGCGGCATAAACACTGTCCGCGTTTTCCGCCAGAATCTTGCTTTCGATCATTTCATACTCAAGCTGGATGTTTGTCAGCTTGTATTTCAGTTTTGTTTGGTCAGAGCCTTTGACAACGAGCTCAAACAAGAGGTCGTGGTAAACAGCTTGGGGGTAAAAGACTCCGTGGTCGGTCAGGATCTGGTGCTCCAGTCTGATTCGGTATTTTGAGCCAAAAACCTTGTTCAGCACGTTTTCCGGGTCGACGCGCGAGGTTTTCTTATCCTCAGCGTTTGAGCGGATCTTGCAGAGGTCCTCGCTCTGAATTCCATCGAGCAGCATGTTGTCCCGCTCCTCCTGCGAGAGGAAAAGGTCCTCCCAGATCTTGAAGATGTCATACCCCACCGTGTCCTGCAACACGGTGCCCGCGTACTTCACAACCAGTTTGTCGACCAGAGCGCGTCCGACGTTTTGAACGAGGAAGTTGTTGGGGTCCCCTACAGACAGGTCGATGTTGAAAAGCAGTGCGAGCGAGCCGGGCACGAGGACCTCGTCCTCACACAGCTTGGGCAAATAAACATTCAGGGTCTCGCTGGGGTTGGCGTCGCTACGATCAAAGGTGATACGTCTTACCGCGCGCTCGGCTTTCATCGCGCCGAGATTTTTCTCTTTGTGTGGTGGACGAAGGTTTGCTTGTACCGCCATATTTAAACAGAAATATATTTTTGTTTAAATATACAATGGCGGAAGGTGGAGAACAGTTTGGACTCGACAACCCTGCACTTGACCATGCACTTGACCACGATGGCGATAACAATGAACAAGAGACCACAACCCGTCAAAACACAACCGTTCCTTTTGTGCCGGGCACCGCATCGACACCCTATGCTGGCGATCAATTTGAAATGCAAACAATTCAGCACGAACAGAGCGGGATGCCTGACACTTCTTACACTGAGGAAACTCCTTTGGTGGGCAGCATTTCGCAATTACAGCGTGAACGAGCTTGTATTGCTGCAAAAGACCAATTTCCGAACATGAGCTCAAGCGAGCTTGAGATATTTTACAGCCCAAAAAACGGAAGGCTTCAAGTTAAAATGTTTGGCGCTGGAAAAAAGGCATATGACATATTTACCACAAAAAGGGATACAAAACAAAAACAACTAAATCCAAGACTTACCAAAGAAATAAAAACTGCCCTCGGAAAGTCCATTTTTGAATTACAGGAAGCCGTTCAGTAAGAACGGGCTGAAAAAGAAAAAGAACTGGAAACATCTGTATCTATGGCAAAAAAAAAAACAAGAAAAAGTTTAAAATGACATGGACGATATCAGAAACAGAATAAGGGAAATTGATAAACAGAGAGCTGCTCTTGAAGAAACACATGGTTTTTTGAATGAAAAAGAAATTCAAAAACTGAAACAGAAGAAAAAAGACCTTGAAAAAGAACATCAAGATAAAATAAAGCACTTCGAAAAAATCAACAAAATAGCAAAAAGGGCGCCAAAATTGAAAGAAGGTATACAGAAGCTCACAGAAGAAATACCAGGTTTAATGAAGTTCAAGAAAAAATTGACACAGAAACCCTCAACGACCTGAAAGTTCAAAAAGCAGAACTGGAACGGCAAAATGAAGAAGACAGGGCGAGCATCAACGATGAGAATGCCTCACCAAATGACAGAGAAGCAGCAGAAAGCCGAGTGGCGCAGCGTCTCGAAGAGATGAACCAGGTTCACCCACAGATTAAGGAAATTGAACGAGAGAAGCCTCTTCGAGAAAAGGTCAAAGAGATGGCGTGATCGTCGCGGCAATCTTTCTTGCTGCTGGTGCCACTATTGGTGCTGTCGTTGGTGCCATCAACTCATCGCTGAAAGCCACCGGGAAAGCGTTGGGAAATGGATTGAAAGAGATTGGCAAAAAACTTGCTGGAATTCTTCCCGGTTTGATTGGCTCGATTGTTTCTTTCCTCTTCAAAGCTGCTGGGGAGGTCGTCTCTTTTCTGGCAGAGCACACTTGGCTTCTGATTTTGGGTGTTGTGGCGTTTCTGGTCGAGAAGCAGCGTTAACGCAATGTCAAGAATGCCAAACCCGCAACTACAACCGCGCCAACAGCGACAGCTATTTTGTTGTTGAGATGGCTGTCGGAGCCAGCCGTTGGAGTTTGCTCCTCTGCAGCTGTTTCGGAGACAGGGGCTGGCTCTTTTTTTGTCACTTTGTGAATTGGATTCAAAGGGTGACTGTTTGGCGGGTTTATTTTCGTCTTCCCGCCGTCCATCAGCCGAAGCGCCGCTTTTTTTGTGCTTTTGTTTGCCCCGTCGTTGACCCCAAGCTTCATGCCCGGTATCGCTTGTTTCAACCGGTTGTTGTAGCCAACCGTGCTTTCTGTGTTTAAAACCATCCGCGCGGGCATCAGCCAGGCCCCCGGGCACACAGCAAGGTTCAACCGAACCTTTGCCTCATCCACCGCCAGCTGGTAACGCTGCACGCTTTTTGCCAGGTCAGGCTGCCTTATCGCGTCTTCCATCAAGACGAGGAGCTCGCTCTGCGCCTCCTTTGCGCGCCCCCCTTCGCCCAGGATGCTGCTGCGGACTTTGAATTGCGCGCCCAAAATGCAATACACGAACGCCTCTATCGACTGGTTTATTCGCGACAAATCCGCCTGGGTCAAACCTGCCGAGGTTTTGGGCGCGAACCAGTTGAATTGCTCTTCCGCAGCTTCGTTTCTTATAAAACATACTGAAATTCCCTTTTCTGACGCCCTTGGGTTTTCGTCGTCGAATTTTGCTTTTGCCGATGGATAAGGCACGTCCAGTATGAAAGGGTCGCGGCAATAAATGTAAACGCTCCCCAGCCCGTGGCTTGGACCTTGCGTGAAGCGGAAATCGGTTGACGGGGTACGAAGAACTTTGCGCACAATCTTTTGTAAGACGCCACGTCATGGTTGTTGTTGGTCTGACTGAATGTTGGGTCGCCCGGCAACGCCCTTACGCTTTGGATGCCTCCGAGCTGATACAGGATGCGCCGAAACGTGAAGTACACGTGGAAGATGTAGAAAGCCCGCACCTGTGGCGGCAGATTCAGCGTTGTGTGATCTTTGTCAAATACTTCTCGAGATATTCCGCAACCTGTCTTCGCGCACCACACTGCAAAGTTCAGCTGCTGTTCCCAGAAAGATAGATTTGGCCCCACTTGCCGTTTTTTGCGGGCTTTGACGTTTCGAACTTCTGTTGTTCCTTTTGGAATACCTCTCTGAACTTTGTTGTAAAATACTGGTTAGGGACGACATAAATATTGATTGCTTTGTTGAATATTTTCTTCAAACTTGGCGCCGCGTCTTCAAAGAGAACTGCTGGAACCGGCAGCGAACTTTCTTTTTTTTGCACTGGGCGATAACTGGTAAGGGAAGCCGCCAACGTCAACCAAACCCAGCGCGCTTTTCGTGCCTGCACTCCAATATTTGCGGTCTGAACCGAAGACGCTTGGCAGACTGCCTTCACCTTCTTTGTAAAATATTTCAGCTGTTGCTGTGTGGTCCGACGCTAAAAATGTCTGTGCTTTAAATTTGCTTTTGTCGGCCCTTGGAAACTGTGCAGAAAAAGCCGCCCACGCCTTGGCTTGTGCAAGCTTCGCGTTGCCGGCAGACTACGCTCTTTTTTCGAGATAGTCAAACGCAACAGAATCTGCTTGTGTTTGTGCAGTTTTGAAGATGTTCATCTTTTATTATTCCCCATCATTTTTTAATTAGAAATTTATGTGCAACAACAATAAAATGGTTGTGGTTACTATTGTAACAAGAGAAAACGGTCACACTGTTTACTTTGACAAGCCAATTCAGAAACCAAGTTATATCCGGCTGTTGTCTTGTTCGCTTTATAACTCGTGGCACAACTTAAGAGAAACGGCAACTATGATCTCGAAAGTATCCAAAACTTTTTCAACGAAGGTTTCGTGGAAAAAAATATTTTCTGCAACGAGGGGTACATTCGGGAGAACAGTAATCATTACCCCAAACACACACAAAATTGGCACAGAATTTGGTTTGAGTGAAAGTTTGAAATTTTTTCTTGACAAAAACGGCAATAATGTTGTTTACTCGCAAATTGTTCTCGAGGGTGTAAAAACTGAGAACTTTTATTTTATCCACTTTGATTTAGTGGACAGAGAGCAGAATCTTTTCAACGGCAAGCACTCAAGTGTTCTAGCGAGCTCTGACATTAAAGGAAAGCCTTATGAAAAAGTTTTATATCAGAGCGGGGAGCAACATGTTCTGAGGGTCACAAATACAGGCAAAGAAGTGTCAAGTTTGACCATCTCGGTAAAAAATTAAAATGGCGAAGTGTTTGACTTTCACGGGTTCCCAATTCATTTTATTTTAGAGATAAATTAAAATGGTGTAATATGTCATGCCTTCAGCAAATGTGTTGCCAAGCACTCCGCCTATTTATCCTGAACTATCCATGGAAAGAACCAATTTCCGGCTAACTGAGATCAGCAAAATTGAAAAAGAAATTGCCGATGAGGCTGCACATTACAGGCTTGTGTTGAAAAAATACAAGAAAGCTCGGAATGTGATTCACTATTCCGCGGTCTCTCTTGGCATTGTATCTGCCACCCTGTCTTCCGGGGCCGTTGCAAGTTCACTCACTGGTGTCGGAATTGTGGTCGATGCGCCTATTGCTGGAATTGACGCCCTTTCAGGTTTTGCTTCCACAGGCCTGGCAGTTGTTAACAAGAAGCTGGAAAGGAAAGTTAAAAAGCACACAAAAATTCATGCCCTGGCACTTGCAAAGCATGACTCAATCCAAAGCTCCGTCTCTCAAGCTCTTTCCGATAACAACGTTTCCGACGCAGAATTCAAACAGATCTCTCGTGAAATGCAGAAATATCGTGAACTCAAAGAGAGACTGCGGGAAAACTTCGCGGAAAAACCGTCCGATTCGCCGGATCTTGAAATGATAAAAGAACAGCTTCGGCAAGAGTTTCGGCAAGAGCTTCGAAAAAAACTGACGACCTCCAGCACAAATTTGAACTAAACTTTAAGACAAAAAAAAACAAAAATCTCTCTCTCTGTTTTAAAAAGATAGACCAGTCCTCAGGTGGCTTTTCTGCCCTTGCGAAAAAAAAGTACCCAAAGTGTGGCACAAATTAAAGAGAGGCAAAACTTTGACATAGCGAAATGCTTCTGCTTTTCCACACGATTTTCTGTATTTACAAGCAACTTTCAACGCCCGTTTGGCAGAGCGAGGTCAGACGCATAACACAGCAAGCTGTAGAGGCAATGCGCGAGGTGGGCTCGATCGAGCGCTTTAACCAAATCTTCTCTTCACCAACTTCTGTGGCGGAAAAGAACTCATGCTTCTTTTTGTTTGCACATTGCTTCCTCATTTGTTGAAGTTAGATTTCACTTCCCTCTCGGGCGACTCAGCTCCGACAAGTTTCGAAATTCCGACTTCAGCGATAGGAAGCGATGTGCAACGATGAGGAAGCAAATGTGCAAACTTGCCATTTTTCGCCGTTGGGAGCTTTAAAACAGGAAACTAAAACGGTGATGATCAGGTGGTATTCATTTTCCTCAGGCTATACTACTCACATAAAGTCCATTTCCAATTTCATTGAGTAAAACTTGATGGTGCTTTACATCGTCTATGTCAAAGAATTTATCTGTGGATATCGCTATTTTTTCAGTTTTAAAATTCCAGTTTCCAAAAAATATTGCTCTTATTGGAGTATCATCTAAACTAAAATTTTTGCTTACTTCAGCTCCATTTACATTCATTTTCATTTTATATGTGTTATTATTTTTACAAAACCAAAAAATCAGTTTTTCACCCCTATAACTGTCAACAAATGAGGAAGATGCTTGTGTTCTACCTTCTTGAATAACTAATTGGTTTGAAGCGGTTATATAAAAGTAAAAAAGTAAACTTCCTGATGCATCAAGAAAACTAATGGTAGAATATTTACTTTCATGTTTAAAAACAATAACAAAAGTAAATTTATTAATATCCAAATCAATATTAATTTTTACATTTTTTATATTCATTCCACTTTTCCGAAAATAGTAGCTAATACTTTTATTTGTATCAAAATCTAGACTTGAATCTGAATTACTCACATTATTTGCTCTCTTCATTTCTATACCAGATGTATTTGGATCAAATTTTAAATTTGGTGGATTTCTGAAGTCAAAAAAAGTAACGAATAACTGGAGATAAATCCCATCATTAATCAATTTACGTCTCATCTTATTTTCTTCTCTCAAGATATCAGAATATTGCTTTAGAAGATATAAAGATACAGCAGAGTCTTCATCATCGTCAGTTAAAATTCCTGTTATGATTTTATTATTCATATTTATTGACTCATTGAAGTAAATTTGATTATCCTTAAAATAATACAATTCATCGTAAATCTTAGAGTCCACATCATTTGCATATCCAACAACTCCATAGAGAATAATATAGCACTCCTCCCATTGATTATGAAATTCAGTAGGAATGTCATGTTTCAAGTCGAAATTTATATCAATATACAGTGTACCGTGATTTGAGTATTTATGAAAATGAATGATAATTTTTTTTGTAATCTCCGAAATCTTTTGATGATTGTCTAGAGATATTAATTGAATCAGAAGTGACATTTAATTGAGTGTTAATATTCCACTTTGGGAATACTTCGAAACATAATGTATATTCTTTTTTATCAAATGAACTTAAATCAAGACTTAATCTCCCCAAATACCAATAGAATTTTCCACCACTTCCACGCTTTACTTCACTCTGTATTTCAAATTTTATTAAATCCCAATTATAACTATGAATTTTTAAATCTTTATTTGCTAATATTAAATTTCTGATTTTACTTTCAGCTTTCCAATAATCAATCAATTTCATTGTGTCAGAAAATAGATTAATTTTATTTCTTGATGGATTTATTTATTATTTTTTGTGTCATCATATCACCAGAAGGTAATCCGAGATTCACAATTTCAAAAATCTTGCATATCAAAATTACCAGTCATTTTATTTGATCCATCAATTTTCAAATAGTTAGAAGACGATCCAATTTTTGAATCTACATATTTTTTAGTAGCAGTATCATTGTCATCGAGAGAAGCAGATAAAAAATAAATTCTGTTATATCCCAGAGCTACTTTGCTTCCATCTACTCTCAAAAAAATTTGTAGCCCTGTCATTTAGGTATTCTTTGGTTATAACATCTTTAGCCCCGACATTATCTGCAGAATCATAATCTAAGCTGATACCAGTAATGTTATTACCCCCCATATCTAAATTACCATTTCTATCCAATTTCGGGAAATTATCGTCAATATACTTCTTTGGCACCTATGACTTCCCATCAAAATTAGCTGAAGAATATTCTTCAGAATTAATTATATTTCTTCCACCTAGATCAAAAGAATTACCGTCAAAAGATCTGATAAAATGTAAATTTAAATATTCTTTATTCACTACACTTTTCATATCTTTCACATAATCATCATATGGGCCATCATCTCTTGTATCAGGATTATTCTCCAATCCAAAAATTTTATGTCCACCTAAATTTAAATCTCCCTTCTCAACATTCCCGTGTGCTATATCATTCCTTAGAGTATCAGATTGATGTTTCGTTACAGCATCACCATCTTCAGTGCCTTCGGCCATTTTTGTTATTCACTTACCATCAATATCATAATTTCCATCTGAAGTCAATTTAAATAAATTATTCATATAGTGAGCAAAATCATTTGTTACTCCCATTTTATAAGAATAGTGTACATAACAATATATTATGAAGATCCCAAATTACGAAATTCATGGAAAAGGACAGAAAAATAATTATATATAATAATTATACCCATTTATGCCAGCAGATACCTTTCGTATGCTTATCTGTGGTCCATCAGGGTCAGGTAAAACCAACACACTTCTACATACTTAAACCACTAATATTCTATGACGCCACATTCCTATATGCAAAAAACTTAGATCAAAATAAATATAAACTACTCATCAACAAAGTTGCTCCCATATCAAAACAAGTAGGTTGTAACATAATTAACACATCTCAGAGTGAAATAATGCCAGTCAATCACCACAAGGCCAAAAAATTGTAATCTTCGATGATTTTGTAACAGAGAAAAATCAGAAACCTCTAATAGATTACTTTATTCAAGGTCGTCACAAAAATTGTTCAGTTATCTACCTATCGCAATCCTATTACTCCACTCCCAAAGACATTAGACTTAACTGCTCACATCTAATTATCTTTGACCTCCAATCAAAAAGAGAGAGTAGCGTAGTAACAAAAGAAAATAATATATCAGCCGAAACATACCGAAGAGCAACCCAAGAACCTTATTCATTTCTCTACATTCACAAAATTAGTAAGTTAGTGTCAAAGAATTTCAACGAACGTATTTAATAGAGTATTTTATTAAGAATCTTAATTCTTAATAACAATCTTAATTAAGATTATGTAATTAATAGATATAAGATTATGTCAATATCAAGATGGAAAGAAATTGCCAGAGAAAAAGAATCAAATGAAAAACTTATCAAAAAAATTAATGAGCAAATATTTGACTATAAACTTTCACATGAAGTTGGTCAATCTAAATTTGAAAAAGTTTTTAAACCTATCACATCACGTATTGATGAAGGAATTAAAATACGCGGAGACCTACCACTCCCAGCACCAACGGTATTAGCTGAAAAGGCGGTGGTGAAGATAATGATGACCACCACCTCCACCACCACCACCACAGTCAAGAGTACACCTCCGCCTTATAAAGATGATTATGATAAATTTCAATAAGAATTAAAAAAAGAACAAAAAGAATTATTTATTTATTTATCCATCATTGGTCAAAATAAATCAAAAGGAGATGATTATGATTTTCAACATGATGGAAAATTTAAAGGTCATCATGATAAATCAATTGGTGAACTTAAAGAAGAAGAGAGAGAATTAACAAAAAGAATACATGAAATTGATCAACAAACAGAACCATCTTTTAAAAAATTTAAGAGATTGAAAGAATCAGAAAAATATAAATTTAAACCTCAAGAACCACGACCATTTGGTCAATCTGATTTACAGGAACAAACAAGTAAATTAAAGAAAACACCAGAACCCAAACCGAAACCAAAACCAACTGATCCATTCGTGGAAGAATTAATGAAAAAAATTTGAAAACACGAAAGGAAAAGACGATGACGATGAGTGGCCAGATGAAGATATAAGTGGCAGTGATATCAAGGAACGAGACTCACACTTGAAATTAATTGAAAGATTAGAATTATTATGTGGTTCTCTGACAGCCGGTAATACACAGGATAAGACAAGAAGCAATGAGAATACTTAATTTCCTCCTGTATAAAAAACGAATTAATAAACAAACTTACAAAAACATCTTCTCTAATTATCTACAAAGTTAATATATGACAGAAATACATCTGATATTATCTTCAAGTGTGGCAAAAAGACAACGTCAGCAATTTAATAAAAATGCTGACGATTTTCAAATTCATTTTGATAACCCCATAAAACTTGACCCCAATAGAAATTACCGAATGGCTCTCAATGAAATTACCGAAACGACCTATTCATGGTTCAATATATCAACAGACTATAATCAGATATAGGAAAACAGCATCAGCTCCATGGATAAACATGCTCATGCACTGACATCAACGAACAAATACAGAGCTACGACTGCAACATCACCCTTGAATACGACCAAGCTCTCCTTAGAGTTAAAATAAGCATGAAACAAAATTATGAACTAGACCTATCCCAAAATAATTTCCACATACTCATAGGTTTCAATAAACAAATTTACACCGAACAAGAAAACACAGGAGAAAATATCCCCAATATTACTAATTCTGTGGATTTATTGTGCATACACACAGACCTCAAATATCGTAATACAACAGACGTAGCAAGTGATGTCCTATTTTGTTCCTCAGTTATATCTCGAAACATTGCACGCTCCTACGCCTTCTTTGCAGAGGCACGGAGGTTCAAATTACTATCAATTAATAAAAGCATAATAGACTCAATTCGCGTATACATAAAAGATGGACTAAACAGACCAGTTAAATTTAATAACAAAAAATACAATTATGATTATAATAACCGATGATGAATATCAGAATTGACATTATATAATTATATAACCAACAATTATAGAATGAACAGACCACATGAATGGATTAAACAATACAATCCAAGAACTGGCCTATATGAATACTATCATAAAGGCACAGGAATAACTACGAGATCCATCGAGCTAATAGGTAGAAGACCCAAAGAAGCCCCGCGAGCATCGCGAGCTCCTCGAAGAGGGGCGGGCGCAATACCCAAACAATCTTATAACGCAGGAAATGAAATTCTCAAACGACTGTCTAGTATGAGAGTGTAGTTTTATATAACTAACAATTATATGTTTAGATCAGAAGACAATCTCAAGAAAACAGACTTTATCAGATTTAACCTGGTAACTCAACCACAGAGTAATGTACCAAATGATCAATTTCAAAAGAAAACAGACTACACCTTTGACATCAAAGACAGATCAACTTGGTTTGACTGGTACAATGGCTACCTCCTGATTAAGTATAGGGTTGAATTAAAAGCTGATGGAGCAGCCATCACTGCTAACGGTGACATTAATGCAGGTAATACTCAAGGTGCTTGCATATCAACTATCAACGACGCAACAAGTATAATTAATCATATGATGATAACCTCCGCCGGCAGAAAACTTTACGATGGTAATGATCTTCATAAAATTTCTTTCGTTAAGAGTCTCCTGGAATACTCACATGATTACGCTTCGACTGCAGCAACTCAAACTGGTTGGTACCTTGATGACAGACCAATACATGAACATAATACCGCACTTGCAGCCGCGAACTTTCCTGAAACTGGGGGTATTTAAGAGAAATAAAATGATTCAGGGTTTAGCCCCACAGAAAGCCGTCATTCCCCTAAATAAATTTTCTTTCTTTCAGGAACTTCGAGATAAAATGTTACCTCCCATGCAATTAGAAATCAAAATGACAATGAATAATGACGACGAATATATTTACAGAGCTGGAGCTGATGCACATGTTTCGCGTTATATTATCACAGATCTTCAGCGGTGGCTTCCAAGATTTTCACTTAATCTCGCAAATAGTAATTTTCTCAAACCCTCTCGTTGGAAATACCTCCGAGACTTTGTCAAAGCCTCCCCACCAGACAGAGCTGTCAGCGGAATGTATCAGATAACCCCCGCGGTGAAAAACGCCCATCATGTCTTCATATACCTCCAGAGGAATAAAACTATCATTCAAAGAGAAAATCCATTTATCTTCGATATTTTACAACAAAATGTCGCAGACCACGATTGCTCACTTTCAACTTGTCGCCTAAAATATGGTTACTCCGACTTTTACCTTCAATTAGAATATGATGCTGGATCCAAGACGAGAATCTTCGGGGATCTCCTGGAATATGCGAGGAGGAAAAATGACCCAAATACCGGAACACAGTAGACGATGGACAATTTTAAGAAACTATATCCACTCATATATTTTGACCTCCGGGAACATAAAGACGATGTTAGTAATGACCCTAAGCAGCTGATACTGAATTACCGGCTAACACAAGCATCAACAGCGGATTACATAATTTATGCCATTGTCCTCTACGAAGAAGAAGTTGTAATAGATAAAATAGGCAATGAATTAGTTGTAATGTCACAGTAATTTAGGGGAATCCCCAGATGGGAAGAAAAATTATATATACCGGTAGTTACATCATTTTTCGAAGGTGCGTTTGAAATGAAAAATCATTTTTCTGTTCCAATATTATAGTGAGATGTTCGAAAAATTAACTTTAAAAGATTTTGAAGAATACTTGACTGATTACAGCCTGACAGAACATGTTGATAAAGACCATTATTTTGAAGATTATATGGATGAAATAATAAGTGATATTATGGAAGATGAGGAAAAAATGATATCTTTATTATGTATGACAATGAATGAAAAATTTAAACTTTATGAAGATATTTTAAAATTTCTTTTGAAAAGAGCGAAAAAAGAAAAAGATGAAGCAATGATTTTCTACCTGAAAATTTTTATCAAAAATGCATGGAAACAAAAATTTAAATGTTTATATCAGGAACTTACATTTTTTAAAAAATATACAATTAGGTAATTTACATTTTTTTAAAAAACATATAGTTAATAAAATTATAAAAAAGTATATAGTTTTGTAAGCTGACTTGTTGGTTATCGTGTAATTTACATTTTTTTAAGAAACATATAGTTAATAAAATTATAAAAATAAAATATAATTTTATTACATAGTTATGATACCTATGAGATATGAGTCAAAGTGTTATTTAAAATTAATGAAATTAAGAAATCAATTAAATATTCCACCTTAAAAGAAATATGAAGCAAGATTAATTAAATTATTTTGGAGAGTAAAGAAAAATAAAATCATTTTTGATTGTACAAGTAAAAAATGCATTTATTGTTAAATAAAGAAGAAAAAAAGGAACTCAAGCGCATCATAAGTAAATGGTATAAAGAATTAGGAGTTGACTTCAAAAAAAACAGGATATGGAATTAAATGGATGAACTACCTTTACAACGATCAACAATTTTGTTCACCGCAGCATTTTAATTATTTTAATAAGGAGTGGAAACAAGCAGAGTTACGTTATTTCCTGAGGATTGAAAAAATCCATTTGGTAATATTTACACTTTTACTGAAAATAAAATTTATTTATAATTTTTTTTTAAATTAAATATATAGTTAGGCATGTGTGAATATTGTATGAATGAAAATATAAAAATCAAAGTATTATGTGAGTTTTGCCATAAAATTGTGGGGATATGTGAAGAATGTGATCAAAGATATAAGGAAATGTACGATGAATGTGATACACTCCTGATATATTGCCTTGATTGTTTGAGATACAAATATTATTTTCTATGTGATTTCTGTAAAAAAGACCATTGTCGTTGTCATAGATATATTGATTCTCGATTTATTTGCCTAAAATGTGGACAAAGTATTGAATTATGTTACGTTTGTCAATACATTGGCATCTGTGATAGATGTTTCAGATTTGAATTCTATCATAAATTTAAAACATAATTTTTTTATTTCAATTAAAAAGCCTCGTCTATTGTTAATTCAAGGGATGGGGCTTTTTTACGTTTTATCTACTTAATTATTATGAACGCTCGCCAGCTCGTTACTGACAAGGAGATTCGTAAAATTATGAAAATGAAATATTACGAATTTTTAAATTATTATGATAACAAAAATAATAAGATTATGAGAAAAAGGAATTTTCATAGGGATTTACCACCAGAACAAAAAATGGCAAGATATTACAGAATTTTATTTCGTATAAATAATTTAATAAATAATGTGGAAGGAGCCTATGATGACTCGCCTAGAGTTAGTGAATTAATGAGGAATGATTTTTCTATTTTTATTGAAAATTTTCGAAATAACTGTTTATTAAATCCTCATTATAATCCACTGAATCTGCAAATCGACTAAGAGCTAATTCTGGGCTTTCTAAAAACTTTATAGTTCTATGTAGAAATAAAGACAATAAAAACCACATAGAACACTATTTTTATGTTGTATTTGTTTTTTATTGTATGATACTTTTATTTTATCTCTGATAGCTCTCTTATGATATTCTTCTGGATAATGCATTCCAAAAGAATCAAAATAAAAAAGAGATTTCTTCGATGTAGGTACACAACATACCTAATGAGTGCCTAATCCTTTAATTTCGTCAAGATTAATAATACAAGGAGAATTTTGAGGAGTTGGCCAATGTTCGTTTCTCATGAAGATGCCTTTTATTTTCAATTTTAAATAGTCTAACCAATCCGCGTTTTTTAAATGCATTTGCTGATCTGGCAACCTCAGGTTCGACAAGACATTGTCTTGTTGCCATTGTCCAATAAATGGAGGGGGGCGAAAATATCGGGGATCAACTTGGAGTCTCCCACCTCCTGGTCCAGTCTTCTGTGTTTTTGGTGGGGGTACCTGTGCGCGTCTTCGACGTCTTGGTCTTGGTCTACGTATTCCCATTTGGCTATGACTAAATGGATCAACTTGTAAACCACTGCCAGTCAATTTTTTCATTTTTCTCAGTTCTGTAATTTGTGATCTGCTTATTTTTAATTTTACACCTTTATCTTTTTCAATATTTTTATTAACATGATTAAGCTGTCTTTGAGTAACAGGTATTTCATAATTACCTTTTTCTTTTGCAAGATTCACTTTATTTAAAGAAATGGTTGTTTCACAGCTATTTTCAATTACTTGATATTCTGCCATTATATATCTATTAGTTATATAATTATCTATCAAATTAATATATTGTATGACGGAAAAAACTTTTTGTATTGTTCATAAGAAAAAAACTGGAAATGAAAATGTTAAGCATGAAAAGACTAGTAATGGAAGGAGAATAATGAAGGCAACTTGTAGTGACCACACATTAAAACCAAATTCATAAAATCAACGAAAACGAGGAGTTCAGGTGGTGGTATTGGTGAAACTATCAATGAACAAATTGGTAAAAGAACTCCTGGATTTTCTCAAGCTCAAGAAATTATAAAACTCTTCCTGGAGTTGATAAGAAACTGTTAGATAAATACTGGTCAGGTTATATTGCTAAGGGTGCGTTCAATGCAAAGACAGGATTATTTTCTATGAAATTTTGGACACATCCATCCAGCAATGATCCAAGTTGTGATTACGTTTCATATGATAAGAAAACTGGAAAATATGTGAATCATTGGTGTGATTAATTATTTTATTGTCTAATTAACTAATATAAAGTGAAACTCGTGGATGGTTAAGACTTACTGTATTGTTCACAAGAAATTTACTGGAAATAAAAATGTCAAGTATGAAACTACAAGTAATGGTAGAAGAATTATGAAATCAACTTGTTCTGAGGGTAATCATATAAAAACAAAATTCATTAAATCAACTACTGGGAAAGGCATAGATATTCATAAAGCTATTTTGAAAGTTGCTCCAAAGAAAGGATTTGTACTTCCAGGTCATAAAACACTGGACCGGGGAATCCCCTTCATAAACAATTACGACATGATGATGCGGGAAATATTTTAGAAATCTATGAAAAACCAGCTGGCAGAACTGATAAAGTATCGATGCAGCATGACGTTGATTATGCTGTTTGCGGAAGGAAACCGAAGAAAGAACGATTGAAGAGTAAAAATACCGCCGACGGGAAAATGGTTAAAGAATTGGATAAAATACCCTTCGGAGATCGACAGTGGGGTCATTCTCTGGCTAGAAATGTAATTTCCGGTAAAAAGAAAGTTGGGATGGGTGTGATGGATGTTTTAAATGTAATTCTGGGATACACTTCAGCTAATAAAACTCTTTCGACAATCACACCAACATTAATAAAAGAAAAGGGGGCAAAGGAGGCATTTGATGATTTTTCAAGTGGAAAAACTCTCAAGAGTGCGTGGGCTGGTATTACAGGGCAGCAGGCAAAAATACAAAAAGAAAAGATGAGGAGGCAAGGATATGTCCCTGTTGAGAAAAAAGTAAGCAAGAAGTATTTAATATTATGGCGCGAGATGCTGGACCAGACTGGTATAAAGGTGGACCATATGAGGATAATTGGATATTTAATAGATTTATAAGGGATGTACAACATGGCAAACAGCCATCAATTTTTGGGAAGGGAAATAGAAAGTGCTAACTGATAATGATTGGGATGAGTTAGCTAAAGAATTGCATAAACCAATCATAAGAAAATTTCCCAAGAGAAGAGTTATTGTAACGAGGGGAGTTGATGATAAATGGAGTGCCGATCTTATTGAAATGGGTAGGATGAGTAAATGGAATAAGGGGTTTAAGTATATTCTGACTGTCATAGATGTCTTTTCAAGATACGCTTGGGCTATTCCTATCAAGAATAAATATGGGGGGACTAATTAAGAAGACTGGAATTGTACCTAAATATTTATGGACTGATAGGGGATCTGAATTTTATAATAAGAAAATGAGAGAATTTTTAGATAAGGAGGGGATTAAATTGTATTCAACAGAGAATGAAGAAAAGGAGAGTATAATTGAAAGATTTAATAGAACTCTCAAGGGGAAGATATACGACGATTTTACTAGGAGGGGAAATACAGTATGGGTGGGGCAGTTAGATGGGATTTTCAATGATTATAATAATAAATATCATCCAACAATTGAAATGACTCCAGAAGAGGGTAGAAAGAGTGAAAATAGGAATAAGGTACTTATGAATACTCTCTACGGAAGATTATACAATGAGCCAAGTAGAGTTAAAAGGAAGTTGAAAGTTGGGGATAAAATTAGAATAAGCAAATATAAGAGAAAAGTGTTTGATAAGGGATATGTTCCAAATTGGACAGAAGAAGTGTTTATAATTAAGGAAGTTAAAGAAGCCAACGCCCTGAATCCAGTAAGTTATAAAATAAAAGATCTAATGGGTGAGGACATTGGGGGATTCTTTTATTTTAAAGAATTACAGAAAACTAAACAGCATGTTTTTAGAATTGAAAAGGTAATAATAATATCTGGAAAGCAATTCGCCATTGCATCCCTAATAAATCTACAACTCAGCGAATATTCAGTAAGAACGATAAAACTGTTGCAGACGAATTTAATCAGTTCTTCGTATCTGTTGGTCAGAGAACTGTCGACAAAATTACATCCTTGGCTAATGAATGCAACCTAACACTTAACCAGAATTATTTTGTACCGAGACAATACGCCTTTTCTGATCAGTTCACACTGAGTACCATTGATTATAAACAGATAGAACGTATAATAACTGCCATGCCTTCAAATAAGGCCCCTGGGATAGACAAAATTCCGATTCGCGTCATCAAGGACTGTCTAAATCCAATTGTTCACGCAATCACGTCTATTGTTAATGCATCCTTTCTGACATGTGTTTTTCCATCAAAATGGAAAACAGCTGAGGTTACACCAATTCCAAAAGACGGCGATCATGAACAGGCAAATAACAATAGGCCCATCTCACTTCTACCAGTTTTATCTAAGGTTTGCGAAAGGGTTGTACATAATCAACTCACTTCGCATCTGCAATTAAACGACACCTTTTCAAAGACTCAAAGCGGTAACAAGAAATGGCATTCGTGTGAAACATCTGTCATTGAAACAACTGACACAATTCTTAACGCTATTGACAAAAAGAAGTTAACTGCTGTTGTACTCTTAGACATGAGTAAAGCCTTTGACAGTGTCAATCACGAGACTTTAATTTTAAAATTGCAAGATGTCGGAACCTCCAGTCACACTCTCCAATGGTTTCGCAGCTACCTAAGTAACAGGAAACAAGTAGTACGAATCCACTCAACGCTGTCTGAGCCTTTGCCTGTGGCCAGTGGTGTACCCCAGGGGAGTATCTTGGGCCCACTACTATTTAGCATATACACGAACGATCTTTCCTCGACACCACAGAAATGCAGCACTCAGAGTTACGTAGATGATACGAAACTCATTACTTCCTTTCAACTAAAAGACAACCTGGATGCAATTACTGATTTGAAAGACGACCTGTCTAAAATAGGAGAATGGTGCTCCAACAACCTCTTGTTGCTCAATCCTGGCAAAACCAAGTTAATGATATTCGGCAGCAGGCAAATGCGAGCAAAATTGCAATTTCACTCCCTTCCCTTTATGGGAAAGGACATCGTTCCTACAGACACTGCTAAAGACCTGGGCGTGATTTTGGATTCTAATTTAACTTACGATGAACACATAATTAAAACCGCTTCTTCATGCATGTCCCGCCTCGGTCAAATAAACCGCGTCAAGCATGTTTTTGACAAACGTACACTCCTGATGATTATTAACTCTTTAGTTTTTAGTAAATTATTTTATTGTTCTAATGTATGGGCAAACACATCGAAGTGTAACATTAACAAACTGCAGGCTGTGCAAAACTTCGCTTGACGCATTGTGAGCGGTGCGCGCAAATATGACCATATTACACCCATTCGTAAAGAGCTCAATTGGCTACCTGTAGCAAACCAGCTATATTACCGAAGCGCCACAATGGCCTTTAAATGTATGACAGGCCACGCCCCTGAATACCTGTCTTCAAAATTTTTAAAGCGAGCCGAGGTGAGCTGTCATAGCACCAGAAACTCACAATTGTTAAACATCCCACTTTTTAAAACCGCTACCGGCCAAAGAACCTTTCATTATAGAATAGTTAATTTATGGAATTCTTTAGATTATTCTCTTAAACTGTGTGATTCAGTCACTGTTTTTAAAAATCGCCTGAGGACTAAACTACTTAAAGAATTGTAATTTTATATTTATATATATTTTTATAATCTTTTTAGAACCTTATTTTATTCATTCTTAATTTTAATTGTAAATAGGAATATATATATTTTTTTTAATATTGTCTTTGAAAAGCCCCCTTGGGGAAAGTCAATAAAGTATGTATGTATGTATGTATGTATGTATGAAGAAAGGTAATAGGGCGCTGGTTAAATGGAAAGGTTACCCTGATAAATTTAATTCATGGGTTGATAGTAAAAATATTATTTTCTAAACTAATTATATATTGGCAGTATGATAGATCGAACATTTTCTATTCATGATGAAAATCCATTGCAAGTTAGAGTTGTTAAGTTTATTAGAGAAAATTATCCGAGTGCGTTGTTGCTTGGAGAATTTATAAGTACGTTAGCTGTTAGGGAACAAAGAATTGAAGCAATTAAGAAAGGTTATACTATTGGCTCATCTGATATTATAATCTTAAATCCAAATAAACAATTTAGTGGATTTGCCATAGAATTGAAAACTCCGAAGGGCAATGGCGAGTTGAGAGAGAAGCAAGAATTATTCCTGAATAGGATTAATCAATGTAATTTTAAGACATTGATTAGTAATGATTACGATAAAATTATAATTGAAATAGTTAGATATTTTGAAAGCGAGAAGAGACGTTGTGGGAGATGTGGAAGGTTGTTATTGGTAAAAAATAAAAAAAGACATATAGTTAAGTGTGTTAGCAAGTCAGATTGAAAAAAAATATTTTTTAATACAGTTATATAGTTGATGAGTGAGGATATGAATGATATTCCGAGCAAGGAAATTAATCAATTCGAGAGGCTGGAACGGCTTGACAAGCTCGTGAAGAAGTGTAGAGCAAAGGTCGTTAAATCATTCGTTAAATCAGTTGTTATTGAGCCGGATGGTAAAATTGTTTGCAGCATTACTTTTTCTGATGAGGTGCGTTTGAAACAAAAAATTATTTTCTGTTCTAATATTATAGTGATGAATGGTAAAATATTTATTAAGATAGCTCTTAGAGATTTGGATGAGAGCTCAGAAGATGAATTCCTTTCTGATGTTGATGAGTGGACAGATAGTGAAGAAGAAGTTGAAAACGAGAAATGATGTTGCAAGTGAATGTAATATTGATAAAAATATGGAGTTCATTAAATTGTTCATATGGGATGAATGGACAAGTGAAGAACTGAGACCTATTGTAAGGCAATTAAGAAGATATATTAGAGACTCAGCAAATTTTCGTTTATATGAATATGATATAAATGCTTTTGTGAAATATACCATAAGAAATAAAACTTTTAGTAAAGATGATATCCTAGATTTGATTAAAATTGTTATGAAACATATGTAAGTTATTAAATTGTTTGTATGAAATTTGCATAGTTGTTCCCTAAATAAAAATTAAATTATTAATAATTTTAATAATTTGATTTCAAAAATAAAAAACATATAGTTAGGCAAGGTTGGACTTTAAAGCGGGAGGGTTCTGGGCAAGAGGAGTTACGGCATTTTTTGATGTTAGAGTTACGCACGTCAACTCCAAGAGTTACCAGAGCAAGCCAACATCGGAAGTGTTTAAGGAGCAAGAGGAAGAGAAGAAGCGCAAGTACCAGCAGCGGGTGTTAGATGTAGAAATGGGTTCGTTTACGCCTTTAGTGTTTGGAACCAATGGCGGAATGGGAAATGAGTGTCAGCGGTTCTTAAAGCATCTCGCGGACAAGATAGCTGAGAAAGATACTGAGCCTTATCATGTTGTAATCACTTGGCTCAGGACACAGATTTCGTTTGAACTCTTAAGATCGGTACATGCATGCGTTAGAGGTTCGCGAACGCCGTTTCATAGCAAGATAGAGCAATCATTAGACTGTAAAATAAATGTAGCCAGTGCGGATATTTGAAATACACGGCTTATGTGCTTTTATACTTAGGGCGTTTTATGGACACTGGTTTAGCCGTCATTAGTATAATTCGATTGTTGATTTTAATATCTCGGTATCATGGGATTTGCAATTTTATAGAATTTTGAACTTCTATTATCAATTATCTAATTTTTACTTCTTTTATGTAAGTAAGTTATTTTTGTTATTAGTATTAGTACTTTATACAATAAATATTGTAATAAGTTCCACATGGATGCATGTAAGATTCGAGTTTCATTTCTCAATAAAGGTTGATTTATTATAGTTAGGTTGTTGGTGTAGAAACGTTTTTATTGCTTAGTTGATAATGTTATTTTTCATTTTGTTGCGCACTTTTGTGACTCTGGAAAAGTACGTAACAAAATGGGAATTTTTTTTCTGTTCTAATATTATAGGGACGCTATTCAAATTTCAAACGAGCAATTTCAAAATCAAATGATGCAACTTATTCAACAAAATAATGAAATTATGAAGAAATTAGCTGAAAAAGATTCAGAAAATGCTAAATTAAAGGGAGAATTGTTAAAAGAAAAAAATGCAAGAATCATGGAAGAAAATGCTAAATTAAAGGAAGAATTGACTAAAAAGCCGGCTGAAAAACCAGCTGAAAAGTCAGAACCAGTTCAAGAACCATAAATTAAATTAGAAAATCAGGTTATGAATAATGTTATTAAGGAATTTAGTACGAAGGTTAAGTATAAGAATAATCCTATGGTTGAATTGAAATCTAGGAGAAAAGAGTTGAAAAATTGGATTATTAAAGAATTTAGGGAGACGGGAAATTTGAAAGTTAGTAGATTACTGGAAATTTTGTTTAAACATTTAAGTGATGATAAACATAAAACTAAAAAAATTGAGTCAAATATTTATACAAGTATGGAGGAAAAAGAAATTGACACTATTTTAGATAAATTTGTGTATGAAATAGAGGAAGGAATTGTTAATACTAACGATGAAGGAAGTGGATGGGTTGTAGATCATATTAAGAAAGGAATTCTTAAATTTTATAAGTATGTTCTTTGGGTGGGAGTAGTTATTTTGAATTGTCTCGGGGGTTAAAGAGTAAAAAATCACTGATTAATATAAAGAATAATGACAAGAAATGTTTTATGTATTGTCATATTTATCATTTGATTAAAAATAATGATGATTTCAAAATACATCCTGAAAGAATAAGTAAATATCAAAAATATTTGCGAGAGGATTGAACTCCTATTGGGCTTGATTATAGTGGAATTGAATTTCCAATCAAGATTAGTGATGTGGAGAAAATTGAGAGGATCAATAATATTAGTATCAGTGTTTTTGGTTGGGAGAGTGTTAAATTCTTTCCTTTTTATGTTACTAAGACGCGAGGAACGGGGCGACTCTATTATGAGATTATTTAAAATTGATAATGATGACGGGGATAGCCATTATGTTTATATTAAAAAATTTGAGAGTTTACTTAGTAATGAATTGAGTAAACACGAACATAAAAAATTTATTAGCGATTATTGTTTGCAACATTTTTCAACTGAAGAGATAAGAGATGAACATACTAAAGAATGTATGGTATTAAATGGTAAACAGGCCACTAGAATGTCAAAGGAAGGCGATAAAGTTTATTTTAAACATCATTATAAAAAATTTGAAAATCCATTTGTAATTTATGCTGACTTCGAAACTTTACTAATACCAGATAATGGGAGTTTTGTAGAGACGAAATAAATGTTGATAAAGTTGAAGAATATGATAATGGTTCATATATGGATTCAAATGGTAATATTGTATTCGAAAATTCAACTAGCTCTTATACCAATGAATACCAGAAACATAAAATTTGTTCATTTGGATTTAAAACAGTTTGTTCAGTTGATAATAAATATTCTAGCGACTATAAGACAATTAGAATGAGTGAAGACGGCTCGTCAGAGACTCGTGAAAATGTTGCTTATAAATTTATTGAAGCAATTTTAAAAGAAAATAGAAGATTTAAAACAATTATTAAGAATGATTTTAATAAACCTCTCAAGATGAGTGAAGAAGACGAAGAGAAATTTAAGAATTCTAAGAAATGTTGGATTTGTGGTTCCGGCGGGTTTAATAGCAAAGATAAAAATAAAATTAAAGTCATAGATCATTGTCATATAACTGGTAAATTTCGGGGAGCCGCTCATAGTATCTGTAATTTAAAATGTAGGGTTAGCGATAATGACATATAATGAATGACGTCATGACACAGATGTGTCGTGACCTCGTATTCCTGGTTTCATACTTTCATATATCTCAGGAATTATTTTATATTCTAGAAAATAGGAGAATGGGTGACGTCATAAGTGGTATTTTTACCCAAATTTATTGATTTCATATTTTCGTTAATTCTGCCTTATATCTTTACTTTATTTTGTATTCTAGAAAATAGGAGAAGAATCACAGTATAAAAAATCATGGTTTTTTAAGATTCATGTTTTCATTAATTCCTTCTCATATCTCTCCGGAATTAACTACCACATATTTCACATATACGTTTGTCTTCAGGATTACCATAACCAAATTGATACATTTCTTATATATTACTAGGTAAAATAATTTTTGAGCCCATTTTACTCAAAGCTCTTAGAGAAGAAAAGAAAGAAAGAAGAAGAGGTGTAAAGACAGAAATAATACAATACTTCGAGAAGATCTATAATTATGTACAAAAATTACTCTTTCGAAAATGACAAAAATTCAATTTTTATAAAAATTACAAAGAATATAAGAGAAGTCCTATTTAAAATCAGTCTATTTATTTCATTTATACTGATATAAAGTAGGACTTTACAAGAAGATGGCCTTGAAAGGGTCCTCAATTAAAATAATTAGTTAATTCCTAAGAAAGTCCTATTTAAAATCAGTCTATTTATTTTAAAAAGATCTAGAAAGGAGCAGACTAGCAACAATTTTAACGACACATTTGAAACTACGTTTGCAAGACAAGTTTCGGTCGTTCAACGACCATCTTCAGTTGAAAGTAGAATTAATTTGAAGTTGGGAACCTAACAAAATAGCCAAAAGTAACAAAAGAATGTACAATAGTAACATGCTGATTAGAACGAGAGAGTTAAATTAACATGGTATAATTGCTTGTTTAAAGAATGTTGCTCCCCTTAAAGAAGGTTGCTCTCCTTCTTTTATCTTGACCTGGAATTTTGTGGTTGCATGGTCTATAACTTTAAAACATTTAATAAGAAACTAAACAGGGACAGGACCTCACATATCTTTCAACACCTTCAACAATCTGAGGCATGCCACAAATCCTGCTCTACTGAATGTTTTAAAAATAAAAAACATATAGTTAGGCAAGGTTGGACATTAAAGCGGGAGGGTTCTGGGCAAGAGGAGTTACGGCATTTTTTGATGTTAGAGTTACGCACGTCAACTCCAAGAGTTACCAGAGCAAGCCAACATCGGAAGTGTTTAAGGAGCAAGAGGAAGAGAAGAAGCGCAAGTACCAGCAGCGGGTGTTAGATGTAGAAATGGGTTCGTTTACGCCTTTAGTGTTTGGAACCAATGGCGGAATGGGAAATGAGTGTCAGCGGTTCTTAAAGCATCTCGCGGACAAGATAGCTGAGAAAGATACTGAGCCTTATCATGTTGTAATCACTTGGCTCAGGACACAGATTTCGTTTGAACTCTTAAGATCGGTACATGCATGCGTTACAGGTTCGCGAACGCCGTTTCATAGCAAGATAGAGCAATCATTAGACTGTAAAATAAATGTAGCCAGTGCGGATATTTGAAATACACGGCTTATGTGCTTTTATACTTAGGGCGTTTTATGGACACTGGTTTAGCCGTCATTAGTATAATTCGATTGTTGATTTTAATATCTCGGTATCATGGGATTTGCAATTTTATAGAATTTTGAACTTCTATTATCAATTATCTAATTTTTACTTCTTTTATGTAAGTAAGTTATTTTTGTTATTAGTATTAGTACTTTATACAATAAATATTGTAATAAGTTCCACATGGATGCATGTAAGATTCGAGTTTCATTTCTCAATAAAGGTTGATTTATTATAGTTAGGTTGTTGGTGTAGAAACGTTTTTATTGCTTAGTTGATAATGTTATTTTTCATTTTGTTGCGCACTTTTGTGACTCTGGAAAAGTACGTAACAAAATGGGAATTTTTTTTCTGTTCTAATATTATAGGGACGCTATTCAAATTTCAAACGAGCAATTTCAAAATCAAATGATGCAACTTATTCAACAAAATAATGAAATTATGAAGAAATTAGCTGAAAAAGATTCAGAAAATGCTAAATTAAAGGGAGAATTGTTAAAAGAAAAAAATGCAAGAATCATGGAAGAAAATGCTAAATTAAAGGAAGAATTGACTAAAAAGCCGGCTGAAAAACCAGCTGAAAAGTCAGAACCAGTTCAAGAACCATAAATTAAATTAGAAAATCAGGTTATGAATAATGTTATTAAGGAATTTAGTACGAAGGTTAAGTATAAGAATAATCCTATGGTTGAATTGAAATCTAGGAGAAAAGAGTTGAAAAATTGGATTATTAAAGAATTTAGGGAGACGGGAAATTTGAAAGTTAGTAGATTACTGGAAATTTTGTTTAAACATTTAAGTGATGATAAACATAAAACTAAAAAAATTGAGTCAAATATTTATACAAGTATGGAGGAAAAAGAAATTGACACTATTTTAGATAAATTTGTGTATGAAATAGAGGAAGGAATTGTTAATACTAACGATGAAGGAAGTGGATGGGTTGTAGATCATATTAAGAAAGGAATTCTTAAATTTTATAAGTATGTTCTTTGGGTGGGAGTAGTTATTTTGAATTGCCTCGGGGGTTAAAGAGTAAAAAATCACTGATTAATATAAAGAATAATGACAAGAAATGTTTTATGTATTGTCATATTTATCATTTGATTAAAAATAATGATGATTTCAAAATACATCCTGAAAGAATAAGTAAATATCAAAAATATTTGCGAGAGGATTGAACTCCTATTGGGCTTGATTATAGTGGAATTGAATTTCCAATCAAGATTAGTGATGTGGAGAAAATTGAGAGGATCAATAATATTAGTATCAGTGTTTTTGGTTGGGAGAGTGTTAAATTCTTTCCTTTTTATGTTACTAAGACGCGAGGAACGGGGCGACTCTATTATGAGATTATTTAAAATTGATAATGATGACGGGGATAGCCATTATGTTTATATTAAAAAATTTGAGAGTTTACTTAGTAATGAATTGAGTAAACACGAACATAAAAAATTTATTAGCGATTATTGTTTGCAACATTTTTCAACTGAAGAGATAAGAGATGAACATACTAAAGAATGTATGGTATTAAATGGTAAACAGGCCACTAGAATGTCAAAGGAAGGCGATAAAGTTTATTTTAAACATCATTATAAAAAATTTGAAAATCCATTTGTAATTTATGCTGACTTCGAAACTTTACTAATACCAGATAATGGGAGTTTTGTAGAGACGAAATAAATGTTGATAAAGTTGAAGAATATGATAATGGTTCATATATGGATTCAAATGGTAATATTGTATTCGAAAATTCAACTAGCTCTTATACCAATGAATACCAGAAACATAAAATTTGTTCATTTGGATTTAAAACAGTTTGTTCAGTTGATAATAAATATTCTAGCGACTATAAGACAATTAGAATGAGTGAAGACGGCTCGTCAGAGACTCGTGAAAATGTTGCTTATAAATTTATTGAAGCAATTTTAAAAGAAAATAGAAGATTTAAAACAATTATTAAGAATGATTTTAATAAACCTCTCAAGATGAGTGAAGAAGACGAAGAGAAATTTAAGAATTCTAAGAAATGTTGGATTTGTGGTTCCGGCGGGTTTAATAGCAAAGATAAAAATAAAATTAAAGTCATAGATCATTGTCATATAACTGGTAAATTTCGGGGAGCCGCTCATAGTATCTGTAATTTAAAATGTAGGGTTAGCGATAATGACATATAATGAATGACGTCATGACACAGATGTGTCGTGACCTCGTATTCCTGGTTTCATACTTTCATATATCTCAGGAATTATTTTATATTCTAGAAAATAGGAGAATGGGTGACGTCATAAGTGGTATTTTTACCCAAATTTATTGATTTCATATTTTCGTTAATTCTGCCTTATATCTTTACTTTATTTTGTATTCTAGAAAATAGGAGAAGAATCACAGTATAAAAAATCATGGTTTTTTAAGATTCATGTTTTCATTAATTCCTTCTCATATCTCTCCGGAATTAACTACCACATATTTCACATATACGTTTGTCTTCAGGATTACCATAACCAAATTGATACATTTCTTATATATTACTAGGTAAAATAATTTTTGAGCCCATTTTACTCAAAGCTCTTAGAGAAGAAAAGAAAGAAAGAAGAAGAGGTGTAAAGACAGAAATAATACAATACTTCGAGAAGATCTATAATTATGTACAAAAATTACTCTTTCGAAAATGACAAAAATTCAATTTTTATAAAAATTACAAAGAATATAAGAGAAGTCCTATTTAAAATCAGTCTATTTATTTCATTTATACTGATATAAAGTAGGACTTTACAAGAAGATGGCCTTGAAAGGGTCCTCAATTAAAATAATTAGTTAATTCCTAAGAAAGTCCTATTTAAAATCAGTCTATTTATTTTAAAAAGATCTAGAAAGGAGCAGACTAGCAACAATTTTAACGACACATTTGAAACTACGTTTGCAAGACAAGTTTCGGTCGTTCAACGACCATCTTCAGTTGAAAGTAGAATTAATTTGAAGTTGGGAACCTAACAAAATAGCCAAAAGTAACAAAAGAATGTACAATAGTAACATGCTGATTAGAACGAGAGAGTTAAATTAACATGGTATAATTGCTTGTTTAAAGAATGTTGCTCCCCTTAAAGAAGGTTGCTCTCCTTCTTTTATCTTGACCTGGAATTTTGTGGTTGCATGGTCTATAACTTTAAAACATTTAATAAGAAACTAAACAGGGACAGGACCTCACATATCTTTCAACACCTTCAACAATCTGAGGCATGCCACAAATCCTGCTCTACTGAATGTTTTAAAAATAAAAAACATATAGTTAGGCAAGGTTGGACATTAAAGCGGGAGGGTTCTGGGCAAGAGGAGTTACGGCATTTTTTGATGTTAGAGTTACGCACGTCAACTCCAAGAGTTACCAGAGCAAGCCAACATCGGAAGTGTTTAAGGAGCAAGAGGAAGAGAAGAAGCGCAAGTACCAGCAGCGGGTGTTAGATGTAGAAATGGGTTCGTTTACGCCTTTAGTGTTTGGAACCAATGGCGGAATGGGAAATGAGTGTCAGCGGTTCTTAAAGCATCTCGCGGACAAGATAGCTGAGAAAGATACTGAGCCTTATCATGTTGTAATCACTTGGCTCAGGACACAGATTTCGTTTGAACTCTTAAGATCGGTACATGCATGCGTTACAGGTTCGCGAACGCCGTTTCATAGCAAGATAGAGCAATCATTAGACTGTAAAATAAATGTAGCCAGTGCGGATATTTGAAATACACGGCTTATGTGCTTTTATACTTAGGGCGTTTTATGGACACTGGTTTAGCCGTCATTAGTATAATTCGATTGTTGATTTTAATATCTCGGTATCATGGGATTTGCAATTTTATAGAATTTTGAACTTCTATTATCAATTATCTAATTTTTACTTCTTTTATGTAAGTAAGTTATTTTTGTTATTAGTATTAGTACTTTATACAATAAATATTGTAATAAGTTCCACATGGATGCATGTAAGATTCGAGTTTCATTTCTCAATAAAGGTTGATTTATTATAGTTAGGTTGTTGGTGTAGAAACGTTTTTATTGCTTAGTTGATAATGTTATTTTTCATTTTGTTGCGCACTTTTGTGACTCTGGAAAAGTACGTAACAAAATGGGAATTTTTTTTCTGTTCTAATATTATAGGGACGCTATTCAAATTTCAAACGAGCAATTTCAAAATCAAATGATGCAACTTATTCAACAAAATAATGAAATTATGAAGAAATTAGCTGAAAAAGATTCAGAAAATGCTAAATTAAAGGGAGAATTGTTAAAAGAAAAAAATGCAAGAATCATGGAAGAAAATGCTAAATTAAAGGAAGAATTGACTAAAAAGCCGGCTGAAAAACCAGCTGAAAAGTCAGAACCAGTTCAAGAACCATAAATTAAATTAGAAAATCAGGTTATGAATAATGTTATTAAGGAATTTAGTACGAAGGTTAAGTATAAGAATAATCCTATGGTTGAATTGAAATCTAGGAGAAAAGAGTTGAAAAATTGGATTATTAAAGAATTTAGGGAGACGGGAAATTTGAAAGTTAGTAGATTACTGGAAATTTTGTTTAAACATTTAAGTGATGATAAACATAAAACTAAAAAAATTGAGTCAAATATTTATACAAGTATGGAGGAAAAAGAAATTGACACTATTTTAGATAAATTTGTGTATGAAATAGAGGAAGGAATTGTTAATACTAACGATGAAGGAAGTGGATGGGTTGTAGATCATATTAAGAAAGGAATTCTTAAATTTTATAAGTATGTTCTTTGGGTGGGAGTAGTTATTTTGAATTGTCTCGGGGGTTAAAGAGTAAAAAATCACTGATTAATATAAAGAATAATGACAAGAAATGTTTTATGTATTGTCATATTTATCATTTGATTAAAAATAATGATGATTTCAAAATACATCCTGAAAGAATAAGTAAATATCAAAAATATTTGCGAGAGGATTGAACTCCTATTGGGCTTGATTATAGTGGAATTGAATTTCCAATCAAGATTAGTGATGTGGAGAAAATTGAGAGGATCAATAATATTAGTATCAGTGTTTTTGGTTGGGAGAGTGTTAAATTCTTTCCTTTTTATGTTACTAAGACGCGAGGAACGGGGCGACTCTATTATGAGATTATTTAAAATTGATAATGATGACGGGGATAGCCATTATGTTTATATTAAAAAATTTGAGAGTTTACTTAGTAATGAATTGAGTAAACACGAACATAAAAAATTTATTAGCGATTATTGTTTGCAACATTTTTCAACTGAAGAGATAAGAGATGAACATACTAAAGAATGTATGGTATTAAATGGTAAACAGGCCACTAGAATGTCAAAGGAAGGCGATAAAGTTTATTTTAAACATCATTATAAAAAATTTGAAAATCCATTTGTAATTTATGCTGACTTCGAAACTTTACTAATACCAGATAATGGGAGTTTTGTAGAGACGAAATAAATGTTGATAAAGTTGAAGAATATGATAATGGTTCATATATGGATTCAAATGGTAATATTGTATTCAAAAATTCAACTAGCTCTTATACCAATGAATACCAGAAACATAAAATTTGTTCATTTGGATTTAAAACAGTTTGTTCAGTTGATAATAAATATTCTAGCGACTATAAGACAATTAGAATGAGTGAAGACGGCTCGTCAGAGACTCGTGAAAATGTTGCTTATAAATTTATTGAAGCAATTTTAAAAGAAAATAGAAGATTTAAAACAATTATTAAGAATGATTTTAATAAACCTCTCAAGATGAGTGAAGAAGACGAAGAGAAATTTAAGAATTCTAAGAAATGTTGGATTTGTGGTTCCGGCGGGTTTAATAGCAAAGATAAAAATAAAATTAAAGTCATAGATCATTGTCATATAACTGGTAAATTTCGGGGAGCCGCTCATAGTATCTGTAATTTAAAATGTAGGGTTAGCGATAATGACATATAATGAATGACGTCATGACACAGATGTGTCGTGACCTCGTATTCCTGGTTTCATACTTTCATATATCTCAGGAATTATTTTATATTCTAGAAAATAGGAGAATGGGTGACGTCATAAGTGGTATTTTTACCCAAATTTATTGATTTCATATTTTCGTTAATTCTGCCTTATATCTTTACTTTATTTTGTATTCTAGAAAATAGGAGAAGAATCACAGTATAAAAAATCATGGTTTTTTAAGATTCATGTTTTCATTAATTCCTTCTCATATCTCTCCGGAATTAACTACCACATATTTCACATATACGTTTGTCTTCAGGATTACCATAACCAAATTGATACATTTCTTATATATTACTAGGTAAAATAATTTTTGAGCCCATTTTACTCAAAGCTCTTAGAGAAGAAAAGAAAGAAAGAAGAAGAGGTGTAAAGACAGAAATAATACAATACTTCGAGAAGATCTATAATTATGTACAAAAATTACTCTTTCGAAAATGACAAAAATTCAATTTTTATAAAAATTACAAAGAATATAAGAGAAGTCCTATTTAAAATCAGTCTATTTATTTCATTTATACTGATATAAAGTAGGACTTTACAAGAAGATGGCCTTGAAAGGGTCCTCAATTAAAATAATTAGTTAATTCCTAAGAAAGTCCTATTTAAAATCAGTCTATTTATTTTAAAAAGATCTAGAAAGGAGCAGACTAGCAACAATTTTAACGACACATTTGAAACTACGTTTGCAAGACAAGTTTCGGTCGTTCAACGACCATCTTCAGTTGAAAGTAGAATTAATTTGAAGTTGGGAACCTAACAAAATAGCCAAAAGTAACAAAAGAATGTACAATAGTAACATGCTGATTAGAACGAGAGAGTTAAATTAACATGGTATAATTGCTTGTTTAAAGAATGTTGCTCCCCTTAAAGAAGGTTGCTCTCCTTCTTTTATCTTGACCTGGAATTTTGTGGTTGCATGGTCTATAACTTTAAAACATTTAATAAGAAACTAAACAGGGACAGGACCTCACATATCTTTCAACACCTTCAACAATCTGAGGCATGCCACAAATCCTGCTCTACTGAATGTTTTAAAAATAAAAAACATATAGTTAGGCAAGGTTGGACATTAAAGCGGGAGGGTTCTGGGCAAGAGGAGTTACGGCATTTTTTGATGTTAGAGTTACGCACGTCAACTCCAAGAGTTACCAGAGCAAGCCAACATCGGAAGTGTTTAAGGAGCAAGAGGAAGAGAAGAAGCGCAAGTACCAGCAGCGGGTGTTAGATGTAGAAATGGGTTCGTTTACGCCTTTAGTGTTTGGAACCAATGGCGGAATGGGAAATGAGTGTCAGCGGTTCTTAAAGCATCTCGCGGACAAGATAGCTGAGAAAGATACTGAGCCTTATCATGTTGTAATCACTTGGCTCAGGACACAGATTTCGTTTGAACTCTTAAGATCGGTACATGCATGCGTTACAGGTTCGCGAACGCCGTTTCATAGCAAGATAGAGCAATCATTAGACTGTAAAATAAATGTAGCCAGTGCGGATATTTGAAATACACGGCTTATGTGCTTTTATACTTAGGGCGTTTTATGGACACTGGTTTAGCCGTCATTAGTATAATTCGATTGTTGATTTTAATATCTCGGTATCATGGGATTTGCAATTTTATAGAATTTTGAACTTCTATTATCAATTATCTAATTTTTACTTCTTTTATGTAAGTAAGTTATTTTTGTTATTAGTATTAGTACTTTATACAATAAATATTGTAATAAGTTCCACATGGATGCATGTAAGATTCGAGTTTCATTTCTCAATAAAGGTTGATTTATTATAGTTAGGTTGTTGGTGTAGAAACGTTTTTATTGCTTAGTTGATAATGTTATTTTTCATTTTGTTGCGCACTTTTGTGACTCTGGAAAAGTACGTAACAAAATGGGAATTTTTTTTCTGTTCTAATATTATAGGGACGCTATTCAAATTTCAAACGAGCAATTTCAAAATCAAATGATGCAACTTATTCAACAAAATAATGAAATTATGAAGAAATTAGCTGAAAAAGATTCAGAAAATGCTAAATTAAAGGGAGAATTGTTAAAAGAAAAAAATGCAAGAATCATGGAAGAAAATGCTAAATTAAAGGAAGAATTGACTAAAAAGCCGGCTGAAAAACCAGCTGAAAAGTCAGAACCAGTTCAAGAACCATAAATTAAATTAGAAAATCAGGTTATGAATAATGTTATTAAGGAATTTAGTACGAAGGTTAAGTATAAGAATAATCCTATGGTTGAATTGAAATCTAGGAGAAAAGAGTTGAAAAATTGGATTATTAAAGAATTTAGGGAGACGGGAAATTTGAAAGTTAGTAGATTACTGGAAATTTTGTTTAAACATTTAAGTGATGATAAACATAAAACTAAAAAAATTGAGTCAAATATTTATACAAGTATGGAGGAAAAAGAAATTGACACTATTTTAGATAAATTTGTGTATGAAATAGAGGAAGGAATTGTTAATACTAACGATGAAGGAAGTGGATGGGTTGTAGATCATATTAAGAAAGGAATTCTTAAATTTTATAAGTATGTTCTTTGGGTGGGAGTAGTTATTTTGAATTGCCTCGGGGGTTAAAGAGTAAAAAATCACTGATTAATATAAAGAATAATGACAAGAAATGTTTTATGTATTGTCATATTTATCATTTGATTAAAAATAATGATGATTTCAAAATACATCCTGAAAGAATAAGTAAATATCAAAAATATTTGCGAGAGGATTGAACTCCTATTGGGCTTGATTATAGTGGAATTGAATTTCCAATCAAGATTAGTGATGTGGAGAAAATTGAGAGGATCAATAATATTAGTATCAGTGTTTTTGGTTGGGAGAGTGTTAAATTCTTTCCTTTTTATGTTACTAAGACGCGAGGAACGGGGCGACTCTATTATGAGATTATTTAAAATTGATAATGATGACGGGGATAGCCATTATGTTTATATTAAAAAATTTGAGAGTTTACTTAGTAATGAATTGAGTAAACACGAACATAAAAAATTTATTAGCGATTATTGTTTGCAACATTTTTCAACTGAAGAGATAAGAGATGAACATACTAAAGAATGTATGGTATTAAATGGTAAACAGGCCACTAGAATGTCAAAGGAAGGCGATAAAGTTTATTTTAAACATCATTATAAAAAATTTGAAAATCCATTTGTAATTTATGCTGACTTCGAAACTTTACTAATACCAGATAATGGGAGTTTTGTAGAGACGAAATAAATGTTGATAAAGTTGAAGAATATGATAATGGTTCATATATGGATTCAAATGGTAATATTGTATTCGAAAATTCAACTAGCTCTTATACCAATGAATACCAGAAACATAAAATTTGTTCATTTGGATTTAAAACAGTTTGTTCAGTTGATAATAAATATTCTAGCGACTATAAGACAATTAGAATGAGTGAAGACGGCTCGTCAGAGACTCGTGAAAATGTTGCTTATAAATTTATTGAAGCAATTTTAAAAGAAAATAGAAGATTTAAAACAATTATTAAGAATGATTTTAATAAACCTCTCAAGATGAGTGAAGAAGACGAAGAGAAATTTAAGAATTCTAAGAAATGTTGGATTTGTGGTTCCGGCGGGTTTAATAGCAAAGATAAAAATAAAATTAAAGTCATAGATCATTGTCATATAACTGGTAAATTTCGGGGAGCCGCTCATAGTATCTGTAATTTAAAATGTAGGGTTAGCGATAAGGTTCCTGTGGTGTTTCACAATTTGAGGGAGTATGATGGCCATTTTATTATTCAAGAAATTGGTAATATTATACAACTTGAAAAATATAAGAATATGAAACTAGATATATTACCTACTAATAGCGAAAAATATTTGTCAATTATGTTACGCAAAAATTTATAAAGAGTTTTGATAAAGAGTTTAGTGAATTGGATGAAGAAAAGTTGGAATTAATTAAGAAGAAAGGCATTTATACATGTGATTATTTTGATAATTATAAAAAGTTTGAAATTTCCATGTAAGGAAGAATTTTATAATTCATTATATGAGGAGGAGATTAGCGGGGGTGATTATAATCATGCGAGGTTGGTTTATGAGGCATTTGAAATGAAAAACTTAGAATATCATGATTTATATTTGAGATGCGATGTTTTCCTCTTAGCTGATGTTTTTGAAAACTTCCGAAAAATTTGCCTGAAAAATTATCAATTGGATCCTTTGCATTATTTTTATGCTACGGGGTTGGCTTGGGATGAAATGTTGAAAATGACTGGGGTGAAACTAGATTTGATAACTGATATGGATATGAGTCTAATGATTCATAAGGGATTGAAAGGAGGAATGAGTTATATTAGTCATAGGTATTCCAAGGCTAATAATAAATATTTAGACGATTCTGATTCCGAGAAAGAAGAAAGTCATATTATTTATTTGGATGCTAATAATTTATATGGTTGGGCTATGTGTAAAAAATTGCCAACAATTAAATTTGAATGGACTAATTCGGTGGATGATTCGCATTTTGGATATATACTCGAATGTGATTTAGAATATCCTGAAGAATTGCATGAATTGCATAATGATTTTCCTTTGGCGCCAGAAAGGATGCCTGTTAGTGGGGATATGAGAATTCGTAAAACAATTAATTTAAAAATTTCAAATATAAAGAAATTAATTCCTAATCTTTATAATAAGAAAAAAATACGTTTTACATCATAAAAATTTAGAATTATATCGGAAACTGGGAATTAAAGTTGGAAAAATTCATAGAATTATTAAATTTCAAGAAAGTAATTTCATGGAAGAGTACATAATGTTTAATACTAAGATGAGAAGTCAAGGAAAAAATAAATTTGAAAAAGATTTTTATAAATTAATGAATAATTCAGTTTTCGGTAAAACAATGGAGAACCTGTATAAAAAAGATGCAACGCTAAAATTATAACTAATGAGAAGTTGCTACTCAAGTATATTGCCAAGCCGACATTTCAAGGTTGTAATATAATAAATGAAAATACAGTAATTTTTAATAGGATAAAAGAAAGTCTTCTGTTAAATAAACCATCATATGTTGGAATGAGTATATTGGATTTGAGTAAAACTTTGATGTATGATTTTCATTATAATTATATTATGAAAAGGTATAGTAAAGAAAAGTTAAGTTATTATTTACCGATACTGACTCATTATGTTACAATATAAAAACCCATGATATTTACGAAGATTTATGGCAAGATAAGGATTTATTTGATAATTCAGATTATGATTCAAAGAGCAAATATTATTTTGGTGAAAATAAAAAAGTAATTGGAAAAATGAAAGATGAAAGTTGTGGTGTTCCAATAAGAGAATTCTGCGGATTAAGGGCTAAGATGTATGCTTATGAGAAAGAAAATGGTAAAGGTGATGTCAAGGCTAAGGGAATTAAAAAGGGGGTAATAATGAAAAATGTAAAATTAGAAAATTTCAAGGAGACATTATTTAATTAGCAAGAAAATTATCATAAAATGAGAACTATTAGAAGTAAATTGCATGAAATTAGTAAATAAGAATTAAATAAAAACTCTTTGAGTTGTTATGATGATAAAAGGTATTTGTTGGATGGGGGTGTTGAAACAAGAGCTTATGGATTTAAAAGTTAAGTGGTAATTTCCTTATTTATTAGGTTAAAAGTGTTGTTATTTCTTTATTTAAAAATTAGTAAAAATACTTATAATGTATATGTAAAATATCACAAAATCAAAAAGTTAAAATTTCATTAATAATTTGATTGTAATTTCATAAATCTGCTTATTTCAGTAAATTTATCAATCGCTCGATTTTCGCATGTTTATCCTGTTTTTTGCCCCGATTTGGACTGCCTTAAGGGTAAAAAAGGGTAAATAAGCAGAAATTAAAACAGCCGCGATTGATGGATACGTGGCTTTATTTGACTGTATTAGTGACATTTTGTGGTTAAATATTTGATTTTATTTGTGATGCTGTTTGTGGTGTTTTTTGGCGATTTAAGGGCTGTCCTATATGGAAATCGGGTTGTATCTTGCTGTCTCAAAATCGCCCTTTTATATGCTGCTCAGACATATCCACATCATATGGGAAAAATTAGAACTTCTTTAAGAAGATGATCTTATAATTGATATTGCTCCTGTCGTAAAAAAGTATGAAATAAAGTATGACAGAATATTTGGGAATTAATAATCTTACTCTTAATTTCATACATTTTTATCTTTTTAAGAAACACACTTCTTTGAAAGAGAAAGAAAAGAGAAGAAAAGTGTGCTATTATTTTTATGCTCAATACTTACTCATGATTTTTTTCTTTGAAATATATACCTATTAATTATTTACATTTGTTATAATAAATAGGTATAATTATAGAAAATAGAAAATAGATTTGTATCTCTATTTCTTCAATTATTAATAGAATAGAATGATTTATGAGAGAATAAGAGAAGAAAGAGAAAGAAATAATGACACATTTCTCTGTGACATATAATGAATGACGTCATGACACAGATGTGTCGTGACCTCGTATTCCTGGTTTCATACTTTCATATATCTCAGGAATTATTTTATATTCTAGAAAATAGGAGAATGGGTGACGTCATAAGTGGTATTTTTACCCAAATTTATTGATTTCATATTTTCGTTAATTCTGCCTTATATCTTTACTTTATTTTGTATTCTAGAAAATAGGAGAAGAATCACAGTATAAAAAATCATGGTTTTTTAAGATTCATGTTTTCATTAATTCCTGCTCATATCTCTCCGGAATTAACTACCACATATTTCACATATACGTTTGTCTTCAGGATTACCATAACCAAATTGATACATTTCTTATATATTACTAGGTAAAATAATTTTTAAGCCCATTTTACTCAAAGCTCTTAGAGAAGAAAAGAAAGAAAGAAGAAGAGGTGTAAAGACAGAAATAATACAATACTTCGAGAAGATCTATAATTATGTACAAAAATTACTCTTTCGAAAATGACAAAAATTCAATTTTTATAAAAATTACAAAGAATATAAGAGAAGTCCTATTTAAAATCAGTCTATTTATTTCATTTATACTGATATAAAGTAGGACTTTACAAGAAGATGGCCTTGAAAGGGTCCTCAATTAAAATAATTAGTTAATTCCTAAGAAAGTCCTATTTAAAATCAGTCTATTTATTTTAAAAAGATCTAGAAAGGAGCAGACTAGCAACAATTTTAACGACACATTTGAAACTACGTTTGCAAGACAAGTTTCGGTCGTTCAACGACCATCTTCAGTTGAAAGTAGAATTAATTTGAAGTTGGGAACCTAACAAAATAGCCAAAAGTAACAAAAGAATGTACAATAGTAACATGCTGATTAGAACGAGAGAGTTAAATTAACATGGTATAATTGCTTGTTTAAAGAATGTTGCTCCCCTTAAAGAAGGCTGCTCTCCTTCTTTTATCTTGACCTGGAATTTTGTGGTTGCATGGTCTATAACTTTAAAACATTTAATAAGAAACTAAACAGGGACAGGACCTCACATATCTTTCAACACCTTCAACAATCTGAGGCATGCCACAAATCCTGCTCTACTGAATGTTTTAAAGTTATAGACCATGCGACCACAAAATTCCAGGTCAAGATAAAAGAAGCTTTACATATCTCCTGGGAGCAACCTTCTTTAAACAAGCAATTATACCATGTTAATTTAACTCTCTCGTTCTAATCAGCATGTTACTATTGTACATTCTTTTGTTACTTTTGGCTATTTTGTTAGGTTCCCAATTTATTTCACACTTGTTAGTTATCTTTGTTTAGCATTATATTATAAATTCAAATGCAACTTCAAATTAATTCTACTTTCAACTGAAGATGGTCGTTGAACGACCGAAACATGTCTTGCAAACGTAGTTTCAAATGTGTCGTTACTTTTATAAAAATCTATTTATTTTCATTTCCAGAATTTATTAGGCTATTTTACAAATATCTTTATTATTGTATCATTTTTTATAAGAAAGTTTTGAAATGTTATATAAATTATTGATTAATGAAAATAAATACACTGATTTTAAATAGGACTTTCTTATCTATGAGCTATTTTTAGCCATTCTAGGAGCCTTTTAAGGTCATTTTCTGTAAAAGTCTATGCTGATTTCTAATAGGACCATTATTTTATCATGTTCATTTTCTAATTTAGTGATTTAAGACAATGATTATGTCAAAGGAACCACTCTAGATTAATTGTCTGATTGAAAGTAGGACTAGGACAGTATTTAGTACTTAGTATTTTCTCTATTTTATATAATTATTCATATTATTTATTAATTTAATTATTAATTATATAAGAAAGTCAGAGAAATAAAGGCACTTTTCTAGGATATGAATAAATACTTAGAATAAGGCTTGTAATCTTCGATTATTTCTACAATTCATTTTTGTCTTTGTAAAAACAACAACTCTTCATATTTTTCATTCTAGAAAATTGCTCAGTTTTCGTGGAAATAATTTTATAAAATTATCAGTAGTAATAGCGGAATTTAACAAATAACACCTGATCTTCAGCAATTTATTTTCCTATTTTAAATCTTCCAACGCACGAACATTTCGCACGTTGGGGAGCTTTAAAATAGGAAAATAAATTGCTGAAGATCAGGTGTTATTTGTTAAAACCCGCTATTACTACTAAGGAAGGAGGAGGGCTAATCGACAACCAATTTTCGACAACTTTTACTTATTAAAGTAACAAATTATTTTCTCGCATCATATCCACTAGTGTAATAAAAAAAGAAGAACGCGTTACTGTCACGCGTGCCGTTGTGTGATGTTGTGTGTTACAGTCACGCGTGACATTGCGTGACATGTCACATAAAGGGACAAAACCCTTCTCGGGGAGTGCTCGGTGGCTGTTTGTTGGACTTCCCGCCGCTGACAAGGCGGCTGTCAATTCCCATTTTACCTCTGCCAGCGAGGTTTGAAATCCCGCGGGGGGATTTCTGAGCACCCGCGTTATCTATTTTTTTTTATAACACTCAGAGAGATTTTTGTGCTGGACGCCGCAAGTTTTTTTCGAAACTCTTGTCGAATCTCGTTTTTTATCTTTTGAAGATCCGACTGGCGCAAATCGGTCTGTTTTTTCGCGAAGTTTGAGCGCAAACTCTCTTTGATTTCGCAATATTTCTGCATTTCACGTGTTATTTGTTTGAATTCTGAGTCGGAAACATTGCTATCGTGCAGAGCCTGAGAGACAGAGGTTTTTATTGAGTCATGCTTTGCAAGAGCCAAAGCTTGAATTTTCTTGTGCTTTTTAACTTTCCTTTCAAGCTTTTTGTTAACAACAGACAGGCATGTGGAAGCAAACCCAAGGAGAGCGGCTATTCCAGCAACAGGAGCTCCGACCACAATTCCGACGCCAGTGAGCGAAGATGCAACGGCCCCGGAAGACAGAGCGGCACTTGAAACGCCAAGAGAGACCACGGAATAATAAATCACTTTGCGAGCTTTCTTGTATTTTTTCAACACAAGCCTCCGGTGTTCAGCCTCATCGGCTATTTCGTTTTCAATTTTGCTGATCTCAGTTAGCCGGAAATTTTCGGTTCTTTCCAGGGAAAGCTCTGGATAAATATTTGGCGGAGCACTTGGCAATACATTTGTCGAAGACATGGTATATATATTTCAATTTATTTCTAAAAGGAAATAAATTGGGAACCCGTGAAAGTCAAACAGTTCGCCATTTTCATTTTTTACCGAGATGGTCAAACTTGACACTTCTTTGCCTGTATTTGCGGCCCTCAGAACATATTGCTCCCCGCTCTGATATAAAACTTTTTCATAAGGCTTTCCTTTTATGTCAAAGCTCGCAAGAACACTCGAGTGCTTGCCGTTAAAAAGGTTCTGCTCTCTGTCAACTAAATTGCAGTGGATAGCATAACAGTTCTCAGTTTTTACACCATCGAGAACAATTTGCGTGAAAACAACATTTCTGTCGGGTTTATCAAGAACTTTTGTCAAACTGTCACTCAAACCAAATTTTGCGCCAATTTTGTGTGTGTTTGGGGCAATGATAACTGTTCTCCCAAATGTACCCGCGTTGCAGAAAATATATTTTCTGGGAAACCTTCGTTGAAAAAGTTTTGGATACTTTCGAGATCATAGTTGCCAGGGTACAAAAGAGTTTCAAGAGGCTTTCATTCAAGAGTTTCAAGAGGCACTAGAGTTTCCTTTAACGTGTTTCCTTTCATAAAACACTTTCCCCACTTTTCTTAAGTTGTACCACGAATTATAAAGCGAACAAGACAACAGTCGGATATAACTCGGTTTCTGAATTGGCTTGTCAAAGTAAACAGTGTGATCGTTTTCTGTTGTTACAATGGTAAGCACAACCATTTTATTTTATTGCGCGTAAATTTTCAATTGAAAAATGACGGGGAAAAGAAAAAGATGAACATCTGGAAAACCTCACGCAAGCAAGATTCTGTTGCGTTTGACTATCTCGAAAAAAGAGCGCAGGCTGCCATCATCTCCACGGCGAATGCGAAGCTTGCACAAGAGAAGTCGTGGGCGGCTTTTTCTGCACGGTTGCCGAGGGCCGACAAAAGCCAATTTGAAGCACAGACATTTTTTGCGTCGGACCACACCGCAACAGCTGAAATATTTTACAAAGAGGGTCCCGGCAGTCTGCAAAGCGTCTTCGGTTCAGACCGCAAACATTGGAGTGCAGGCATGAAAAGCGCGCTGGGTTTGGATGACGTTGGCGGCTTCCCTTACCAGTTATCGCCCAGTGCTAAAAAAGGTCGCTGCCGGTTCCAGCAGTTCCATTGGAAGACGCGGCGGCAAGTTTGAAGAAAATATTCAACAAATCAATCAATATTTATGTCTCACCTGACCAGAATTTTACAACAAAGTTCAGAGAGGTATTCCAAGAGGAACAAAAGAAGTTCGAAACGTCAAAGCCCGCAAAAAAATGGCTGGCGGGGCCAAATCTATCTTTCTGGGAACAGCAGCTGAATTTTGCAGTGTAGTGCGCTACGACAGGTTGCGGAATCGCACGAGAAGTATTTGACAAAGAGCACACAACACTGAATCTGCCGCCGCAGGTACGAGCTTTCTTCATCTTCCACGTGTACTTCACGGTTGGGCGCATCCTCTTCCAGCTCGGAGGCATCCAAAGCGTGAGCGCGCTGCCGGGTGACCCAACATTCAGTCAGACCAACAACAACCATGACGTGGCGTCTTACAAAAGATTATGCGAAGAGTTCGGCGTTGCCCCGTCAACCGATTTCCGCTTCACGCGAGGTCCAAGCCACGGGCTGGGGAGCGTTTACATTTATTGCCGCGACCCTTTCATACTAGACGTGCCCTATCCATCGGCAAAATTAAAATTCGACGACGAAAACCCAAGGGCGTCAGAATAGGGAATTTCAGTATGTTTCATAAGAAACGACGCCGCGGAAGAGCAATTCAACTGGTTCGCGCTCAAAACCTCGGCAGGTTTGACCCAGGCGGGTTTCTCGCCAATAAACCAGTCGATAGAGGCGTTCGTTTACTGCGTGTTGGGCGCGCAAGTCAACGTCCGCGGCAGCATCCTGGGCGTAGGAGGGCGCGCATAGGAGGCGCAGAGTGAGTTCCTGGTCTTGGTGGAAGACGCGATAAGGCAGCCTGACCTGGCAAAAAGCGTGCAGCGTTATCAGCTGGCCTTGGATGAGGCAAAGGTGAGGCTCAACCTTGCTGTGTGCCCGGGCGCCTGGCTGATGCCCGCGCGGATGGTAATTAACACAAAAAGCACGGTTGGCTACAACAACCAACTAAAACAGGCGATACCGGGCATGAAGCTGAGGGTCAACGACGGGGCAAACAAAAGCACAAGAAAAGCGGCGCTTCGGCTGATGGATGACGGGGAATCGAAAATAAACCGGCCAAACAGTCACCCTTCGAATCCGATACACAAAGCAGCAATGAAAGAGCCAACGCCTGTCTCCCAAACAGCTGCAGCGAAACCTGAACAGAAACCAACGCCAACAGCTGGCTCCGGCAGCCAGACACATCTCGACAACAAAATAGCTGTCGCTGTTGGTTCGGTTGCAGTTGCGGGTTTGGCATTCTTGACATTGCGTTAACGCTGCTGCTCGATCTGAAACGCCACAACAGCCAAAATCAGAAGCCAGGCGTGCTCTGGAAGAAAAGAGACGACCTCCCCGGAAGCTTTGAATAGGAAAGAAACAATCGAGCCAATTAACCTGGGAAGAATTGAAGCAAGTTTTTTGCCAATTTCTTTCAAGCCATTTGCCAACCCTTTGCCGGTGGCTTTCAGCGAGTTGTTAATGGCGCCAACGACAGCACCAATCGTGACACCAGCGGCAAGAAGTACTGATATAACTGTCACGCCGTATTTTTTGAAGATCTCTTTGACCCTCTCACGAAGTGGAAGCGCGCTTTGTCTTTCCTCAATTTGCAGACTCGCAAGCTCCTCGGTTCTTTCCGCAACTCTTTTTTCTGCGGCTTCTTTGTCAGAGGGTAAGGCGTTCTCATCGTTGATGACCGCCCTATCTTCATCACTTTGTCGTTGAAGGTCCCTTTCATGCTCACGCAGTTCATCAAGCGTTCTCGTGTCGTTAAGATTTTGTTGAAGAGTGTTTCTTGCTTTATCTGTCTCAAGAATGCCTGCTTTGATTTTATCAACATTTTCTTGTGCTTTCCAAGTGAAGCCAACTCTTTCTTTTCGTTTTCGAGATCAGTTTGAAGATTTTTTTCAGTAGCTTAAGTCTTCGCAGTTCTGCCTCATTTTCAACATTTGAACCATGTTCATCATGAATTGCATCAATTCTTGCTTGAGTTTGCTCAAGTCTGTTTATTAGATTTTGAATCCCTTGTTTAGTTTTTTTTTTTCTGCAGCAATTTTTTCATCCTCTCTTAATTGTTGTTCGGCCTCTCTCAATATCTGGAGTTATTCTCTTATGCTCTCATTATCTTGAGCAATCAGAGATTCAGCTTCTGGCCCAAGGGCTTTTTTGAACTTGTCTGTGAATGTTTTGAGAAGACCACCATCTTTTCTGAAAATTTCAGTCTCACCACCTTGTGGACCAAATGATACAGCTGTTGTTTCATTGCCACCCTTTTTGCTAAAACCTATTGGACCTAATTTTCCAAAGTCCACCTTTGGGAAACTCTTTTTGATAAAGTCTCTAGCTCTTTCAAGAATTGTTGGTTTGTCTAAAATATCACCCAACAAAGGCGCTTAAACATAGGATTCGTCAGGCAGCCCGCTCTGTTCGTGCGGCATTCTTACCACCAGTTCAATTTCTTCTCCACCATGATAGGGTGTCGATGCGGTGTCCGGCACAAAAGGACCGGTTGTGTTTTGACGGCCTTGTTCATCGTCATCGTCATCGTGGTCAATAGCATGGTCAAGTGCAGGGTTGTCGTGTCTAAACTCTCCACCTTCCGCCATTGTTTATTCAAACAAAAATATTTTTTCTGTTTAATACAAAATGGCGGTGCAAGCAAATCTTCGGCCAACGCACAAAGAGAAAAATCTCAACGCGATTAAATTCGAGCGTGTAACGAAGCGCATCACCGTTGATCGGAGCGACGCCAACCCCAGCGACACCCTGAATATTTCCGTGCCCAAGCTGAATGAGAAAGAGGTCCTCGTGCCCGGCTCGCTCGCACTGCTTTTCAACATCGACTTGACTGGAGGGGAACCCAACAACTTCCTCGTTCAAAACGTCGGGCGTGCTCTGGTCAACAAGCTTGTTTTGAAGTACGGGGGCGAAGTACTGCAGGACACGGTGGGGTATGACATCTTCAAGATCTGGGAGGACCTTTTCCTCTCGCAGGAGGAGCGGGACAACAGGCTGCTCGATGGACTACAAAGCGAGGACCTCTGCAAGATCTGCTCAAACGCTGAGGATAAGAAAACCTCGGGCGTCGACGCGGAAAACACGCTCTGCGAAGTTTTTGGCACAAAATACCGAATCAGACTGGACCACCAGATCCTGACCGACCACGGAGTCTTTTACCTCCAAGCTCTTTACCACGACCTCGTGTTTGAGCTGACCCTTGCGCCGGACTTTCAGGTTGTCAAAGGCTCTGACCCCACAAAACTGAAATACAAGCTGACAGACATCCAGCTCGAGTACGAAATGATGAGAAGCCCGGCTCTGGCGGAAGAAGCGCGCAGTGTTTATTCCGCCGGCAAGTAATTCGCGTACGATCACGTCCAGCTTTATCAAACGCACACCTTCCCAAAAAACAGGGAAAGGTTTAACCTCAGAGTCAACCCCCAGAGAAGGTCCATGAAAGCAATCCTTCTCCTTTTCATCTAGCCTTACGCCCAAGGGGCCAGAGATACAGAAAAGTACTTCAACCACGACCTCTCGAAAGTCAGCGTCACGGTGGACGGCTCGCCTAACATGCTGTACAACAACGGCATCGTAGGCAGGGACATGTGGGAGACGGCCCGTCGCTTCTTTCCACAGAAAAAAACGCCCCACATGAATATGACAAAGTTCTACACCGATGACAAGTTCGGCCTTTTAATCGATCTGCGCTCCATGACAGATCAGTCGCTGCACGGCAGGAGCGCGCGCCTCGTAAACACACAAGACGGGGTACAGCTTGAGCTCGAGAGGAAGGCAAGCGGATCAGGCAATGTGAACTGCTTCGTCTTTGTTATTAGTGACTCGCAAATGAACATATGGGGTCAGCAATTACAATCTGTGCAATACTGATATAGAAATGGACCCAAACAACATGCCGTTCAACGCTCTCGTTATTGGGCCGACGAATTCGGGCAAATCAAGGTTTGTAGTTGATCAGCTCTGTGGCCCTTTCCGTGGCAAGTTCGACTTCATCGTGCTCATCTGCCCGACATTCGCGTATAACAAGACTTTTGATCGCTTCGCTGAGGCGGACCCTCGTTTTTATGTTATCATTTGCGAACAGAATGCGGTTGAACCATGGTTGAGGCTTGTTTGCTGGTTTTTGGAAGGCACCGACGCGCTCATGATCCTCGATGACTGCGCAGCCTCGAAAGATGTGAAAAAGCACACAGGCCAGCTGGTCAATCTCGCATTCAGCGCTCGCCACACAGGACTAAGCGTGTGGGTGCTCACCCAAAAGATGACCAGCATCACAGCTTTTTTCCGCGAAAACGTAGCTGCAATTGTGCTTTTTTACACTCCCTCACGGAAGACTTTGAAAGCACTTTTTGAAGATTACGCCGGCGAACTTTCTCAAGATGAGTACAAAGAATATATTTCGAGGTTGAAAAAAAATAAGTTTTCCTTCCTTGTGTTCTCACTTCGGCACCCTTACGGAATAAAATTAAAACTCAATTAAAAAATTAATAACTTATACAAAATGGCGACCCCATCAACGAGCGCAATCGAAGACTCCATGATGACCGACTTTTTGAGCTTGCCAACGAGCGCGCCCGACAATGTCTTATCAGAAGCTTCAATGCAGCCTGATATTCCTGCTCTTCGTGAGCAGGTGAAATGCCTGAGCGACAAAGATGTTGAGAAATACACCAAACGGTACGAGACATACGTGGGCTCAAAGTTTACTGACAGCTTGATCGACAGCTTCATTTTTCTTGTGACCAAAAAATCCTTCCTACCAACGCCTAAAATTCTGTATTTGAAAATACCTCATAATATATAATCATGAAGCATGGCAAGTGTCGCGATCATGGTGGGCGGGGCTGTGTTGAACGCAGCGGCTTTCATTGGCGATAATTATCTCGCGAGGGCTTTTGGGGGCGGTGAAAAGGCAGCGCAAGAAGAAAAAGTGCGCCATGATAAAGCTCTCGAGGCGTATCAAAATACACACGTGACCGCACCAAACTTCTCGACTGGATTGCGACAAACGCGCAAATAAAGGAGGAGACCAAGCAGAACTTCACCAACACTGACTACGCCTTCAAACTCTACAACCAGGCGCATCCTGAAGAGCCAATTACACCTCCCAAAGAGCTCAAGTTCTCTAATTTCTACAGCCAAGCGAGCAGCAGAAAAATGGTGAACTCATGTTAGTGGGTGCTGGGGCGCTCGCTCTGGGCTACGCAGCCTTCAGGTTCCTTTAAACTTTTTAACTCCTTACTGTTAGAATTATAATTATGTATGATAATTTATGCTGTCACGTTGGACTCTGATTGGTTAAGTTAATTAGATGCATGCCGTGTTCCCGCCATGTCGAATGATTACTAGTTAAGTTCGGTTTCGATGCTACGTGATGTAACACACGTTTAGCGAGTTCACTTTATAATAAAGTCCTGGGATCGTTGTGGATCGGTTGGCATTCTTTAATTTCAACACTTACTTATATAGCACGATGGACACCAAACTCGCAAAGATATACTACGGCCGTGGGGGATATTTGAAAGGCATTGCCGCTATCAAAAAATTATCCGAGGCTGCCAAGGTACCAGAAGACACCTCAAAAAAGTGGCTGGTCAAGCAAGCCCTCTGGCAGATATACCTGCCCGCTCCGAGGCGCATTCCTCGACCAAAATTCAACGTGTCCACACCCAACGCGGTCCACAAGGCGGACCTCCTTTTTCTGCCACATGACAAACTGCCCGGCGGGCGCATAGTTTTCAAATACGCGCTGACCGTTGTCGACGTTGCCAGCCGCTACAAAGAGGCCGAACGCTTGACTTCGAAAAATTCTGATGAGGTCGCCCAGGCCTTTCAGAAGATTTACAAGCGCGCGCCCCTCAAATAGCCTCAACTGCTGCAGGTTGACCCCGGGCGCGAATTCATGGGCGCCGTTACAAAGGACATGGAAAATCACAAAACCTATATCCGGCGCGGGCGTGTTGATCGACAGCTTCATTTTTCTTGTGACCGCGACCAGGCCATTGTTGAACGTTTCAACCGCACCCTTGCCGAACGATTGTTCGGGCACCAGTACGCCGTGGAAATGCGACTACCTGAGGGTCAGCGGTCAACTGCGTGGGTGAAAAGGCTTCCTGAAGTTGTTTTGGCTTTGAACAACGAGGTAGCAAGCCTTACCGGCAAGAAGCCCGCAGTCGCCATCAACGAAAAAGCTGTTTATGCAAGGCCATCAACATTTTATTCAAGGCCTGTTGGAAAGGCCGAAAAAATCCTCCCCTCTCTTGTCCAAGTTCGTTATCTCTACCAACCCGGCTAGCTTGAAGGTGGCGTAAAAAGAGCCACAGATCCAATCTGGTCGTTGAAAGTTTACAACATTGAAAAACCAAATCAACCCGTTCTCTACTATTTCCACGACGGGCCCAAGCACGGCTTTGTGCGTGAAGAGCTGCTTGTTGTCCCTCCAAACAGCACTCTTCCACCGGCTAACGTAAACTAAATGTGAAATTCTATTGGCTCTGTGTGGATGCCATCAGGCAGCACCCACCTTTTGTCGTAATAAGCGCTCAGTCACAGTTTCTGCTGCTCATAAGTGACCATCCATCCGTCCCGCATCCTGAAACCTCTGTTAGTTGCTCTGTTGTTTGCTGCCTTCCAAAGCTGCCTTGAAACGCTGCCAGGTTATCTCGTTTTGCTTCTTCGACATCCCTTCCGTGCTGAACTTCTTTTTTTCGCCCTCCGGTTCGTCAACAAAATAACACTTTGAGCAGAGCACGATCATCCGGCTGCCCACGCACTCGAGTTTGAAGAGCCCGGGGGTGCGGCCGCTCCATTTGTCCCAAGCCACGCCACTGTTTCTTCTGCGTCTCGAATTCCGCTTGCAGCTCCAGCCTGACAAAGTCCTCGAGACGCTCACCGGAGATGGCCATGTAGTTGCTGTCTGTGTCCATCTGGATCAGCTCAAAATCTCTTCTGTCGAAATACCTGTCGAGGAAGTCGTAATAGAATTCCAGCAACCGCAGCTTGGCCAGATTATAGACAGCGATTCCAACCTTAAACGGCCGTCTGATTGTGATCCTTGGCTTTCGGCTTTCCACCTCATACGCCTGCCCGATCTCGTCAAGATCGGAGAAATAAGCGTTTCGCAAAGCTCTGTCGACCACCTTCTCATCTTTGGTGTAAATAATGTTTGTTTGCCGCTCCAAGACTTCGATGAAATTCCCGTATCCGCTGTTCCCCAGCAGTTTGAAGACCTCGGCCAGCAGCGCCTTGCTTTTTTCCACGTCTCCTGTCCGTCGCGCCTCGGTCACCTGCTCCACGAACCAGGGAAAGATCTTGGCCGGTTGGTACTCGATTGTTCTGTAAACCTTTGTGACAACCGCCCCGTGGTCAATGAACCAACACAGCAGAGGGGCGTACACCAACAGTCTCGCTGCGGACAGTGCACCCACGAGTTTTTTCCCGTGTCTGCGTTTTCTGCCTGTACGTCGCAAGTAATCAAGCATATGCTTCGGGACAACTTCGATCGGCACCTATTTGTTGAAGAAGAACGGCCCCATTTCCTCGAACATTGGGCGCAAGGGCGCCAGAATCTCTATATCGACTTCGGCAAATCCCAACTATTTTCCTTCTTTGAGCCTGTGCGTTAGCACTGGCGCTGCGGCCTCTTGGTTGTCATAGTGCACGACCCTTTCCTTTCCGCAAGGCATTTCCCTGACCATGGTCGAAAGATAGAGGGCGTTGGCGTCGTAACCCAAGATATTTTTGCAAAAACGGGAGTCTTCGAATTGGTGCGATCTTATCTTTGTCACCTCGACTTCGTGGTAGCGCGTGAACACGAGGATCTGGTACGCTTCTTTGCCTGGACTGTAAAGCTCCGCACCTTTCTCGACCGCTCCCCGGAGTAAGTAATGCAAACTCACCCCCGGGACACTGACCGCGTCTTTCAAGATGTCGATTCCTTTTTAGGTGTAGAAGGGCCGCATCTTTTCCAAAGCCTCAAGACCAGGAGCCACGTCGAGATTGTTGTAGTAGCGCAGCCAGTCCGCGAAGTTGCGCATGCCCTTTTCTTTGAACAGACGCTTACACCCCTCCCATACATCTCTCGTGAGCACGTGGTCGCCCTTCAGGTGTGAGTACCACTCGGGATAGTCTGGGGGCTCTGGATAATCGAGCTTTTGGGACGAATCGAACCACTCGTACGGAAACAACGATTTCTCTGATGCACATTCGTAGGCTTTCACCCACTTTTCGTAGCGGGTCCCCGGGCCAAGATAGTCCATTATGTCAAGGAAACTGAAGCCCAAGGTGAGCAAGAACATTATCTTCTTCCCCTTTTTAGCCACTCTAACTTTGCCGGTTGTGTCAGCAAGCCGCTTCGCAAAGTGGCTTTTGATCAGGTTTAGATCGTAATTGCCCGAGTTGAACCCGACAACAGGCACCTGGTCGCACCATTCCCCAATTTTTTGCCGCTGCGCTTTCGGAAGCAGGCCCACGTCTTCTGGCATCGAATCCGCCCTTACTTGGGCCCGGATGTTTTTCCCGCGTCTCTCCAGCTCTTCCATAAACTTGCGAACCATCTCAGTGGGGTCTCTTTCGCAGATGTGGGTGGGCTCTTTCTAGAGAGTGTCGCCGATGCTCACCGAGATTGGCACGTGGGCGTTCTCGATCGTTAGAGTGGGCGTGGGCTCCTTCCGCTAATTATTGTCGCCGTACGCCTCGAAATCGTACAAGATCGCGTGCGGGTAGCTCTTTGTTTTGGCCTGCGGGGGGTCGGCGTCTATTTTCCCAACTTCACACGCCCAAGCCTCGATAACGCGGTAGCCGGCCTCCCGGAGCGCTATTGTGCGTCTCCTTGTGGCTAAGAACCTGTCTTCCAGTGTTTGGTGGTTATGGGTAATGATCTTGTCGCGATCGTGTGGGAAGCATTTTCGGCACCCGTGCCAGTGGCAGCCATGGTATTGAAATATAGTCTTGGTTTCATGGTTCAAGCCGTCGACAGGTGTTCGCTCAACCCACCTCTCACCTCCGTGACCACACATTGCGTGGTGAATGTTAATTTTCCGCCGCTTGGCTTCATGGTCAAGCCACCGAAGCGATTCTTTGGAAGCATGATCGTTTGGACAAAAGCCTTCTCGAAACCTGTCTGCGGGGCTTCGACTTTTTCTCGCGGGCAATCAATTATCGTATTTCCTTGGGCACACCTTTGGGCCTGCCGTTGAAGATGACAAGCTTGTGTGAATCTCGCACCGCAATGAACACATGCATACACTTTCGCAAGCTTTGCTACGTCTTTAATGACAAAAGCATGTCCCTCGTAAATGCCGATTGTCAGAATGTTTGTCAGCTTGGCCGGCGGGTTTCTTCTTAGATGCAAAACCACTTCGCCGGCTTGATGCCGAGCCAACCTGAAAACTGACCCCCTTGTTGAGATACCTTTCAACCTTATCTAATTCATCAAGAGATGTTTTTGGGCAGTTGTTTGGAGGTGTTTTGAGTTTGAAGAAACTCTTGGCAAGCTCACTAGCTGCTGCTGTACTTCGATGTAGTAGCGAGCCGAGGTGTACAGCAATACAACGCCAGAGACACAAATTATCGTGGTAGGTGTCCAGCGCCACCGTTGACCTGCCATGTGCAAGGTTGCGCAGCCAGTCTGGCAAGGGGCCTGTGCCCAACAAAGGCTGGCGGTCAAGCACAACCTTCACATCAGCATTGAAGAAGCTTACAAACTCCCACTTTGTGGTCGGTTTTTTATATTGTCAGAGTCAAGACGTTTCATTTCCTTATCACTCAGCCATTTTTCCGCCTCAGACAGTTCGTTAAACCAGGGTGAGCCGTGATTATTGTAATACACAAAAACGGTGTAATCTTCTGGTTGTTAATCTGACTAAATGTAGGGTCGACCGGCAATGCGCTGAAGCTTTGGATGCCTCCGAGCTGATGCACGATGCGCCGAACCGGGAAGTACATGTGGAAGATGTAAAAAGCCCGCACCTGCGGCGGCAGATTCAGCGTTGTATGATATTTGGCAAATACTTCACGAGAGATTCCGCAACCTATCGTCGTGCACCACACTGCAAAGTTAAGTTTCTGTGCCCAGAAAGATAGATTATGCCCCGCAAGCCATTTTTTGCGGACTTTATCTTTTGATCCTTTTGAAATATCTCTCTGAACTTTGTTGTAAAATACTGGCCAGGCATTGGATAAATATTTATTGAGTTGTTGAATATTTTCTTCAAACTTGGTGCAGCGTCATTAAATTCAACTGCTGGAACCGGCAGCGAACTTTTTACTGCACTGGGCGATAACTGGTAAGGGAGGCCACCAACGTCATCCAAACCCAGCGCGCTTTTTATGTCTGTACCCCAATATTTGCTGTCTGAACCGAAGACGCTTTGCAGACTGCCGTCACCCACTTTGTAAAATATTTCAGCCGTTCCTGGGTGGTCCAACGCAAAAGATGTCTGTGCTACAAATTTGCTTTCGTTGGCTCTCGGAAACCTTGCAGAAAAAGCCACCCACGCCTTGTCTTGTGCAGCCTTCGCGATCGCCTCGGGGTGCCTCCCGCCCCGGGAATCCATTTTGTGAGGTTGGTAGACTCCTTACCTTCGATTTGATTTTGCGCTGATTGTGCGGTCTTAAAAATGTTCATCTTTTATTACTACCTATTATTTTTTTAATTAGAAATTTATGTGCAACAACAATAAAATGGTTGTGCTTACTATTGTAACAACAGAAAACGGTCACACTGTTTACTTTGACAAGCCAATTCTGAAACCGAGTTATATCCGGCTGTTGTGTTGTTCGCTTTATAACTCGTGGCACAACTTAAGAGAAACGGGAAAAGTGTTTTATGAAAAGAAAGGGCAGAATGAACAAGACCAAAATCTTTTGCTACCTGGTAACTATGATCTCGAAAGTATCCAAAACTTTTTCAACGAAGGTTTCGGTGAAGAAATATTTTCTGCAACGAGGGGAACATTCGGGAGAACAGTAATCATTACCCCAAACACACACAAAATTTTCACAGAATTTGGTTTGAGCGACAGTTTGAAATTTTTCTTGATAAAAACAGCAATAATCTTGTTTACTCGCAAATTGTTCTCGATGGTGTAAAAACAAAGAACTTTTATTTTATCCACTGTGATTTAGTGGACAGAGAGCAGAACCTTTTCAACGGCAAGCATTCAAGTGCTCTTGCGAGCTTTGACTTTAAAGCAAAGCCTTATGAAAAAGTTTTATATCTGAGCGGGTAGCAACATGTTCTGAGGGACACAAATACAGGCAAAGAAGTGTCAAGTTCGAACATCTTGGTTAAAAATTAAAATGGCGAACTGTTTGACTTTCACGGGTAGCTAATTCATTATATTTTAGAGATAAATTAAAATGTTATAATATAGCATGTCTTTAGTGAATGTCTTGCCAAGTGCACCGCCTGATAATATTTATCCAGAGCTACCCACCTCAAGAACCCCAGAAAATTTCCGGCTAACTGAGATCAGCAAAATTTTAAAAGAAATAGCCGATGTGGCAGAACATTACAGGCTTGTGTTGAAAAAATATAAAAAAGCTCGGAAAGTGATTCACTATTCCGTGGTCTCTCTTGGCACTGTGACAGCCGCTCTGTCTTCCGCACCGTTGCAACTTCACTCACTGGTGTCGGAATTGTGGCCGGAACGCCTATAGCAGGAATAGCAGCCATTTCAGGTTTTGCTTCCACAGGCCTGTCAGTTAGAAGCTTGAAAGGAAAGTTAATAAACACAAGAAAATTCAAGCTCTGGCACTTGCAAAGCATGACTCAATGAAAAGCTCTGTCTCTCAAGCTCTTGACGATAACAATGTTTCCAACTCAGAATTCAAACAAATAACACGTGAATTGCAGAAATATCGCGAAATCAAAGAGACTTTACGATCAAACTTCGCGAGAAAACAGACCGATTTACACCAGTCGGATCTTGAAAAGCTCAAAATCCAGATTCGGCAAGAGTTTCGAAAAAAAACTGGCGGCGTCCAGCACAAATTTGAACTAAACTTTGAGAGAAAAAACACAAAAATCTCTCTGAGTGATATAAAATTAGATAACGCAGGATTTCAAACCCCAGCGGCGGGAAAGTCCCGGCCGGGGCCAGGCAACGAAAAGCCAACCGAGCACCCCCCGACAAGGGTGCAATGCCACGCGCGACACAAACCGTCACACAACGCCACGCGTGACAGTAACGCGTTCATCTTTTTTACACTAGTGGTAATAGTGGATGAAGTGTTTGTGTGATGTGAGAAAACAATTAGTTGCTTTAATAACAAGTATGCAACGCTTGGTTGACAAAACTTTTTGGTTGTTTGCCGAAATTGGTTGTCGAAACGTTTGGTTGTTTGTTTCCTTTGTGGTTGTTTCCACAGTAGTATATTAGGTAGCCGACAAATACACACTTCATCCTCAGACCATTATTTTCCTTTTTAACTTTCACCTGACCGTCCTTACAAAAAGGCCAAACTAAATATACTTTCTCTGCAACTAAAGAAGAACGACGCATAAATGATAATTTAAATTGTAAATCTAAAAATCAAATTTATCTAATTGAATGTAAAAAGTGCACAAAATAGTAAATCGGAGAGACTAAACGCCAGCTGCACGAACGCTTTGGCGAACATCGTCGTTCCATCCAGAATCACCATCAGCTTATCAAGCCCACCCCTGTTTCTGCACATTTCAACCAACCTGGCCACTCCATTGACCATCTTCTTTTAACTCCCTTGGAACTCATTCACAACAACCGTGACTCCGTACGAAAAGCACGCGAGGCACATCTCATAAACAAGGCAATGACACTTGAGCCGCTTGGTATTAATAGACGTGATGAACAAAATAAGACTCTTTTTAACCATAGCTTCTAATTTTATATTATATGTAACGGTCATTTTGTATTTTTTGCATTCATTTTCTTGGCCGAACACAGTTTCTTAAACCTATTTTGCATTTGCATCTTGTTCGAAAACCATTAAATTATAGGTCTCAAAATGGGCATGACATCAGTTTAAAGGATAAACTTTCGAATTTTGATAGATGCGCTGACGTGTGCGCTGTTGCCATGGTAACGTGACTGGATGTAAAATCGGGTTTTGTATATTTGCGGAAAATTCAGTCGTTAGATTTTCTCTATCATTTGCCCGAAACAAACTTATCACAATACCCACAAGTGGACACTATTCTAATGTAATTTTAACAGACCGATTTTTAGCTATTCGACCTTGAAAGATAACTCCATTATTTAAAAATTCCTCTGTCAAATTTCAAAATGTTTGCAACAGCTTTCTTTCTTGTTTTTTGAAGTATTTTCCTAAGAAAATTTGGTAAAATTCTAACGAGCGGTTTTCGAGAAAAACGCGTATTTCGGAAAGACTGGACCTAAAGAGTTCAATCTCAATTTTTTGACTAACTACGCATGCGCTGCATTTAACTGGGTTCTTACGGTACTCGCGATAACACTAAAAACCTGCCAAATTTGACGTTTTTTGAGATACCATTCTACCAAGACCTAAGTTTACAACATACTATCATTTTAAGAAAAAATGCCTCATATAAAATCGCCTGGGAACAAAAACTCATCACTCTTTTGGCTCCATATCTGTTGTTGTGTTATCCTTGTGCGCGCGCTGCCTCACGTCAGCACCAACGACTGCAGAGCACGCGCGAAAACTGTGTTCAGTCGTAGGTTTGTTTTTCAAACCGAAATATCGGGCAAATATATTGTACTTGTTTTATGTAATTTCATTTCTATTTTAATTTTTTCTCTTTGCCGTGGGGATCAGTCTACCGTTTTTGCATGGTATTTGTCGACTACCTAATATACTACTGATGTTTTGTTATTTGTTTACTCATGGCCGACGTTTAATTGGCATATTTTCCGGCATGAGATGTTTTGTTATTTGTTTCCTCATGGCCGATGTGTAATTGACATATTTTCCGGCATGAGATGTTGTTATTTGTTTGCTTGGTATTAATAGACGTGATGAACAAAAAAAGACTCTTTCAACCATAGCTTCTAATTTTATATTATATGTAACGGTCATTTTGTATTTTTTGCATTCATTTTCTTTAAGGTGGCTGAACACAGTTTTTTAAACCTATTTTGCATTTGCCTCTTATTCGAAAACCATTAAATTATAGGTCTCAAAATTGGCATGACATCAGTTTAAAGGATAAACTTTCGAATTTTGATAGATGCGCTGACGTGTGCGCTGTTGCCATGGTAACGTGACCGGTTGTAAACATCAATTTAAAATCGGGTTTTGTATATTTGCGGAAAATTCAGTCGTTAGATTTTCTCTATCATTTGGCCAGTGTTTAATTCGCGTATTTTCTGGCACGATGTTTTGTTGTTTGTTTCCTTATGGCCGATGCTTAATTGGCGTATTTTCTGGCATGAGGGTTTTTTGTTACTTGTTTTCTCATTGCCGATCTGATTTGGCTTATTTCCGGCATGAGATGTTTTTGTTTTTTGTTTCCTCGTGGCCAATGTGTATTTGGCATATTTTTCTCTTCCCTTTTTGCGCTTCGCTCTAAGATGGCAGTTTTGAAAAGCGAGTCTAATTCCCTCTCGGATTACTGAGGCTCATAACTGTCATCCCTTGAGCCATCTCCTCCCTTGCATTTTACTTTCTTTTCTTGTGGTCCCCTGCCAAGCGTTTTTACTCGCCTTTACCGTTCCAAATTACGGTATAATTTGGTTTTATCAACTGAGTTGATAATGTCAATTGGCCACCGTAAAGAGATTCAATTGCTGACGTTTCGAGCGTTAGCCCTTCATCGGAGCGAAAAATTACGACCTCGCGTCGGGGTCATGGCTCCTGTCGCGTGCGGTAGCGCCAAGCAACACTTTGAAGACAACTCCGTAATATAAATTTGCTTTTTATTTGTGTTCACAATCACATTTACAGAATAAAAAGTACTTACCATGCTTAAAATACTGTCCAAGCGAAGATTTAGAATACGAGCAATGAACATATTGTACTTTCTGTTGGCGATTTACATACCGCGGTCTGGAATTCCCACAGAGATTTGTCGATAGGCGGTCACGAAAATTACGACGACGAAAAAGGAAAAAAAAAAAGCCGACAACCCATCCAAATACTAACCCTAACCAACAGGGCTTAACTTCAGTGATCGGAACGGAACTTGTCATTCCTTGCTTTCTTGTGGTATCAGTGACAAAGGGTTTAGTTCATGCAAAGAGAAAACATGGTTTGACTGAATAGATCTTTAGTTTAATTTTGGCACTCCCCTCTGGTCTAGGCGCACTGGCCTAATGGTTAGTGCGCTGTACTCCGGCGCACTAACTTTACCTCTGGGCTAGACTATCTTTTATCTCGAGCTCCTGCGGATTTACCTTAATTCTTTGTCTCGTCTGGAACCGATACCACAAGGAAGCACCGATTCTATTCCGACCAACGAAGTTAAGTCCCTTTAAGCGCGATGAGTACTTTGTGTGACATAAAGTATTTCACCTTTTTTTTCCTTCTTCGTTATTCAACAAGATATCAAAGACATTAAGAAACCCCTCCTTTATCATTCTGATGGCGTCTTTTTTGTAGTTTTTGGGGTCATTTTAAACAGTGATCCGTACCCCTATTTGTCTCGGTTTTAGCGTCGTTCAACCAGTTTAAAAATATTTTTTCAGAATTTCTACTTAATACTGCGAATTTTTACAAGATTTTACGTTCCGCAGCGTATTCAGCTACAAGTACATGCTTGAAATTGAAGCGATCGGTGGGAAGTTTGTTCTCTTTTATTTATATCACTTCTTTTTCATTTTGTTTGACAATGGTATTTACAGTAAAAAATTAAACTATATTTATTAAAAAGAAGAAAAGGCGAAAGAAAAACATTGACTAAAACTTGACTCTTGACCCGCGCTCGATCGTTATACTAGTGCTACTAGGAAACTCTGTTCATGTTACTAGTAAAAAAAGTTATGAAAATTTTTAAAAGGTAGCCGCTTTCTGGGTCGTCGTTTTATAGGTCGTCGCTTTCTAGGTCATCGTTTTCTAGGTCGTCGCTTTCTAGGTTGTCGTTTTCTAGGTCGTCGTTTCCTAGGTTGTCACTTTCTAGGTCGTCGCTTTCTAGGTCGTTTTCTAGGTCGTCGTTGGGTCGTCGTTTTCCAGGTCGTCGCTTTCTAGACACCCCAAATTTTCCCACGGGGACACCTCGGTGGAAGGTGTGTGTAACTTGCATTGTAACAACAGTGTAACAACAACTTGCAATTGCGATTAGTTGGCGCCTCCACAACTTAAGTTACCGCGAAGTCTCTGCCAGGGTTTAATCTTTTTGGCATTAACTGGTTGTTCACTGAAGAGTCTAAACATTAATGTTTGGACAACATTTTTTCGGGTTTGAAGCAAGAAAGCTTCCCAAATATTGCTGCAGACTTCGTGGCGCCTGTCGAAACCGCAAATAAATTTAATTAGTGTATGAGGCGCTTCTTTTTCACCCGTGAAGAAAACTCTCGGTCAAACAAAGCTGTTTATCTTTAATACTTTTTTTTAATCGCTTCCTAGATAGATCGATACCATTGTATATATGACTGGATTTATGAGAACCGTGTCAAACTCACACAGGCTGGCCTGGGAATTGTCCAGCAAAAACACCGGCTGTTCCAATCAATCAATCACGGCCAACCTGTCACCAGGTAGCATGCACACCCACCTTTCTTGTGAGTGGCAGGCTGTCACTGGTTGTGCTTAACCCTGGCCCCAGGGACCATGTAGAGCTTCCTGCCAAGAAAAAAAACACTTTTTAGACTAGAAATTCAGCTTTTCTAATCAACCCACCCCCCCCCCCCCCCCCCCCTGGGTTTGCATCGTTGGTGCCGAACTTGGTACGCGCTGAAAGCGCTGGGCTGGCCTTATCGCCGGCAGTCAGGCGAAAAAGTTTTGGCTCAAGGTTGACCACGTTCTCAAAAATTCAGACATATATAAATATAGTTTTAAGTGGTTTTTACAGAAGATAATACAAGCGATGGCGGCAACAAATAAGAACATGCTATTCCGTGACTATGCGAAAATTAAATTAGTTCTTGTTTATCACTTTAATGAAAAGTTGCTTTTTGAATGAAGCAAAATATTTTCTCTTTCAATTTTTTCATCACATATTTAACGTTCTACCAGGTATCTCCGTCTTGAAAAAAAAACACATCTTAAATATTTTTCGAGAAGACAGAAAGTATCATGTTACTGAGCTAAAAGCAAAACATTTAATCGAAATTTCTGTCTGCTTGTCTGCTCATATTTGGCAAGCAAATATGAGCAGATACCTGCATGACTACTGTCACCTATGTAGATGACCACAAACATTTTGTGTTTGCAAAAAAAATGTTTTCCAGTTTGCTACATGTTTTGCTCGAAAGGATTAAAAATTTGTACGCAACAATGTGTCCTCGTTTGCCTGGGCCGTAAGCCCAGACAAACGAACCATCTCCACAATTTGTATTTGATAATCATTGTTGTCATCATGTTATTTCGGTCACTCTTATAAAAAAAATGGAAGAAATGACAGGTAATCCTATTTGGAATCCTCTTGCAGACCGTTCCTTCACTGGTCAAATACCCAGTATGGCGGGAGATGTTTTGCATCCAATTCCCCAATATACGGAGCTAACCTAAAGACGAGTGCCCGGGATATATGCCCGGGGGCAGGCGGAATAGACGATTTTGAGATTGACTGATACATAATGATACAAAAATACCTGTTTTCACCTAAAAATACCAAATATGTCTATATCAGAAACAAAAAATAACTCTTGCAGGCATTGCGTGCCTATGTTTATCTTCAGCTGACACGACTCCGTTCAGGTTTGAATGTAAAAGTCGATCGCTAACGGATTATTAAGTAATAATATTAGTTACCTCTCGATCCTTAGCTTCTCAGTTGCTCTGTGAACAGCTGTCAAAACAAAGTCCGCCAACTGCAACGACCATGTCTTCTTCCCCGGACTGAACGGGAGGTAGTCAGTAATAACCATTCCCAGAATCACGTGGCAGTCACCCTGTAACGCAACTATGAGAATTTACGATCGCGCGCTAAATTCTTCAATACCAAACTTCCAACAGGCCAATCTTTGGAAGGTCGGCCACAACTCACGCCAGTATATACGCTTTGGCTAAGAATTGCTTGCATACTTAGCTTCGCGCCTGGCTCTGTGTTTCCCCCAATTGCTAGGTTTTACCGCCAGCGATAAACGATCTTGGAGCAACAACTTATCTCGGTTCTTTGAGATATGCTATAGACTTGCGTGTTTCCTGACTTAATGATGTCCTTCTAACAACCAGGCGGGCCACAAACATCTTAGTGAATATACAAGCCAGTCTTCTGGCCAAAAAATTCCGAGGTGCAGGCTCGTTGGCAGGAGAGCGCCAAAATAGTACGTCACAATGCTCTTTCTCATTTCGTCAATAATTTTTTTATATTCCTCTGCGGGAAAACAGGTACAACTGGGGATGACAGATTTTCACCGGCTTTGGGATTGGAAAACTCCTGGTTGCACGCCATTTTCTGTTTTTTGTTTTGGTTTCTCAATCATTTTTTTTCCTTTCCTATAACTACTTTTTTTCGGGTATTGCAACTATATTTTGCCTCACCACTGTGTTCGCTTCAGTGCACTTACATGGCTTACTCGGCCTATAGAAAACATCATCCAAACTGGAAATTCTTACCATGGAACAGCCTGGGATGGTGCAGAGAAATTTTCCTCCCAGCTTTTTGCTCATATTTCTGTATCGTCCTGTCTCACTCGGACCTGGGTATCGTGGTAGGCACGATTTCCTCCTTCAGATCCTCAGTACGATCGAATGGGTGCCTCTTTTGATCCAAGGCGAAGAAGTCAGAAGTGAAACAAAGGCTAACGCTTATCACGGGCGCCGCCACGTTAGGGCGTTCAAAAAGAAAATCAAAACTAAATCACCAGAGCATCTTCACACTTTTCAAGTAACTGTAATAAAAGAATGTTTAAACTGCTTTTAAAACATGAACCGCGGAAGTGAGAGTGATGGCAAATTTTCAGTTCGGTAAATTTAATATGAAAGAAAAATTAATCAACATGGCACGAGCGTGGGACAAAGAAAAATTCTGAGTCCCCGACAGGAATCGAACCCATGACCCCCGAACACCGAGCGGCGCTCTATTAACTGAGCTACGAGAACTCATGGAGAGCTAGGTCATTTTTACTGAGTTCTTATGTGACACGCGTCCCGCATACTGCCAGGACCAGCAAAGCCGCCATCATCATGAGCCGCGGAAATGAGAGTGATGGCAAATTTTCAGCTCGGTAATTTTAATGTGAATAACCTAGCTCTCCATGACCTCTCGTAGCTCAGTGGATAGAGATGGCTAAGCGGAATTGCTGCGCACGGTTGATTCTACTTAGTCATCTAGGAGTCGCGGGTTCAAATCTGCCTGCACAGGGGTATCCTTATTTGGCTTGGGGGCCGGATAGCCCCTCCCTCGTGTGGTTTTAAAACTGCGACCCCTCAATCCGATTTTTTTTCTGAATTTTATTTTAATTGCATTTACTCATTTATTTATTTATTGATTTATTTTCGTATTAAGGAACCAAAGAAAAAGTGCGCGCATGGACAGCACGCAAACCTTGTTATTGGACACCTTACAAAAATCGTCTTACAAATCCAGTAATTTGTGGCTTACAAAAATTGTCTCACAAATTCAGCAATTCGTGGCTCACAAAAATAGGCTTACAAATACAGTAATTTGTGGCTTACAAAAATCGTCTTACAAATCAAGTATTTTTTCTTACAAAAATCGTCTTACAAATCCAGTAATTTGTGGCTTACAAAAATTGTCTTACAAATCCAGAAATTCGTGGCTCACAAAAATTGTCTTACAAATCCAGTAATTTGTGGCTTACAAAAATCGTCTTACAAATCCAGTAATTTGTGGATTACAAAAATCGTCTTACAAATCCAGTAATTTGTGGCTTGTTAAAGTCGTCTTAAAAAACCCAGTAATTTGTGGCTTAAAAAAATTATCTAACAATTCCAGGAATTTGTGGCTCACAAAAATCGTCTTTTAAATCCAGTAACTTGTGGCTCACGAAAATCGTCTTTCAAATCCAGTAATTTGTGGCTTACAAATATCGTCTTACAAATCCAGTAATTTGTAGCTTACAAAAATTGTCTTACAAATCCAGCAATTGGTGGCTCACAAAAATTGTCTTTCGAATTCAGTAATTTGTGGCTTAAAAAAATCGTCTTACAAATCCAGTAATTTGTGTCTTATTAAAGTCTTCTAAAAAGAACCCAGTAATTTGTGGCTTACAAAAATCATCTAACAACTCCAGGAATTTCTGGCTCACAAAAATCGTCTTTCAAATCCAGTAACTTGTGGCTCACGAAAATCGTCTTTCAAATCCAGTAATTTGTGGCTTACAAAAATCGTCTTACAAATCCAGTAATTTGTGGCTTATAAAAATTGTCTTACAAATCCAGCAATTGGTGGCTCACAAAAAATCGTCTTACAAATCCAGCAATTTGTGGCTTACAAAAATTGTCTTTCGAATCCAATAATTTGTGGCTTACAAAAATCGTCTTACAAATCCAGTATTTTGTTTCTTACAAAAATTGTCTTACAAATCCAGTAATTTGTGGCTTGCAAAAATCTTCTTACAAATCCAGTAATTTGTGGCTTGCAAAAATCTTCTTACAAATCCAGTAATTTGTGGCTTACAAAAATCGCCTTACAAATCCAGTAATTTGTGGCTTATTAAAATCGTCTAAAAAAACCAGTAATTTGTGGCTTACAAAAATCATCTTACAAATCCAGTAATTCGTGGCTTACAAAAATTGTCTTACAAATCCAGTAATTTGTGGCTTACAAAAATTGTCTTACAACTTGGTAAATTCTCCAAGCTTTATACGTGGATGCGTAACAATGCCCCCATGCAGTGACAGTCACACTAACTGGACTCAAATGACACCCCTAAGGTTTTTTAGGTCGGACAACTTTTAAGGGCCTAAAAATAAAGAGTCTAAAGAGAGTATGCATAAGCGCGAGTGATTATTGAAGTAGAAATGGCTGTAAAACTTCAAAATATTTGCCCTAGACAGTGTATGCAATTGAACATACCTATTTTGATTTAATTTTTAATTATCTGTTTATTATCCGTTTTCAAATTAGAAGTATGTTGTAAGCATATGAAACGTTAGCCTGCGAATACAGCCGTCTCTCTTCGCCCATGACCCGAGCGACGTTTCGCAAGACGTCTTGCGAATCGATCCTTGGGCCGGGAGCGTAACGAAACGTCAAGTTAACAACTTTACTTTTTATACAATGCGTTGTCTATTTGTAATGTTTGTTTGTTTTTTGTTAATGTTTGGTGCCCCCTCCCCTCAGATTCATCCCGTCCTCCCCACTTCTAAAACATGAATGCTTCCTGAGAAATCCTGAATGTTGCAAACTTGCATTTCAAGGTTACTGTATGTATGTATGTGTGCGTGTATGCACATATGAAGAACTTTATTTATACACGGAAAATCATCAGTTAAGCTTAATTAAAGAACTGCTTTAAATGATTGCCGTGTGGGAATCAAATGCCTTTTGGAAAATGTTTTGTACGCGCGTCATTTTCAGTGAAACCATAGCTAACTATACAGCTTCGGTTAGCGCGCACGAGCCTTCAAACTTGATAGGTTACCAAAGGGTGTCGGGATTTAAGGATCTTTCTATTGGTTTCTGAGAAAATAGGCTCTGAAGTTGGCCACGCAAAGAGGTGTAACAGTAGAAATATTTTTTCTGTGTTCGCAGGCTAGACACACTTTTGTGGACCAATATCCCATCCTATGGTCATTTTGGCCAACTTTCGTAAAAATCCGACAAATCTACATACCCTATTAATTCATTCGAAGAGAGGTTATTCATGGAAAAGTAAACCCGAGTTTCGGACCGAAAGTTTTCAAACCCTGTCAACAACTGTGTGGATGCGGCCATGCCGCCGACCAATGAAAATTTAGCATACAGCCCCCTCCCCTCCTTCTCGCTATGCCCTTGTATCGAACTGTAGATTTTTCATTTGTTTGCGCCAGTTTCTTTCACTGTCGACTCGTTCGAAGTTGAAAAGACTGTGGCGACGCCTGTGGCTGGTTATACCACGAACCTTTGTCGCTGGCAGCGAGCTGAGATGTCTTCGCTTCATCGATCGAATCTTTCCACGCTAGCTTTCTTAGGCCCTGGCTTTTTCTTAACTTCAAACCAGGCCTAGGGTGAACTCTCACGTTTCCGCTTCCCTGCTCGTTTCATGGTCGTTTCCTAACAATTTCGCCTCACATATCTCCGCAAATAAAACGCGAACTCTTCGTGAACAAATTACGTGAGCATCCCCAGATGTATTCTCGCGTCAAACTGCACGGGAGGTCCGAAGAAGGTCCGACATCCCATAACACCTTTGGGGATTAACTTTATAGTTACGCAAAACACTAAATTTTGAATAACTCTGCTAGAAAAATACGTCATAGTAGTAAGTAGATAGGCTTTAGGGCGCAACCAATCAGAATCGAGTATTTTTTGAATGGACCAATCAGGAGGCCGTATTTCAAACACGTGACTTTTCTAAACTTAAAATTTTGAGGTCAAAAACGTCATCACTCATGAACCAATCAGGAGACAGTATTTGAATTCAAATGACTTTAATGGTCACACAATACATGTCACACAAGTGGTAACGGTCACGCAAAAAACCTGGTAACGAGTTCACACAATACATGTCACGCAAAAAAACCTGGTAACGAGTAACGAGTTCAATAACGAGTTCCGAGTTCAATGACTGGTGACGAGTTCAATGTCAAGACTTGTTCTGAACAGCGGTATTTCGCAAAGAAGTAAACAAAGTCTTAAAAAAGCAATAAACTTTGCAAATTGAGTTCATCTTGTTCATCCCATTCGAATTCTTCGTAATAGCCATATGGGTAAGAGTGAAGCGTGATGGGATCCACTACTCGTTTGTCAAAAACGATTTGGTAACGTTTTGTTTCGGTCATTGTTTCTAAATGTTTGGTTTTATTGTCTCTTGTGATCTTGGATGGATTGAAGACGGGAATCTGCCGTTGTTTTTCCTCCAAAGGTTGTGTCACTTCATCGATAACATTTTCTTTTAGGATTTCAAAGTTTAACTGTTCTTGTCCGCGTGTGTTCAGCGAGAAGCCACGCACCTTGCATTCTACTTTTCCCTTCATGGTTCGGTACCCGTAATTCTTGGGTCCTGCAGCAGCGAATTCTACAATGTGATCATCCGGGTCTTTCAATTCGTCTGTGTATTCTCCCAGGAAATCACCCAATGGTAAACTGGGTTCATTTCCTTTGTGGGAATAAATGATGGAGTCAGTGTCAAAGTACAAAGTCTGTAGAGGATTCAGTTTTGAGAGACCTTCTTGATACAATCGTAGTCTTGCCCAGCAAGTGGTGAAGCAAGCCACGAAAATGTTTATGTTCACTTGAATGGGGTCACACTCGCTTTGATACTTGTGTACGACTTCGATCATTTCCTCATTGACGATGCGGATGTCGTTTATTTCCTTGCTGTCGTCTTCCAACAACTTGTGGAATAGGGCCGGACTGGTATACGTTTGAACTTGAGTCTTGTTGCTTTGTTGCCCGTACTTTCCCCAGAAAGAGTTTAGCATCATTTTGGCTAGAGATCGTTTTCCCGGATTTTCTTCTATCTTGTCGGGTTCTAATTTGATTCCTTCCTTTTTCTCATAGTCCATGATGTATTTCACGCGTTTGTCGGTGTCGTTCCCGACCCGTTTTGGCCACCCGCTGGCTTCTTGCTTGATTTTCAGGAAAGTGTTCACGTACGATTTGAACAACGTGTCGGACGTGTTTTGAAAATGCCAAACTTCGTGCACGTGTTGGATCACGTAGCCTTGACGCACTGCTTCTTCCAATTCAGGGGTGCACCAAGTACCGGTTAGTTCCCTTTCTTTGAGCGTGTGGCTGCAACTTGCGCTGCGTTCTGTTAAGGGTTTGGATTGTTCCGTTTCTACGCAGGTGCGGCACAACGGGAAGGTCAGTTTTCCGCCGCTGCGGTAGGGTAAGACGGCGTGGTATAATCCGTAGGGTGGTGACACAGTGCATTTGGCAAGCCCGAAAAACTCGGATAGATCTGTGTGCCCTGGTTCTAGCACGATGACGGGATGTCCTATGGGGTAAACGCAGTTTTTGTTGACGTAGGGATAGAGTGACGTGAAATCCACGTAATGGATCTTTTCACCCTCTTGCGTCTTGTGATGAAGTTTGACCGCATTGGTTCTGCCCCCGAAAAAGGCATCTCTGGGTTCTAGTCGTTCCGTCAAGTTTGAAGATTTCAGGTAGGTTTGAATGTCCGTGTCTCGTTTTTTGAGATTGTTCCATTGACATTCCCATATTTCCATTAGATTGTAACCTGCGTGTCGGATCTGATCGGCTCGACGTTGCGTGGTTTCGTGCACGTCGTGCATGGTACGTTCGTCCAGTTTGGTGTGTTTCTGGTATCGGTTTGGAAAACAAGTTGGGCAACCGTGATAGAAGCAACCGTAGAATTCGTACACGGTATTGGTGGACGCCGCGTACCCGTCTACGTGCAGTCGTCTGTTACCCACACGGATCACGTGTTCTCCACCGTTTCTGGCATGCGTCACACGGTCTGTCGATGTAGCATTGCGGTTCAAGTAATGTAACCATTCGATGGAAGCCTGGGAGTGAGGTTTTCCTTTTCCGTGCCAACCTCGCACTGGTTCCGAAGCCAAACAGTTCTTGGGCATGCATGTTGTGCGATAGTACAGGTTGCAAGCCGAGGCAATGGTCAAACATTTTTCCATGGGATCAAATCCGGCCACTTGTTTGAATTGTTGTCGAAACACCTTACATCCGTCGTGTAACAATTTCACATCCGATTGGCAATAGGCCAACAGTTCCGCCTGGAAATCGAACAGGTAATTCTCCTCTTTCATTTTTTTGTGCCATTCGTCAAATTCTGTTTTTCTTTCTGGTTTCATACCTCCCGGGTCGTAATAATCGCGTGCCGGAATGGGACCCACGTACGATTGGTTGTCTGGAATATTGAAGAAATGAGGGAAGAACCCTTTTTTCTGTTCCGTCAGTCCAAATGATTTTGGGAAGGCAGAAAGCGGCATCTGAAGAAAACACATCGAGTCCTTGAATTCGATGTCGTGAACTTTCATCGACAAAATCTTGCTTCCGTTTACCAATTGATCCGGACAGATACCTTGACGGTATAGTTCGTTCAAAATGAAGTAGGAATCGTATCCTTTTAAATTGTGAGCAATGGCAATGACTTTATTGTCGATGGCTATTTCTCGTAACCAGTCGAGAAAGTCTGTCACACATGTCGAACCCTCGAACTTGTATTGCAAGTTACTGTTCGAAGTCATGGCGCAAATCAAATTGGGTACGTGAATTCCTCTTTCTTGCATGGCTTCAGCATCCCAAGTCACAAAAATGGGAGGTTCTTCTGGCTGAGTGTCGTCCGCTTTTCTCTTTCTCTTTTTTCTTTTTTCTTCGTTTGGGTTCTGAATGAAACATGTGTGTTGATACAAGTTCAAGTATCGTTTGCAGGAAGGGCATTAGCTGTAGCCGCACACGTGTTTACCCATTTCGATTTCGTATCGGGTCAGCGTCTTGCTACAATTCTTGCATTTCTTATGCATGTGACAAACACTGTTCTTGGTGTTTTTTTCCACTTTTTTCCCGCTTTCTTCTTGTTGTTTCTTATGCAGAGCAAAACACGCGTCTCCGAAGAACGAGCGGTCACAATCGTTGCAAGGAACCATGGCTTTGGTACCTTTGTCGACTTTGGTGAAATCTGGGCAATTCAATTGATGACAGGCATGACATCGTTTTCCTTTACATCTGTGATGACTCCATGTGTCACGCTCGAAGGATTTTTCGCACGCTAGACAGAAATGGGCTTTGCCAAAGAATCCTTTCAGCGAGTTGCACGCATGGTAATGTTCTCCCACTTTGATCAAGACAAGGAGTTTGTCTTCGGGTTGGTCAGGCCCTTTGAAAATTATTTGGTAACCGTGATCCACGGAAACCACCACGATCTGGTACTCTTTCAGGTAAGTCTGAAATTGTTGAATTTCAGTCAAGCCGCAGTGTCCTTCTGGTACTTTGGCCGAGGCGTGTAATTCTTTGGCTTGTCGTTCTTGCATGGATCTTCCCCTTCGCAAAGTACTGTAGGCACCGTGTGTACTGCCTAGATCGCGGTAAGCTTTGATGGTGACCAAAGCTCTGGCACAACACAGTTCGTCCGTGTTTTTGATTTTGATCACTGACTTTTGGTCGTTTAAGAGTTTCTCAATGTGGTCCGTTCCCAGTTTTTTTCGTCCGCTTCCCGTCCCGGTGGCTTTTATGTGAGAAATGTTCAAGTTGAACGTATCATCCATTCTGAAATTTTCGTTGGAGTTCAACAGTCTGCTTAATTCTTCCAAAACGGTGCGAGCCAACAATGCATTGTTTCTCCAATCGCGCACTCGCACTCGTCTTGAATGATAAGCGTTTCTCAGTCTGTTCGAGTTGATGTTGATCAGCAAATGATCGTCGGGTCGTACTTCCGAGTCTTCTAATATTTGTTCGTTGATGCTGCGTTGCAAGGCTTCCTCGATTTGACCCGGCAAGACGGCTCTGTCCAAGTTGACCAATGCACCACCGTGCTGTGCCAATTGGGCCGTGTAACTTCTGTGATGTAAATCAAATCGTCTCAATCGTCTGTCCACGTGTGGAGTCAAAATGAAATCAAATCCGCGTTCCCATTCACTTGCCGCCTCGATCATGGTGTCGTCATCAATCTGCAATCATGTCAAGACAACAATAATTGTGATGCCAATCTGATTGACTGGGATTGATATGACACATGGATGGTATTCGCCATGTGTTGTCTATAAATGTGGGGTTTCCTCGTATGTCTCCATTTTTCCAAACCCTGTGTCTCATTTCCAGAAAAAAATTGCAACGTCGACAATAACTGAAAGTGTTCAATGTTTTTGACCACATTTTCTTTTTCTCTTTTACGTGCATGAGATCTGCCTGCCATTGAATGTATCTTTTTAATTCTTCTGGTAATGCATCCCAGTGACTTTTCATCTGTGTGGTGAATGAGAAAACAATACACAATCGCAATGTTGAAAGTAATGTTTTGTTGTGGGAGGATCGTCATATACACTGAATACTGCTTCCCATTCTTTGTTGTCTACCCATTGTCTTTTTTTCCATATTTTTTCTGATTCGCACTTGTAATTGCCTTCTGCGTCTATTTTGTTTTTCATGTTCAGGTAACAATCGCAATATATACATCGACCCATAAACCAAAAATGAAATGATTTCCAAATCTGATTGTTGTAATTGAGTTTGTCTTTGACATGCATGATGTCTGCCTTCCATTGAATGTATCTTTTCATTTCTTCCGGTAATGTATCCCAGTGACTTTTTATCTGCAATCAAGACACGTGTGTTCAAAGGGAGGTCTCATTATTGATAAGAAAAGGAAACCCTCATCCGTATATCCATGCCAATATTCCCATTGATCTATATACGGATGATTGAATGTCTGATGAGCTATCCTACACATGACAGGGTATACATCCTCTTGTTTAAAGTTCCCTGACGGTTCTATTCTGTCTTTCGTGTTCACGAAGTGACCGCAAAGTTGACAAGGAGATAATTGTAAGTGAAACTTGTACCAAAATCTATGGTTGTATTTGAGTTTGTCTTCCACATGCGATTTGTCCGAAAGCCATTGAATTTTTCGTTTCATTTCTTCTGGCAGAAAATTCCAATGACTCTGTGAAAAGACTGAAAAAAAGTTAATCAGCTAAAGCCATGGTGAATATGAGTTTCCTTCTTCTTTTGTTTTGCTTTTGTTTGCGATGATAATGTTTATAACGTTCGAAGTAATGTTGCACCATGGGATGAAAACGATCTTTTACGCATTCGTAGTGATGCCAATCTTCTTTACCGAATTCATTCTTTACGTTAGGCATGCGTTCGAAATCAAGGATATTGCGCGGGGAACCGTAGATGTCTCCCCTTTTGTTTATTCGTTGATTCATGTCCAAGAACAAACCGCACGTGGCACATGGTTTTGTATAGTCTCTTAAATAGTGCCTGAATCTGCGATGTTCCAATTTGCGTTCCATTTTATCAGCCATCCACAAAATCTTTAGTTTTATCTCTTCCGGTAGAAAATCCCATAGACTCATCTGTTAAAAGATAGAAAACATTCTTTTTAATCTTGGTCTTTTTTGTATTGGAAAGGATAAAAGGTAATTTCCGATGCAATACAAATGAATCCATTTTGATTCAGAATGATTTTTCAGTACTTCTCTTGTGCGTTGTAAGTCCACTTGTTTGAATTTGTCAATGTAAAATTCATTTACGTCACCATCATTTGCGAAATAGTAGCAAGGTAAAAAACATTTGTGCCATATAGATATTGGACAGCAACTCGTGCCGCAAGTGAAAATGAAAGTGTTACAATGAATACAAGGGTCCAAGATCGAATCCAAAGCATTCCAATAAGGCGAATGGTGAATGATATTGATCATAATTTGATCGGCTTTTCGTTGTATGATTCGTTTCAGTTCGTCTGGTAATCGATCCCATGGGTTGACTCCAGCTTCCTGCGAACAGAAATGTGATCACTGTGAAAAGTTTGAGCATAGAAAGTGATTTCCGATGCAATAGCAATGTATCCATCCATCTGGTTTTATCCTGTTTTTGTTTTCAATTTTGTCAACGTAAATACATCCAGATACATATCTTCCCTTCGTTTTGTAATAGTGCCAAGGTAAACGCGATTTTAGCCATAGATACGACGGAGGATCTTCCATTGAATGATAGTATATGAAACTATGACAATAAATACAAGGGTCCAAGGAATTGAACAAATCAGACCAATACGGTAAATGGTGAATGATGTTGATCATGATTTGATCAGCTTGTCGCTGTATGATTCGTTTCAGTTCGTCTGGTAATCGATCCCATGGGTTGACTCCTATTCCCTGCGAATAGAAATGTGATAGGGTATAATGCAATCTGGGTGTACCCATAATCCTTCGTCGTAAAATGTTACACATTCTCCCACGGTACGAATGTATTGTTCCCACAATGTTATTTTTTCCTCACTCTGCTCAATCATGCGAGAAGGTAAACTTGTGGCAGTTGCGTGACGCCATTCGAAAGGCAGACTTTGTGCTGTATGGGGAGACAAACATTTCGGAATTTTATGGCGTAACCATTTAATGGAACAATTCATTGAACATTTCATGGATCCTTGATCTACATTTTATTGTGTTTCTATTTTGATTTTTGTTTTGTTTTATCAGTCATGTCTTGTATGCCTTCATGCTGTGTAGTCTGTGGCCAGGAACCTCCCACGTGTACACAACCTCTTCACAGAGAGCACAACGCTCATCACGAGAAGTTTGTGAAGGAGATAAAATGGGGCGAGATAACAGCCAAGTGGGGTGGTCGCGTTTTCTTGACTTGCTGTGGATCAATATATGGAGAATATTACGATATCGAGGAGTGAAACTTTACAACCGTTTTCCTAGGTGAGAATCTTGAACAAGCATTCGCTCGTATAAAATTCGTTAAGAGTTTTATTTTGTAGAATCATTGTAAATGCATGATAGTGTAATTAAAAAAATATCTGTGATGTAGCACTCGCTCATGGTGAATACTTTTGTAATTTTTTCAACGTTAGATGTATGATAGGAGAAATAAAACAATGTTGTTTGAAAAAAAGTCTGATTTTATTCTACGTAAGTGTTCATCCATAACCAAAAAGCATGACATTCGACCATGCTGCAATGAGTGTTACAACAATTGAAATGAAATCCGCAATCGGGCAAAGGCTCGACAACACTCGATTTTAGTATTTCGTATTTAGGACAATTATACACTTCAAGGTTTAAACTTTGAATGTTAAGTCTATTTAACAAATCTTTTTCCACATGTCCTCCTTTGTAGGCTATTACATATCTTTCATTGCATTTGTTGTTCTCATACAACTTCATTAATATCTCTTCCAACCGGTGAGACTCGTATCCTCTTTCTTGTTTTATTGGATCGTACGTCAGTCCGTGAATGTTATACTTTTGAAAGGCAACAGTTCTTTTGTCTTCTTTGGATAAATTGTACCAAGGTACTTTTGCGTAAAATGCGTATCGTCCGTGATCTCCTGTCCAAGCGTAATATCCCAGTTCTCGCACTTGAAATTTCTTGTTGACGAAAAATCCCTCCAAATCCAATATCATACACACTTTCTCTTTCATCCTGTTAGTCCATGCTTCTTCATCAGACGTCTGATGTAAATCTGATTCTTTAACGCAGGTTCATTCTCTTCGGTATAGTGACATCCCATTATTTCTGGAGGACTTTTCACCTCTTGATTCTGTTCCAAGAACGCGATGTTTACTTTTTGACACTCGAGCCACAACGACTGATCAAAAAGAATGGAATTGATATCTGTGTAGGTGGGTTTGTGATACCAAGGAGAATCTTGTCCTCTCAATGGGTAACCTTGTTCATCTCTGGACCAATGGGTGTTACCATGATGACGTTTTCCTCCTTCCATCCAAGCCAATACTTTTCCTCTCGGTAGCAAATCAGCCCATTGAAAGAATTTGCACATGTTTCGTCTGCAGCGGAAGTAAGGGCGATCTGGATTCTTCGGCGAATAAGAGATACTGAGAATGGTCGGTTCGTCGCAGTAACACAACAATTTATCCAGGTTGTTTGAGTAGTAAGTCATCACAGTGTTCGTATTTCGAACGATGTCGATATACGTTTTGGCGTCGTTTTTGTCCACCAAGACAAAACAATGATCTTTACGATCATCTCTTCCCACACCGCAAACCAGGTACTTCCATCCATTGCTTGCTGTTTTTTCTTGAAGTGGAACATTGTTGTGAATCGGACAATTCACTTCTGCTTGTGGGAAGAACTTGTTGAAAAAATCAATGGCTTCATCGTACGACGGTATTTCACCCTCTTCCATCACTTCCACAACTTCTTTGTTTGTCTTTTTCTTCTTCTTCTTGTTGGAAGCAGGTGGGAAATCTTTAGGCAACATGTAACGTGTAGGAGATTCATCTCCTTTCTTCTTCTTTTTGCCGCGGTTTGACTTTTTTGTTTTTTTAGTCAAAATTGGCGATGCGTCACCGGGTTGATAATGAATATAATTACCTTGTTCACTTTGCAAAAACTGTATTTGGTCAGTCACTTCTTCTTCCTTCTTCATCTCCGGCATCTCTGCTTGCTCCATTCTTGAAGTGATGAACAATTTGTTAATCGTTCTACTTTATATAAAACCAAACGGCCAATCAGAATCGAGTGACGCCAGCAGTCAAACCTGTTACTGAAACCAGTTAAAACCCGTTAAAACCAGTCACGTCAAAGTGGCGCGATGATCTTTGGACTTGCGTCCCCCTTTATATGGTACTGTGAATCGACCTTTGTACAGAGCGAACACTCCATATAAGGCAAAAAAATCGGGGTGATGCGCACCCATCATATATAAATGATCGGATGAAGATAGAGTAGTGCAGTGGATCGTGATGGAAGAAAAGATTAGGTGGACGACCGTGTGTGATTTGTGTGATAAAGTGTGGTCGAGAGTCGGCGAAATCTTCGAGTTACCCCACGAAAATGAATGCGATCCCTTAGACCTGTTTGACGAGGTGGACGTAGCATGCAATGCATTTCGATTGGTACCCTTTGTGATGTGGTTGAAAAAACAGAAACATGCAACGGAATGGTACGACATCATATATAGAATGCGGCTGTCGATCGTGAGACGCAGTTTCTTTGCACTGCGTGAAGCCGTCGACAATGAAAGGTAAAAGGAAGGATCAAAGCATCTTGAAAGGTAAAAGGAACGATCAAAGCATCTTGAAAGATTACCGCGATCCCACCGAACCTGGTAGTTTGGGAGGTATTGAACGATTTGCCAAGGCTCAGAAATTACCTGTCAACAGAGTCAAGAAACTCTTGGAAAGAGAATTGGGATACACGCTTCATAAACCCAGAAGGAGACGATACACTACTTCTCCCGTCTTGGTGTTTAATATCGATCAACAATGGGTAGCTGATTTGGTAGAAGTGCAAACCTTGGCCAAACAAAACAAAGGCAACCGTTACCTGCTGATCGTTTTGGACGCGTTGTCCAAATAAGCGTGGATAGAACCCGTGAAAAACAATTGGCCAAAGACATGGGATGGGTCAAAGAAGAAACAGATGGTGATGGTGATCCCGTTTACGAGTTGGGAGAGAATTTACGCAAAGAATTTCCTACAGACAAGGTACCAGGCGCTACTGACATCATAGAAGGAAACGACGAATTTTACAAAATCGACAAAGACGCACTTCAATTGAGTTGTTTTTGCAATTGGGTGTTTTCGTACTTGGACGAAAGTTACGAACGGGCATTCGGCCATCAGCAAAGACCTCTCTTCGTTCACTCGACTGCCGTCCAGAGCAGCACGGTGGGAGTACAGATCACTAATTTGTTGAGAGACATTCCCTACACGTTGTCTCAAAGTGGATACGAGATGCAAAACGTGCAATATATACCGGTGCGAGACGAAGTCATTGACATTATCGAAATCAACGTGAAAGAGGAAGACGGAAGAGAAGCAGACTTCGAAGAAGGAAGTACGATCGTGACATTACATTTCAAGTATGACGACTGAAGAGTTCTACTTGACGTTACCCAATGACAGCAGTCGCAAAGAATTTCCAAACAATACAAACAACAGTTTCAAAGTGCGATTACCAACTCCCATTCGATTGGGTGAAGGATGGAAAGTGGGATTGAGTAGTATATCGTTGCCAGACAACCAACTAGCTATTCCTTCTGTCACGGATGATCCAAATACCATCCTGTTCAAGTACGAATGGTTTCATGGCGAGAATTACAATCACTACTACACAAGCCGATTGAACATCAGCGATTTCAACAATGTATTCTCCAGACTGAATGGTGTGGAATTCATGAAAAGCGTGGTGAATTTCTATGATCAAAAAAGATACAAAACCGGTGGCAATGGCGCTCCGGTTTACAATCCAGAATGGGGAGCTTCTTTCATCAGTCCAATAGACAAAGGACGAACATTTGTCAAATTCAAATGGGATGGTGACGAATTGATCGTAAAAAACATGGGAACCACGAAAAAACATCGTGGCGTGACATTCAAAGTCAACGCTACACTGGCCAAGAAAATGGGATGGTTGAGTGAAGATGAACAACAACTTGGACCTAATCTTTTGATGGAATTCACAGAAGACAAGATTTCTACTTATCCTGTTGATGTTGTCCGTTGGGATGTTTTCACAAATTACATCCCTGCACCCGGTGAACCAGACACCAGAGACATGAGATTCTGGGTTGTGAAGGACGACATAGAAGACATACGCGATGTACATAAAAGAAACGATGGCAGGTTTCTTTTTTTGTCTGTTCATTGCAATTGGCGATTCGTCAATTTGAACAAGGCGTATCAAAATGTGGCAGGAACGTCAATGAGATCGCTGTTTGTCTACTCGGATGTGGCGCAGAGTTCCGTGGTGGGAAATCAAGTGACAGATCTGTTGCGTGAAGTCAACTACGAAAGAAGAGGAGAAGGTAACGCATACTTCGAACCGCTTCACATTCAATATATTCCCGTGCGCAAGGAAGAGTTGGACATTATCGAAACGCAAGTGGCTGAGACAAACGGACCTTTGGCAACGTTGGGTGAAGGCACGACCATCGTCACGTTACATTTCAAACGATAATGAGAGGAGGAAGTTTAACGCGTTATCATCCCGATCAAGACGGGAGTGGATTCTTCACCGATCTCGTCAGAGAAAGTGCGTCGGAAGGATGGAAAGGTTTAAAAAGCGGAAGCACACGCTTACCAAACATTTCGGAAACCATCGCTGGCACGAAAAGGGGAGCCAAACGAGTTGTGAAACGAAAAGTATTGAACGAAATCACCAAGAGAGCTAAACGAGGATTGAACGATCTTTTTGGAGCATGAATCCAATCTACTCGAGACGCGTGAAAAGGATAAGACCTCAACGCGGTGGTATCATCATTCCTTCACCATTGGACATGATGATCAGGTTTGGCAGGAGACAACGCGGTGGTCAAATTTTTCCCACTCGAACTCGCTTACCGTGGAAAGACATGGTGGAACAGTTTACAAAGTCCAGGCTTATAAAAAGGCAACAACGCGGTGGCACGTTCATTCCAACGCGTAGACGCCGAAGAAGAAGAAGATGACAGATCTCGTCCCATTGACCGGTTCGGCCGGCGTGAAAAATCCTGCATTGAATCTCTTCCGAGTACCTCCGACAGATGTCAGCATCTCCAGTAAACGTTATGTACCTGTTCAGACGTTCACCACTGGCATCAACCCCGTCGAATTTCAGATCGACCCTCAAGAGGATTACATCGATTTGAGTCGCAGTTACTTCGAATTGGAATTGAGTCTAAAGAAAGCCAATGGAGCCAATTTGGTGGCTGCCGAAAACATGTTCCCAGCCAATAACTTTGCCCATACTCTGTTCAAGCAGATCAACATGAAACTCAATTCAACTTTGATCAGTCCTCAGACCGACACGTATCATTACAAGGCTTACTTGGAAACCTTGTTGAATTATGACAGAGATGACGGAGAAACGATCTTGAAACCCCAAGGGTGGTACAATGCCATTGATTGTGCTGCTGCCCTGACGGCTAACAACCTGGACAGCGGTACACCCCATGCCGATTACAGAGCTCTGTCTGCCACCCAGAAAGAAGCAGTGCTAGCCATGAAAGCCGAACTGGCCAAATATGCAGGAGGCAAAACACACGTGTTACGCTTCACACCCAACATCGAAATATTTCACATGAGCAAAGCATTGGTGCCGGGAGTGCAAATGCAGATCCAGTTGTATTTCAATTCTCCCACGGTGTTCATGAACGGAGTAGATGTGAATGTACGACTCAACAGCGATGACGTCAAAGTGAGACTGTACCTTTGTCAAATGAGACTCAATCCATCCGTGTACCTGGAATTGGAACAAAAACAAAGACAGACCAGGAGACCCGTGACTTACCCCACAGTACGAGGAGAAATAAGGACCTTCAACGTGCAAGCAGGTCAGCAACACTATGAATGCATCAATCTGTTCCAGAACAGGGTACCCAACCGACTCATCGTGGGAATGGTATTGTCAACTGCATTCACCGGCACCTACGCAAATAATCCATTCAGTTTTCAAAAGTTTGCATTGAGTAACATCCGTCAATTGGTGAGAGGAGAAGAATATCCCTACGAGACCTTGGAATTGATTCACAACAACAGCACCCGCGATTTGAGAGGTTACTTCAGATTTCTACAAGCCACAGGATGTCTATGCAAACAGAAAGGAAATATGGTGAGGGAGGCAGAATGGGGACAGGGCAAAAACTGCACGTTATTTGTATTTGATAACACGGCCAACGGATGTTTGGACAGTCCAGTGTTGAATCCCAAGCAGAGCGGTGATGTACAAGTCATCCTGAATTTCGGAACCCCACTCGCAGACAACATCACCATCATTCTCTACGGAGAATTTGAGGAACTGTTGGAGATCGACGACAATAAAGCAGTATTGTACAACGTGTATCAACGTTGATGGAAAGGGTCACTTTGAACAACGTTCAATTGGATCATTTGGCCGAAACCGATCCCATCCTCAAACCCTACTTCCACGGGACAGTAGCTTGCGATCTCTTACCCAAGAAACCACGCAAAGACATTTCACAAGGTTTACATCGTCAACACAGATCCGCAGGACAAACCAGGTCGACATTGGATAAGTATATGGACCAAAGGAAACGTGTGCGAAGTGATGGACAGTTACGCTTTACCATTGAACAGTTATCGCACCACACAACCCATACAAGCATGGTTAGACAAACATTGGAAATACGTGATAAACAATAAACAAAGTTTACAGTCCCCTTTCAGTCAAAGTTGTGGCGATTACGCCTTGATGTATTTGAAAGCCAAAGCCAGGGGAAAAACCATGCAAGAATTTGTGAATCAATTTTCGAAACACGATTACGTTGCCAACGATCACAAAGTAGGTCAAATGTTAAAAGCTTTGATTGTCAAACAACTGAAATGGCACGAAGTCTGCAAAAGGCCCTTCAAACAAAATGGCATCAGCTCCCGCGGAAGCGGTGTAAGAGATTTGTTGTGAAATAAAATATATATTAACACAAACGCGTTTTTTTTTCATTGTGAGACGATGGAACAACGAGAAGCATTTAGATTTCGCACCCCTTCCAGCATATTGATCGTCGGACCTTCAGGATGTGGAAAAACAGTGTTCACCAGTAAACTTCTGACAAACAATCGAAACCTGTTCGAAAAATCGCCCGACAAGATTCATTATTGTTACGGTGCGTGGCAAGATGGATTCAACAAGATAAAAAAACAAGGAATTGCGTTTCACGAAGGAATACCCGATTCGGAGGATTTACGAAAATGGTTTCCAAAAGGAGGTGTACTCGTGATGGACGATTTGATGGAAGAAGGAGGAAACGACAAACGCGTATTGGATTTGTTCACAAAACATTCCCATCATCGAAACATCACGGTAATATACTTATTTCAAGACATGTTCCCTCCTGGAAAATACGCAAAGAGCATTTCACGCAATGTACATTACATCGTGGCTTTCAAAAATCCTCGTGATCAATTAGGGTTCCGGAATCTATTACTTCAATCTTTTCCTACACGCTGGAAAGAGGTACAAGAACGATTCAGACGCGTGACAGATCGACCGTTTGGATACATGATGTTAGATTTACATCCTGCCAGCCCAGACGATTGTCGCATCATGAGTCACTTGTTAAAAGAAGAAGGATACATGCGATGTTATCAGTTCAACAATGACTCGTGAATGGAATAGATTTCGACACTTGTGTCGAAAAGAATTACACAAGATGGCCAATGACGAATTAATCACGGAAAAATTGATACAAGAAGATCACGACACCATGAAACGAATATTAGAAAACTGTAAAACGAGGAAACAAGTGTGGGATATTGTAACTGCATATAACGAGACGTACTTCAGAGAATTAATTCAAACGTTGGAAGAGAGAGCCAAACGTCACCCGTGGACGACAAGAAAGCCAGCGGTAAAAAATCATGGCAAGCAACATAGGAGTAGGACGTTCACCCGATCTCATTCAACTGGCCCTGATGGAAGCATCACCCCTTGGTAGCGATTCGGATATTCTGCAGCAATTTGAACTCAATCCGCAACAAACCTTTGATCCTTCAGAACTCCTCTTGGAGCTCTCACCTTTCAATCAAACGCTTGCCGAAGCAATCGGACCGCAACCACCTACACCCGTACTATCACCAGCACCAGGTGTAGGTACATCCACACCTCGATCGTCCGATGTGTCAAGAACTTCAGTGGGTGTAGGAAGCAGCACCCCGCCGGCTCCACGAACTCCCACTGGCAGAAGAACAACAACCGCAGCTTACAAAACAACAACTCCAAGACGCCCACCTCCACCCAGCAGACGATATTTGAGAAGCATTGGTAAAACACCACGCAACAGAAGAGGTAGTGACGTTAGCAGTACACCGCCTTCGTCACTTGCTTCACCAGATACTCCACGCAGAGTAACAAGAATGCAACAAGACGATTTACAAAGACAATTGCAGATTTTACTAAACGATCAACAACAAACTGCTTCTGGAAGAAGAATCGCGGGTATCACAACCACCAATACCATAACAACGACATACAAAGACGGCGGTAGACCTGCCGTACGTCGCACTTCGACGAGAGTCAGCAATTGAAAACATGGAAGCATCGCGCAAGTTGGATGAATTATTTGCTTTTTACCACAAGCAGTGGTGGTGTCATCGACAAATGTTTTATCATTTCAAATGGTATCACGCATGTTTGAACGGATTGGCTTTGCTCGTAGTGGCAGCAGGAATAGTCGTCGGATCCGTATTACAAAACACCATCGTGACCGCGTGTTTGTCGGCGGTAGGCACCATGGTCAAAGGATGGAATGATTTCAAAAAGTTTTCTTTCAAAGTCGACATGAGTCATTTTGCCTACACCACCTACGACAAAACGTTGATCGAATTGAGAACCTACGCACGCGGCCTAAAGATAGATGAATTGGACGGATTCTTGATCAAGATGCAAACCCTAGACGACACGATCACGGATTTTGCTCCACCCGTGTCAGACAAATGCGTGAAAGAGTACGAACGTCGATTCGGCAACTTCCGAGAGAGCATAAAAGCATGTCCACAACAACACGAGGATCAGTTCATGTCGCGATGGCCAGACGGATAGTACGAAGAAGAAGAAGAAGAAGAAGTCAACGAGGAGGTGCATCATCGCTAGCATCACTTCTTCCAGTTTTGATCAGTGGAGGCAAATCATTAGCAAAATCAGCAGCGTTAGGTGCCTTGCAAGGCGCAGTGGATCACGGTGTGAGACGAGGATTGACAGCTCAAACCAGTAAACGAAAACGACGAAGACGACGGCGATGAAGAGAACAAAAAAACGAAAAATAAAACCAAAAAGAAGGAGCACAAAAAGGAAGAAAAAGCAGCGTGGAGGAGGACTACCATCCATACTCGCAGGCGCAGCCGAAATGGGATACAAATTAGGAAAAGATAAAAGGTATAAGAGGATGGGAGCAATAGGCGTAACTGGCAGTTATAATCGACGTGCAGCACCGTGGGAAGTATGAAGAGGATAATACGTCAAAGACCTTTCTTGGAAAGCATACTAAACGAAAGCAATCGATACAAACGGCAAGATATGTTAACGCACGCCAATTCTGATCAAATCAACGCTGTCAGCGAAATGGTCTTGAATCTTCTAAAAAAGAACATTCCCGTGTCACCCTCACTGGTCAAGAAACTGGGAAGGTATAAAACAAAGTTGCGAGAAATAGGGAAACGCAAAAACTCGGTGAAGCGACGAAGAGAACATCTGCTAACTCAAACGGGTGAAGGATTTTGGTCAGGTTTAAGAGACACTTTCAAAGCATGTCGATGCAAAAAAGGATAAACACGTTACACGAAATCAACACCATGCTCGTCAAATTATTGAAAGAAGCCAATGACAGGAACATGGAATTGCAAGAAACGATCGACCATTGTCATAAAACCCACGACAAACTCTTGCAAGAGCATTTGGCGTACAAATACAACGACGAAAGGACGTGTCTGGCCTGTGAAGAGATAAGAGCAACGAGTGCAACGAGGCAAGACGAAATTGGAAGAAAGAAATCAAAGACTTGAAGGAAGAAGCAATCTACTGGCAAACCTGTTACGAGAACTTATTAAAGCAACACTTCGAAAATGACGGAAGAAGTAATAATGGTGCCTGCCAACGAGATGGATAAACTGACAAATCATTACAAAGGCAAATTGACAGAGAGTGCTCTGTTAAAAAAAGCGGCTCGCATGTCTGCAGAAAAACAACTCATCTCTCAATCCAAACACATTCCTCCAGGTATCGCCGTCAAAAAAATCAAACCAATGGCAAGAGAAATAGGACGGTTAACCAAAAAAATCAGACAAGGTCCTTTGCGGGCGGGACCCGCATCAGCCACAGGGGAAGATGACGACGACGACGAAGACGCCTTGTTATACACCCCTTTAGAAAACCTACTGAAACAAGTCATCAAAAGCACAAAGAAAACACCTGCTGTACAAGCAACCAAAAAGGAACCAAAAAAGGAACCAAAAAAGGAACCAAAAATGGAACCAAAAATGGAACCTTCCTCTCCCGTGCCTGCAATAACAAAAAAAGCAAAAGAATTGAAAAAAAGATTCGAAGAGATTAAAGAAAAACTAAGTACAAAGGCAGCTACCGCATACGACGACGAGGATGATGACGAGGAGGATGAAGAGCCGCCAAAAAGAAGAAGAAAAAGAAAAACGGAAGCAGAAAAGTTAAAACCTGGACCTGGTTGGCAAGATTGGGCCAAAGGAAAAAAACTACGCAGACCCTTAGACTACGACGATGACGACGATGACGACGAAGACTAACACAAAGAAAAAAAGAGGAGGATTTGACATTCAAAGTTTATTAGGCAAGATCGGAATAGAATTTCACTGGCCTGGTTATCAGTTCATGGGACCCGGTACTCATTTAGCCAAGAGATTGAAACGAGGTGATAAGGGAATCAATCGACTGGACAGAATTGCCAAACAACACGACATCGATTACAATCATGCAAAGACTTTAAAAGACAAATGGAAAGCAGACAAAAAGATGATAAAAGCAATCAATAAGTTACCCGGACGCAAGACCATAACAGAAAGGATTGTCAAAAAAATCATACAAGTTAAGTTGAAACTTCATCTTTAATCTTTGTTGTAACTTTTTTTACACAAATTTCATTAAAAAACTACTACTACTACTATTGCGTGTCTTGTCTTCGCATCCATTCGTACCAAGTTATGCGAGCATAAAATAATGTAACAGGTAAAATAGGAAAACCAAAAATGAAATTGATATAACGAAATCGATCATAGTATTGAATTTCAAATACAACATTGAAAGACTGCAATCTTCCAAGCAACACAGTGTTCATAAAATGACCTACAACGAAAAAAAAAAAAACAAACTGAATTCTCACATTGCCTCTCACAATCTAACTGGTCTCATACGCCAAATATGTCGCAGAGAACGAAAAAAAATACAATCGGTAGGAAAAAACATTCCATCCATTCCATCCATCCACGTAAATTGAAAGTCAATGTACTCGAGCGAAAATCTTCTATCGCAAAGCATTTGTAAAAAATCACCTAAAAAAAGGAGACACTTTGATCAAAGAGTGCGTTCATACACCCACACGTCATCTTCGGGAACGAAACGAACACGCAAATCATACATTTCAATCACATATTCATGTCGTGTTTCATCAGTCAACCACGGTATAAACTCTCTGTGCCAAACAAAGTCAATCACAATAGACGCAGTACGAAATCTATTAAAACACATGTGACGCACAAAACCACCTAGGAAAACGAGAGACAAGGTTACAATCTCCGATATTGAAAATAAAACGATTCAAAAAAAATAACAGAATCACACTCGTAAAAGTCAAAATCAAAACAACCCGAATAATTACATTCAAAAACAAAATCAGTGCAATATCTCTCTGGCATTAACAATTCTTCAGCTATAAAATTACCTAAAAAAACAACAAACGAAAATCATCACCACACATGATCCGAACTATAATGATACCAACTCATATTACTACAAAACAAAAACGCGGCACTCTCCAAAAAATAATAATTCAAATGAAAACACACGGTGCGAATAAACCCATACCGACGAATAAATCGCGGGTGAAAAATATAAAAAGTAAAAAACCTACGTAAAATCTCCTCGATGTATAGTTCGTCTGTAGGATCAAGTTCATGGTATGAGTAAACTTCTCCTCTGATGACAATGCGGTGATGGCGATCAATCAAGTGTCTATTGTTCACTATCTGTTCAGCTATCTCTAATAACTTTATCCAAACATCCTCGTCAAATGGATGAGGTATCTGCAAACAAAAAAACAAAACAATCAATCCCACAATTCTTTGCGCTCGCCCACAATAACAACAACAAATACCCACCATGCTGTACGACACAGTTCCAGGTGCATGGAACGAACGATAAAGTCGTTCCCGACGATAAAGTTGGATGCGTCGCAGGGCCATCTCTGCATGTTCCTCAGGGTCTTCCGGCGATTCAACAGATGCACAAAGAATCGGTTTCCTACAATGCCCACAAGCCACGCGAGGACGAGCACAAACATTCTCATGACATCTCTTATGAATGAATTTACCGCAACAGTCCATCGCCTTGCAACTAGACAACGAACCGACATCAAGGGGCAACAAACAAATAAAACAAATGTCGCTATACATCTCTTTCTCAGGGCCAAGTCCTGCCAATCGTCGACTCCTTCTAGACAACGCCATCGCAAACAAACAAACAAAGTCAGGTCTCCACTTATATAGGCCAGGAGCTGGTTCCTGATTGGCCAATTAAAAAGGGGGGATACCCCCCACCCCCACCCTCAGTCACCCTCCACGTGACAAAATACGTCATCGCAATAACTATATAAAGAACGCAAGCAGAGTGGATACATCAACTCAAAGCGAGCAGAGAGAAACATGTCAGACGAGTGGGCAAAAGTAACAACATCAGGGAAAGACTGGGTGGAAGAAATAGATAAAGAAGACATATACAAAGAAAAAGGAACGCTGGTGTTAACACCCGCATGGGAAGAAGACGATGAAGAAGACGATGCAGAGTCAATGGCAAGCGATGCCAATTCGCTGATCACCAACGCAGATTCCATGACAGATGACGAGGAGAGCGCATGCAACAAAATATGCAGTGAAAATGCTGTCTTGTTGATGCAGGGAGTGGAAAAAGTCAAATCTCAGTTGAGACTGAGGCAGAAGACCTTGACCGAAGAGCTGAAACAAACACTGGAACAAGGCGAGATTGTGGATGAGCAAAAATACCAACAAGTGCAGCAGCTCATACAAAAAGTAAAGAACGTGTACGACAAACAAAAAGAAGAGGAGAAAAATCTGGAGGCCTGGGTCAAAACTGTGGTGCCTGATTCAGACGACGAAGAAGAAGAAGAGCAGCTGAAGGCAAACGAAACCGTTCCTGAATCGGAAGACGAAATGGAGGACAACGCACAAGACAACGCAGCTGAAACAATGAGGGCAGAGGCTGCAAACACAGTGGACAATGACGAAAACGATCCAGTCAAAATGATCATAAGATTAAACACCAAATTCGTGATGGATCAAGAGTTCGTGATAATCACAAGGGAATTGTTGATGTACAGGTAAACCGTGTCAAAGTTTCTCATCAGAAAGTGCGATCAAGATCCCAGCGTCGGCAAAATCCCGATGAATTTGCACAACTTCGGCCAGGCGTTCCGAGCAGGATGGAGAGTATGGAAAACGCAAGTGAAAAATCATCCCGCACTCGCTTGTGAGAAATTCTGGGAAAAGATGATAAAAAATGTACCATTCAAATTCATCAAGAAGAACAAGTATTGACATTGAACTCGTCACCAGTCATTGAACTCGGAACTCGTTATTGAACTCGTTACTCGTTACCAGGTTTTTTTGCGTGACATTGAACTCGTTATTGAACTCGTTACCAGGTTTTTTTGCGTGACCGTTGCCACTTGTGTGACATGTATTGTGTGACCATTAAAGTCATTTGAATTCAAATACTGTCTCCTGATTGGTTCATGAGTGATGACGTTTTTGACCTCAAAATTTTAAGTTTAGAAAAGTCACGTGTTTGAAATACGGCCTCCTGATTGGTCCATTCAAAAAATACTCGATTCTGATTGGTTGCGCCCTAAAGCCTATCTACTTACTACTCGTCATCATTTTTTGAAGAAAACCAATAGAGTGGGCTATCATATATGGTAACTTTTAACACTTTTGAAAAATTCCAGCCCAAAAAAGTTATCAGTAACCTTAACTGTGTGTCGTATCCCTGATTACAGTGTTGGTTGTGGTTGGGAAAAGAAAAAGTCGCAATAGTACTAGTTACACGTGGATAGAGTAGTCGGCAGGAGTCTTGAAATGTATGTTAATCAAAGAGCTCTGTGAGCCACGAATGAATTTTTTTGGAACAAAATTCTGTCTTCAATTTCTCGGCATACAGACGTATAACCAGAGACACTCGACAACTTCGTGTGCGATATTTCTTATATTTTTCTGCTACTGTGGAGTTGCATTATCCATCAAAAAAAGCAAAAACAAGTGAAAGCTCGCAATCATGTTTTTAAAATATGCAAATAAAGCTTCTGTTTACAATTTTTAATTCGAAGCCGCCACAACTCCAGGAAAATTAGGAGTGGAAATCAGGAATCGGGGATCGCGGAACGCGTGCCACGAAGCACCCCCGACAAGGTTTTGTCCTTTTGTGACCTGTCACTTAACACAAAACCGAGTAACATAATGCAAAGCGTTATCTAATTTTTATAACACTCAGAGAGATTTTTGTGTTTTTTTCTCTCAAAGTTTAGTTCAAATTTGTGCTGGACGCCGCCAGTTTGTTCGAAACTCTTGCCGAATCTTCTTTTTATCTTTTCAAGATCCGGCTGGCGTAAATCGGTCTGTTTTTTGTCGAAGTTTGATCGTAAAGTCTCTTTGATTGCGCGATATTTCTGCATTTCACGTGTTGTTTGTTTGAATTCTGAGTCTGAAACATTGTTATCGTCAAGAGCTTGAGGGACAGAGCTTTTTATTGAGTCATACTTTGCAAGTGCCAGAGCTTGAATTTTCGTGTGTTTATTAACTTTCCTTTCAAGCTTCTTGTTATAACTGACAGGCCTGTGGAAGCAAAACTTGAAATGGCTGCTATTCCTGCTATAGGCGTTCCGGCCACAATTCCGACACTAGTGAGTGAAGTTGCAATGGCCCCGGAAGACAGAGCGGCTGTCACAGCGCCAAGAGAGACCACGGAATAGTGAATCACTTTCAGAGCGTTTTTATATTTTTTCAAGACAAGTCTGTAATGTTCTGCTATTTCATCGGCTATTTCTTTTTCAAGAGTGCTGATCTTTTTCAAGAGTGCTGATCTCAGTTAGCCGGAAATTTTCTGGGGTTAATGAGATGGGTAGCTCTGGATAAATATTATCAGGCGGTGCACTTGGCAAGACATTCACTAAAGACATGGTATATTCCCGAGATGTTCAAACTTGAATCTTCTTTGCCTGTTTTTTTTTTCCCTCAGAACATGTTGCTCCCCGATCTGATATAAAACTTTTTCATAAAGCTTTCCTTTAATGTCAAAGCTCACAAGAACACTCGAGTGTTTGCCGTTGAAAAGGTTCTGCTCTCTGTCCACCAAATCACAGTGGATAAAATAAAAGTTATCTGTTTTTACACCACCGAGAACAATTTGCGAGTGAACAAGATTATTGCTGTTTTTATCAAGAAAAAATTCAAACTGTCACTCGAACCAAATTCTGTGCCAATTTTGTGTGTGTTTGGGGCGATGATTACTGTTCTCCCCTCGTTGCAGAAAAGATTTTTTCACTGAAACATTCGTTGAAAAAGTTTTGGATACTTTCGAGATCATAGTAGCCAGGTAGCAAAAGATTTTCGTCTTGTTTATTCTGCCCTTTCTTTCATAAAACACTTTCCCCGTTTCTCTTAAGTTGTGCCACGAGTTATAAAGCGAACAACTAAACAGCCGGATATAACTCGGTTATAGAATTGGCTTGTTAAAGTAGACAATGTGACCGTTTTCTGTTGTTACAATAGTAAGCACAACCACTTTATTTTTGTTGCACATAAATTTCTAATTAAAAAAATGGGTAGTAATAAAAGATGAACATTTTTAAAACCGCAGGTACACAACCAGCTTTTTCTGCAAGGTTTCCGAGAGCCAACAAAAGCAAATTTGTAGCACAGACAACTTTTGCGTTGGAACACACAGCAACAGCTGAAATATTTTACAGAGAGGGTGAAGGCAGTCTGCAAAGCGTCTTCGGTTCAGACAGGAAATATTGGAGAACAGACATGAAATGCGCGCTGGGTTTGGATGACGTTGGTGGCTTCCCTTACCAGTTATAACCCAGTGCAGTAAAAAGTTCGCTGTCGGTTCCAGCAGTTGAATTTCACGACGCTGCACCAAATTTGAAAAAAATATTTAAACATTTATGTATGTAATGCCTGACCAGTATTTTACAACAAAGTTCAGGGAGATATTTCAAAAGGAACGGATAAAGTTCGAAACGCCAAAACCCGTAAAAAATGGCTTGCGGAGCATAACCTATCTTTCTGGGCACAGCAGCTGAACTTTGGAGTGTCGTGTGCGACGACAGGTTGCGGAATCTCTCGTGAAGTATTTGACAAATATCAAACAACGCTGAATCTGCCGCCGCAGGTGCGGGCTTTTTACATCTTCCACATGTACTGCACGGTTCGGCGTATCTTGTATCAGCTCGGAGGCATCCGAAGCTTCATCGCATTGCCGGGCCACCCTACATTCAGTCAGATTAGCAACGATTACGACGTAGCTTCTTACAAAAGATTGTGCGCTTCACGTATGGTGCAAACCACGGGCTGGGAAGCGTTTACATTTATTGCCACGACCCTTTCATACGGGACGTGCCCTATCCATCAGCAAAAGCAAAATCCCACGACGAGGACCCTAAGGCGTCAGAAAAGGGAATTTTAGTATGCTTCATAAGAAACGACGCCGCATAAGATCAATTCAATTGGTTCGCGCCCAAAACCTCGGCAGGTTTGACCCAGGCAGGTTTGTCGCGAATAAACCAGTCGATAGAGGCGTTCGTTTACTGTCTTCTGGGCGGGCAAGGTAACATGAGAAGCAGCATCCTGGGAAATGGAGGGCGCGCAAAGGGAGGAACAAAGTGAGTTCCTTGTCTTGGTGGAAGACGCGATAAGGCGAACGGATCTGGCCAAGTAAGTTCAAAGATACCAACTTGCCGTAGACGATGCAAAGATGAGGCTCAACCTTGCTGTGTGCCCGGGGGCCTGGCTGATGCCTGCGCGGATGGTAACACAGAGAGCACGGTTGGCTGCAACAACCAGCTCAAACAAGCGACGCCAGGTATGAAGCTGGGGGTCAACGATGGGGTAAACAAAACACAAAAAAGCAGCGCTTCATCTAATGTATGGCGGGAAATAAAAAAATTAACCCGCCAAACAGTCACCCTTCAAATCCAAAGGCAGCAAAAAACAGCTAGCGCCTCTGATCCAAACAGCTGCAGAACAGCAAACTCCAACGGAGCAAACGGAATCTGAACCAACGCCAACGGTTGGCTCCGGCAGTGAGTCACATGATGTGAAAAAATAGCTGTCGCTATTGGCGCGGTTGCAGTTGCGGGTTTGCCATTCTTGTCATTTCGTTAACGCTGCTTCTTGATAGAGGTCTCGACCAGAAAGGCCACAACATAAAAAATCAGCAGCCAGGAATGCTCAGCGAGAAAACCGACGGCCTGACCAGCGGCTTTGAAGAGGAAACTCACAATCGAGCCAATTAGACCTGGCAGAGCAGTTTCAACCTTTGAGCCAACATCTTTCAGACTTTTTCCCAACGCTTTTCCGGTGGCGTTCAAAGAGTTGGTAATGGCGCCAATAACAGCACCAATCGTGGCACCAGCAGCAAGAAAGATGGCTGTAATTGTCACACCATGTTTTTTGAAGGTCTCTTTGACCCTCTCACAAAGTGGAAGCGCTCTTTCTCTTTCCTCAATCTTCGTTTGCAAACGCGACTCCTCGGTTCTTTCCGCAACTGTTCCTTCCGCGGCTTCTTTGTCAGAGGGTGAGGCGTTCTCATCGTTGATGTTTTTCTGATCTTTTTCATTTTGTCGTTGAAGGTCAGATTCTTGCTCACTCAGTTCATCCAACGTTCTTGTTTCGTTGAGCCTTTTTTCCATGGTGTTTCTTTCGCTCTCTTTAGGCGCGAGGTTTGCCCTGAGTTGGTCGATCCGTGTTGGTTCTTTGGGTTTACTTTTTGCTTGTTTTTCAAGAGCTGCCACCTCTTTTTTTTTTGCATTTTCAAAATCTGTTTTAAGATTTTTTAGCAGTTGCTGCTGTCTCCGCAGTTCTGCATCACTTTCAACATTCGAACCATGTTCATCTTGTAACCCATCAATCCTTGCTTGAGTTTGCTCAATTCTGTTTCTCAGATTTTGAACCTCTTGAGTAGCTTTTTCCTTTTCTGCAGCAATTTTTCATCATCTCTTAATTGTTTTTCGGTCTCTCTCAATCTCTGACGTTGTTCTCTTATACTGTCATTATCTTGAGCAATCAGAGATTCAGCTTCTGGCTCAAGGGATTTTTTGAACTTGTCTGTGAATTTTGTGAGAAGACCACTACTATCTTTTCTGAAAACTTCAGTCTCACAACCTTGTGAACCAAATGATACAACTGTTGTCTCATTACCACTCTTTTTGCTAAAACCTATTGGACCTAATGTTCTAAAGTCAACATTTGGGAACCCCTTTTTGATAAAGTCTCTAGCTCTTTCAAGAATTGCTGGTTTGTCCACAAAATCGCCCAACAAAGGAGCTTCAACATAGGATGTGTCAGGCAGCCCGCTCTGTTCGTGTTGAATTGTTTGCATTTCATGTGGTTCGCCACCATGGTAGGGTGTCGATGCAGAGATAGGCTGAGTCTGAAATGGACCTGTTGTATTGACCTCTTGTTCATCGTCATCGTCATCGTGGTCAATAGCATATTCAAGCACGGGGTCGTCGTATCCAAAGTGACCACCTTCTGCCATTGTATATTAAACAAAAATATCTTTTTGTTCATATAGATGATGGCGGTGCAAGCAAACCTTCGGCCAATGCACAACGAGAAAAATCTCGGCGCGACGAAAACGGGCGCGCAGTAAAACGTATCACCTTTGATCGTAGCGATGCCAGCCCCAGCGAGACCCTGTATGTTTAGATGCCCAAGCTGAATGAGAATGAGGTCCTCGTGCCCGGCTCCCTCGCACTGCTCTTCAACTTCGACTTGTCTGGAGGGCACGCCAACAACTTCCTCGTTCAAAACATCGCGTGCGCTCTGGTCGACAAGCTGGTTGTGAAGTACGCGGGCACCATACTGCAGGACACGGTGGGGTATGACATCTTCAAGATCTGGGAGGACCTTTTCCTCTCGCAGGAGAAGCGGGACAACATGCTGCTGGACGGCATTCAGAGTGAGGACCTTTGCAAGATCCGCTCAAACGCTGGGAATAAGAAAACACGGGTATTACCACGGTTTGAGTTGACGCTTGCGCCGGCCTCACAGGTTGTCAAAGGCTCTGACCCAACAAAACTGAAATACACGCTGACCAACAACCAGCTCGAGTACGAAATGATCAGAAGAAAGACTCTAGCGGACAACGCACACAGTGTTTATTCCGGCAGCAAGAAATTCATGTACGATCACGTGATGCGGGCTGAGGTTGTCACCTTCGCAAAAGGCTCGGAAACAAGGATTAACCTCCAGAGTCAACCCCCAGAGAAGGTCCCTTAAAGGCATCCTTCTCCTCTTTGTTGAGCCATATGTCGCTGGCACCAGTACCTCAACCCTGACATGACGAAAGTCAGCGTTACGGTGAATGGCTCACCCAACATGCTGTACAACAACGGCATCGAAGGCAAGGACATTTGGGAGGAAGCCGACATCTCCTTTGTCAAGACAAACACGCCGCACATGAATCTGACGAAGTTCTACACCGATGTTCGGGCTTTTGCGCTCAAGGGTAGATCAGTCGATGCACGGCAGTGGCACGTGCCTCGTGAACACCAAAGACGGGGTCCAGCTTGAGCTCGACAGGAACGCCAGTGGATCAGGCAATGTAAACTGCCACGTCTTTGTTATCAGTGACTCGCAGATGAACATATTAGGGCAGCAATTAGAATCAGTGCAATACTGATGTAGAAATGAACCCGAGAAACATCCCGTTCAACGCTTTCATTGTTGGTCTGACGAATTCAGGCAAATCAAGGTTTGTGGTGTACCAGATCTATGGCCCTTTTCGTGGCAAGTTCGACTACATCGTGCTCATCTGCCCGACATTCGCGCGCAACAAAACCTACCACTGAATTGGTGAAGATGATCCACGAATGTTGGTAATAATATGCGTGCAACACGAGGTGGAGATTTGGTTGAAGCTCGTGAGCTTATTTTTCGAGGGCACCAACACACTCATAATCCTCGCTGACTGTGCAGCCTCGAAAGATGTGAAAGGGCGCACAGGCCAGCTGGTAAATCTTGCCTTTTCTGCTCGACATATCGGCATCAGCGTTTGGGTGCTGACACAAAATGACCAGCATAACAGCCTCCTTCCTTGAAAACGTGGCGGCCATCGTTCTCTTTTACACCCCCACGGTCAGGACCACGAAAGCCATCTTTGATGATTACGCCGGCGAACTCTCCCAGGATGTGTACAAAGGTCTGATTTCAAAGCTGAAAGAGCGAAAGTTCGCTTATCTCGTGTTCTCGCTTCGGCAGCCCTACAGGGTTGAGTTATTTTGAATTTAAAACAACGGAATTTGTAAAATTATAATACACAATCGCAGAAGTTATAAGCATGCTGGAAACCGAGCCGTCGAGCGGGCCAGCTGGTAGCGTTGTGCCAGGCTCGGCCCCCGAGCCTGCCATATTCCAGCTCTTCGTGAGCAGTTGGCCGAGCTGGTGTCGACAGGAAAAGCCAGAGGCCATCGTGGTGCAGTTAACAAACGAGTACGTGAAGCGCCTGAGCTACAAAGATGTTGAGAAATACACCAAACGGAACGAGACATACGTAGGCTCAAAGACAACTGACAGCTTGATCGACAGCTTCATTTTTCTTGTGACCAAAGCGGTCTTAATGGCCGTTGACGTAAAAGACATCGATGCTTATCAAAAAAATCTCAGAAACGACTACATCAACAAAGAGCTCTCCAACCTGGCCGGCACCATTGCTTTAAAGTGCGGCCCTTTTTTTGCTGTGGCCAACGCGGCGCTGATCACCACAAAACACATTGATTTTAATGAGCATTTGAAAAGTGAGTACGAAGCAAAATCGGGAGAAATTACTGAGTATTCGTCATCATATATTGAATAACTACTTTCCATTATTGAATATTTGCTTTGCATTATTATATTTGCTCAACAATACCTTTGCACAATGTCGACCGAACAACCTGAGAGCTCTCATTCGCCAGGCGAGATCACACAGCAAGCGAAAACCCCAACTCCAACCTCAAGGCCAGAAAAAATTTCCAAGCGAGTTTCTGCTGGCAGAATGGCTGCTGAAAGAACTCATAAGGCCAGCGAAGCACAGAAAAAAAAAGCTTATCAAGGCTGCTACCATAATTGAAAGAGGGAATGAAAAAAATCTGCGCCTGATCCTGAGGCGGTTCCAGAGATCGCACCAGAGCCCGCTGCAGCTGATTCCAAAGTTTCGAATGGTCTCAGCACAACCCAGTGGAATTGGAATTGGGGCTACGCTTGTTACGACTTATGTCAAGCGCGAAGACATAAAAGCCTTTTTAAGAAAGGAACTGGCTAGTGCACCGGAACCCGCGCGACAGGTGAGGATGCTGCCATCTCTGCAGCCATCAGGAACACCGCAGCCCAAACAAGGCATTCACCCGATGGATTCGCCAGAGGTGAAATTAATTTGAATTTATTTTAAGATGCTGTATAACAAAATGTGGAAAGGACCAGACTTCCAACAGTTACCGATAAGCATCGCAGTCGTTTCAGGCATTGCCTTAATTTTTTTTTTTGGGAGGGAGGGGGAAATTCACGTGCAATTGCCTTAAAACTATTATTATCAACCCGTTCTCTACTATTTGCACGATGTGCCCAAGCTCGGCTTTGTGCGAGAAGAGCTGCTGGTTGTCCCTCCAAACGCACAGTTACCACCCGAGAAACTATGAAATTTCTTTGATTTCCACATGTGTTAACAAAGCATCTAACCCCCCGAGCAACTCTGACATTTTTTCTGATTTCAACATCTGTCAAAGCATCTAACCCCCCGGGCAACTGTGACATTTCTTTGATTTCCACATCTGTTAACAAAGCATCTAACCCCCCGGGCAACTCTGACATTTCTTTGATTTCCACATCTGTTAACAAAGCATCTAACCCCCCGAGCAACTCTGACATTTCATTGATTTCAACATCTGTTAACAAAGACCTGATGTACCCTTACGCTTTTGTATGGATCCCATCATCTGCTATCCAGCGTTCTGAATCAAAAGCGGACAGCGAAATCTTGTTTACGTGTATGCCATATATCTCATGCTCCTCGCTTCTAAGAATTTCCATTCCATGCCATTACTGTTTCGCACCTAACAGTGTTTCCTTGTACTGTTCATGCATTATTTGTTTCTTGACAACGCACTTTTTTACGCCCTTCGCTTTTTTGATGTCCGTCCGTTGTTCGTCCGCCCTCAGAATCGAGTACATTTTCGACCTTAGACACACGCACTTTGCTATCGGCGTTCCGGCACATTCATCTTTCATCTAGCCCAAGGCCTTTTTGCTGGCGTTTGAGTGTAGTGGATGCTCCTTCGGGTAATCGCTCGTATCATAAAGAAATTTGTTTCTTTCGATGTCTTTGTAGACGTCATCCGTTTCTATCTCAAGCAGAAGGTTGTCGGTGTCTGTGTACAAAAGCTCGCACTTTGGGGCGTATTGCTTTTTCAGATTGTTGTAGATAAAGTCATACATCAGGATCTTGCTGATCGTCAATGCCTGTGTAAACAGGTTTAATCAGCAGCAGCTTGCTTTTATGCATGCGGATCCCCGCCATGTCGTTTGCCTTGAGTACAAAGGGCTGCGCACGATTTTTATGTTTTCCATGGTTTTGCCGAAAACTGAGTTTTTCATGAGCTTGTGAAAAGTTCTTTTCAAAGTCGCTCTTTGCGTTTTTCCTGAACTCAGTATTCATCCTGATGTACGGCTCCATCCAGCATTCTTGTTCGAATTCGAGCACCCTGTGCACGCGTTTTAGTTTCATGCCCTTTTTCAGATAAAACTGAAGGTTTCTGTAATGCACGACATAGTTGATTTTGTCTTCGAGGGCAAGCAGAAGCTTCTTGCTCTCCGGTGAGGTTAAATCCAGGTCTTTCATTAAATTCTTTTGGTAGTCCGACAGCCATTCCTTTCTCACGTCTTTTTTTTTCTCCGGTGCCTTGGGATAGCTGTTATGTTCCTCGTGCAGCTCTGCGGGATATTCAAGATCAACCTCGAGAATCCACCCATTCTTTGCGTTGTCTTTTTTCTTGAAGATCTCCTGCTCTGCGGGGATAACGCGTTTCCATTTGAAATCTCTTTTGGGGAGGGGCCTGCTCATTGCCCATCCGTAAAGGTTGTTTGCGTCGAGATACAGCAAGGGGTTGTTTGCCTTGGCGTACCTCTTGCTTACCATCGAGATTCCACCACGCATTCCACTTTCCACGAAGAGATGCATTTATTAAGGTCTGTGAATGGCTCCAGCTCAACTCCCGTCTTTTTCAAAAGCGCGTACCAGCTCAGGCCTGGCGACGTGTAATAATGTGCCGAATCTAACCCGTACTGCTCTTGGTATAGGTTTCGGAAGTTCTCGAAAACATCAGCCAGCAGGGCGACATCCGTTTTCACGTAAAGATCGTGATAGTCGCCCAGCATTTTGCATTCGAAAGCCTCCCAGACCCGCTGCGCGTGCGCGTACTCTTCGCCCGTTATGTGCTCCTCATTCAGTTTGCTGTAAAACTTGTCTTTGTCCGGCAGACTCGTCTCGCTGAATCTCTCACATGAGTCCATGTACTCGTAAGGGTGAATACCCTTTTTGTAAGGCAGTTCGCTGCCTTCTGAAATGTTTGATGTTATTTTTAATGATTCTTTTGGGGTTGCGTTTACAAGCGAATCTAGGCTTCCTTGCAAAAAGTTCAAACTGTCAACGAGCAGATTCCCGACTTAAAATGTGATGTACTTTTTCATGTTGTTCGCGATGCATTTCACCTTTTTCTGTTGCTGACACATCGCTTGCATAAGGTGGTGCGCGTGGTAACCCCTCAGATTGTTAAATTGGTGCCGTCTTAGGGTTTATTCGCAATTTAAAATTGCATGCGTTGTGCGCGGCTCCGCGGAACCTGCCCGTTATGTGGCAATGGTCTTTTACCACGTCTCTGAAGTTTTTCTGAAGCAAAGGCTTTGCGCAGAATAAACAGTTTTCCTGAATTTTTGCCGCTTCTTTGTGCTCTTTTTCTGACAATCTTCTCAGACAAATATCGGTCCTCTGTTTTGTTCCAAACAGGTAATGAGTCCAAGAATTCATTCTTTATACGACTTTTGTTGCAAATATGGCAGTCAGTTGCTTAATAAATGCTTTGCGTTTGATATATCGAGACATATATGCACTGGAAAGTAGAAGAATTGAAGAGTGAAAGTAATGGATTCTCTAAATAATTATAAAGTTATATAATTAAAACAGACGGATTCAGCTGAGATGTATGTTTTTTTATTCACAATACTTTACTCTACTTTGCAGCATATTTGATACTTGCAAGAGACTACCTAGGTTTACATAAATTTTACAATAAATTTTGCATAACATTTTACATAAATTTTACAAAACGTTATAGAGGTATATGAAAAGTGTTTACATTCACATATATAAAAGGACTAAACTAAAGGACTAGCCGATTAGAGAATTAAAAACTTTGTACAATCCAAACGAAGACCAAAATATAATTCTATACAACAACAAACACACACTCGTTGGAGACAGGTCCTTTTTTGACAGGGAATGGTAACACAATGGAATCCTGTCAATCCAGGATCTTCTAACAACGACTGGTAAAATAATGTCATATCAGGATTTCTTGAGCAATTTTTGCAAAGAGTGCAAGTTATGCAGTAGATGACATTGGCTGAGGTACAGGTGAAATGATCAGTGATCTTGATAGATCGCTTGGGTCCCGATATTTTGTCAACGTTGTGAATAAAAGGCATGTTTTGCATCGTGCGCGAGCGCATTTAAAAGTTCCGGGTTGATAACTTGTTTGGAATGCACCTCTGACTAAAAAGTTACCTGTTTTGGTCGCGTTTGAATGAAATTAATTGAGGTTGCGAAAAGATTCTACCAGTATCGGGATAATTTTTAAGTAATTTAAAGTTTTTTACAATGAAGGATTTTGCTGCGTAGTTGTGAGGGTGAAATGTGAGGGTGAATGGAATTCTATCGTTTTTTCTCTCTGTGACGTTTGTAGTGCTGACAGTCGCTTAATTTGTTGGGCGCGATGGTGGCCCGCTTGAACAACAGAAGCAAGATAGCCGCGTTTGTCGAAGGAATTGCACATTTCCTTTGATTTTAAGGAAAAATCAGAGTCGTCACTACAAAGACGGCGAAGTCTAAGAAACTGAGAATAAGGAATGGAATCCTTGACATGTGATGGATGTGAAGATGAGAATCTGTGGGTTTGGTTCGCGAGTTTAAACATAAATTCCTCCCTTCTGAGATTCTTGACGTCCTCTCGAGTACAACTCGACTTCTCAACCGCATACAAACGCCCAGCGGGATTCAAAAGTTTACGACTGGTCTACCTAAGCTATAGTGGCCGTAAGGGGTTTCGCGTGAAACGTGATCGGGCGAATTTATTTTCCGTGATCCGTAATCTAAAAAAGTTTAAAATTCGTGAATCGTGAATGATATGCTTGTCGTGATACGTGAAACAGAGAAATAATTTTTCAATATCCGTGATAACAAACACAAAAAAACGAACTTTTTTCTGTGAACGGCTACTTACGAAGACCCTACAAAGGGCTGCAAAGCAACGCGGAACTCTCCACGTTCCCTTAACGTGACCGCCGTGTCTGTTCTCTTCATCTTGTGTGACAACAAAAAAAGGGGTTCCGGATTAAAACCTAAAATAAGACCTAAAATCGCTGATCGTCCTTAGACAGCGAGTCCGACACGCTTGTCAGACCACCACCATGCCACTACCTTCACGTTTGATTTTCCGTGAACCGTGAAACTAGAAAATTAATCACTATGATTTGTGATTTGCGTTTTTTAATGGCCGTGCGCGTTTTTTAATGACTGTGCGCGTGACCCCCCTCCCCCCCCCCCCCCCCCCCTTTACGGCCCTTCTAAGGAACGACCGAGCGAGCGAGTGATCTGGAGCTGGCTACAATACTCCTGAATTTTATCAAATTCAGTTGTAAAAACCGCTCATTGCTGTAAAACAGCCTAGCCAAATGTAAAACAGCCTAGCCAAATGACAGAGGAGCGTCCACAGATATAATATACGATGCGGGGGCAGATATCTCACATACCTGAAAGCAAATATGATCTGAAGATTTGTTATCTTTTTATTGACCTTTTCTTGAGTATCTTTTTGCCACGAACGATGTCAACACGTCCCTGGGAAGATTTTACATTTTGATCGAGTGTCTTAAGCTGCATTGTCGGTTTCCTGAGGTAACCAATTTATTGCAGATTTGAATGGATGGTGTTTGGTGATTTTTTAAACTATTTCATTGAAATAGCATTTAATAAATGCATTTTAATTTCGAACCATTTTCTCGCACATCCAAAAAAACTATAGAGTGGTGGTAGGGACACTATCACGATTTTGCGCGCGAGCGCCAACTGCCTTTTATCAACTGAAACAATGGAACTGTCAATTTGAATTTGTTTTCACTGCATTATCCGCCACTCTTTATTATGCGAACAGTATAAAAGAAGAGACCGATACAACGCAGATAGAAATAAAAAAAGGAAAAAATGCAGTCTGAACAAGATGAGATCGTCGAAGAAAACAAAAGTAATTAAAAAGTAATTATTCGGCCGATCTTGTCGGTTGCGCTTTTGCTGGAAGAGCTGTATTGTCGTTGCACGCAAGTCAACTTGCTCAACCAAGTCAGGGAAGAAGTGTGTCGGCTGTCCATGTAAAACGGCAGATAAAAACATTACTGACTAGTATATCTACGGAACACAGCAAAAGCCATACAAGCACACGGCGACAGTAAGATTACGGTTCAAAACAAGCCTAAATAAATGTCCTCCGGAAATTGGGTGAATCGCGGGTATTGTTCATATCACGCAAGGGTCGTCAAAAGCTGTCACAGTTTTTTTTGTCCTTTTCCACTGAGAAAAGAAATAATATTATGCCGGTATCATTCTCGTAGCCTATAACCTGAGCAGAGAGAACCAGATAGCGTGCCTGAGTGAAGACCGATGAAGACACTTGAAATACAAAAGAGCAAAGGTCAGTTTCACCCGTGTTGAAGAACACGATCAGCTTTCAGCCTCTTTCAAGTCTCGTGGATCGATTTCTTCATGTAAACCTACTGTGTTGTTGGCTCCAATTCTTTTTAGTCTTTCTCCGATTTTCGGAACTTTTCCTTAAGCTGCCAAGAGAAAGAAGCCTTCGTCCAGCACCATTAACGCTTCCCTCCTCTCGAAGCTCGGTCACACGGCATTGAAGACAAGGCCAAATATTCTCGATTTCAGACAAATTGGCACTAAACAAGGACCGTATATCACTAATCTACAATGCTGAATAGTTTTAGAGTGGTATCGAAGTAAATTGAGGACGATGCAAACGAATTTTTGAATGCGCTACATCACTTCTCGCATCTTTTGAATTCAGGACATCCTGTCCAAAAATCAAACATTGGCGCATGCGCAGAAACATGATAGTGTTCCTTTAAAATTAAGGTACATGGCTATTGTCATCTAATCGCCCGTCGTCCGATCTTGTTTCGCATGTTTGTCCTACAAACCGCGACCCCTCGTGTGTTTTGCTCGCATTCAACGCTTTCGTCTCTTCATTTTACGATGGTGCCCGCCGACTATTCAGAGTGGAAGAATGTTGTGTTCAAGAAAAAGAAAGGAAGACGTTGTTGCAGTGTTAGATGCCTAAAAGTGCCAATGCACATGTTTACTTTCTTTTATTGGGTAAGTGCACACATGACTAAACTTCAATAAATGACATTGTTGGCGCATTTGCCCTGATTCAAGTGAAAAAGTACAAGTATGAACATAAACCAAGTTATCTCTGTAACAAATTACAGTTGAGAAAAGCCTAACTTTTAAACATACATTACGATTTAGTCGTATACCTTGAGTGTCTTGAGTGTACAATGCAATTTGATTAGCCTAAACACATTTGTTTTGTTTTAAAAGATTGGAATGCCACTCAAAACAACAACGGGCTAAGCTTTTCTCAAAAACATTTTTTAATTTTTTAAATAATCTGCATAACTTGGTGTCTCCTTTTGTTTGTTGTTATCGCGTGATGATACGTTTTGATTCGTGTATACCCCGAGCCAAACTTTTTAACATGGTATACCACAGTCAGAAATAGCATTCATAACGTTTTTGTCGAACGGGGGCTATATTGATCGAACTTTGTGTTTAGACGGTAAGAATAGCTGACATCCGGAACCCATAGATTAGTACAAGTCTTGAATACAAGTGTTTATATTGCTTGTTTTAATTGAACATCTTATCAGTTGATCTTATGGACGCAAGTTACATATCGTCGAAATATAAAACGCATTGACACCCTTGAAAAGAATGTTTTTGCAACATGTTCGTTGAGATCAGTGTCACGGGGAGAAAATGTCCGCTTAATGCTAAATCGGGTATAAAATAATGAAAATCAAAGCCGGAACATTACACCATGGATATGATTCTATTAAAATTGTTTTGGGGCATGATGCCGTCCGTATACGCAGTACGTCATCCGAGGCACGGTCTTTGGTACAGTCAACGCCAGTATTGCTGAAACTTCGCCCTTCGTTTTCAATGTTTGGCAAGACTATTATACTTATCTTATTGATTCTTTTTTCTTAAAAAGAATCTTAAAAACGCCAAGATATATTTGGTCAGTGGGTCGGTCAAACATTCAGCACATCCAGGTATGTAAACAATTTCCGATTACATCCAACACTACTTGTGTTCATAATTCCTGTCCGAAACTCCCGGCCGTAAACTATCATAATATTTGTCATTGTTTTGTTATCTTAAGATAACATACCGGTATATGATTGGATCACAGCCTGGATACACGTATTGACCCGTATTGTGATTGATTTAATACAGAATAGGGTAATCCCCTTGTAAAGAGGTCCGTATAACTTTCAGCACGATCAAACCTTGAAACTGGATCGTGACTAGCCTGCGTTGCAGCCGGACGTGTCACATAATCCTCGGTATAGTCCGTCTGCGCAACGGCTCCAAAAAAGCTTGTTCAGACCCCCTGCAGGTTTGCAAGGATCTGTGTATCAATTATCGCGTAATTGTCACGATACAATTTGAGAAACTTACACTTTGAAAACAAAAGTCGTAAAGGTCAAAAAGCCTGTGTCTAATTTGTCCATATATTGTAATTTATGCTCTCGTTTAATAGATAAGAGTCACGAAAGAGTATTGCTCGAGAAAGGGTGGAAACAATTCGACATGCTTGCTGAATTGAATAGTCTGGAGTCGTCTGGAGTTATTGATCCGATAGATAAGCAAGTACATCTGCAAAAACTGTGTTGCAGAACTGAAAAAAAAAAAACGAAGACTTCTTGAGCAGATAGAAAAGTCAGAAGAAGAACTTAAATGTCTGCTGGGACTCCATTACCATAAAAGGTAAGCGACTTGAGTCTTCCATAAGCGATCGCATCAGCGATATCACAACGACAACACTGGAACCACGAGCGCTTCCGGTACGATAGAAAGACACTGGAAGACATTTTGCCCTATCCATTGTGGCCTCCAAGAAATGTCTTTAGTGTGTTTTCTCGTTCTAGTAGAAGTTGATCGATTTCAAACATTCATCATTGGTCTCCGTCGTTTTGTTTTCACGGGAAATAACTCGTTACGTGACTGCACAGTCGACTGTACGTCTACTGCACGTGAAGTAAATTAAAATTGGACCAATCGAAAAGCTCGATAGAAAGCAATATGATACTAGCCAATCAGAGATGAATACACAGATTCTTGTAAACGGAACAAGCTTTTGGGAGCCGTTGCGCAGAAGGACTTTACCGGCGATTTTGTCCGTCTGCGACGCAGGCTAGATCGTGACCAAACCAAAAAATTACAAAATAATAAGATCTACTGCAAGCGTCGGTCAGGCAACCTGCAAAGAAGCGTAACTCCGTATAACCGAGTTCATTCGCCAAATAGAAATATGTGGCAAGTTTTTGTTGCAATAATGATATGATGATGACAACAAAATTTTAGAGCTACATTTCATATTATTAGTTTTACCTTGTTGTTTTACTTTACTTGTATCCTACTGTTTTACCTTCACCGTTTGCGTCTCCTTTTTAGTGCCGTTCGGGTACGGCTGTTCCGAAAACGCGGAGTGCGGAGTGCGGCGTCTAAACAAAAAATAAAAGAAATAAAAAAAAATAGAAATAGAAATTAAAAGTGAATTAAAAAATAATTAAATATACATGAATAAAATAGAAATAAAAAAATTAAGAAATAAAAATAATAATCATTAAAACACTCACACCGCCTGAAGTGGGCTGTTCATATTGCGTATATTTCATTAACTCACGATTTTCATAGTTTTCATAGTTTCATAGTTTTACGAAAAAAAAGTAATCAACAGTCCAGTTTTGACCATGTCTAGAAAATGTGCGAAATGACACCTTCGATTTTCTTGGAAAAGCCGTGTTGCCTGACTTGCCTCGAAACAAACTCAAGCTCTGTTTTCCTAAACTAAACTGCCCGTGTGAATTAACCATTGAACCATTCAACAACTTGCCAACTAAACTAAAGTTCTCGCAAAGTTCAAAATAAAACCTTTAAAAATATTCAGCGCCGAAAAATAGTACCGTAAGTTCCACTTTGAAAATAACAAATTGTAAAAATAAAATATTTTCCCCAAAAAGCCATTTAACTGCAGCGCCGCTTGATTACGTGCAACTCTGGCCATGACAAATATACCATTAAATGAGTATGACTTTTGGTCGTGGGTCGTGGGTAGAAGTCGTGGGTGTGGGTAGAAGTCGTGGGTGTGGGTAAAAGTCGTGGGTAACATAAAATCACGAGGGATAGTATTTTGTAATGTAAATTTATGACAAACCAAAAACAGTTGCGGATGCCACTTGATCGATGTTGCTAACTCTGCAAGTAGTTTCCGGTTGAATGAATCGCGTTTTTGGACGTAACAAGAATGGGCGCGATAAAAAGGGGCGCTGGGAGAAAATACAGAGGCCCCGTTCGGGGGGTCTAGTTATCCCTTAACCCTGTAATTCTGAGCTCGGTTATCCCTTTTCCCTAAATGTATCAACCATGTTATCCGTAAAAGTACTTCTGTTGGAGTTTTCCTCATATGTGGTCATAGATGGAAGTGTAACCTGGCATAAATTATTCAAAGAAGGCAATTACTCATGATTTCCTTTGAGAATAACTGATTATTGAATATCTCACTAAATAATGCTGCGGTTGTCTATATTCCACTGCAGGGATAATAACTGTATATCCCCACATATCTCCATGCGTCTTTCCTGTTATTTATCACGAATTTCGTTGTCACACGCCATCAAACATGCCAGCCACTTAGAACAGACGCATGAAAAACTGGCGTCAATTGTTAATTCCTTAAGTTGGATGGCTGGTTGGAATGGTTGCGTTTGATTTTCTTGTTAATGAAACTTAGTAGAAGACATAGTTTGAGCTGTTTTTTGTTCCGGTTGATCTTGAGCGTCTCCCTCTAGTTTCAACTGGGGGAGTTTCTTCGTCTGACCGCTGCATGTGTTGTGGACTAGGCGATAAAAGACACAAAGGAGAAGATATCAAAATCACATCCCCTCCCCGCTAGGAAACGAGTTGTGTCACCGCTAGGTAATAAGAAACGCACGAGGTTCGTGTTGTCCGCCATATTGAATGTTTGTTTTAGTCCTAGCGAGCAAAATTGCGAGCTCCCATCCGCGGCCGGTAACATTTGGGGCCTGTCCGGGAGGAAAGTTTTCGTTTAATGTCAAAGAACAATTTTTGGCGTCATGGCCAGCGAACGGGAGTTGTAGGACATGTACAAATCGTTCGAGGAAACAAGCTAACACGATGGAAGTTGAGGACATTCAGATGCAAATTCAGAGTTACCTTTGCCAGTTAGGATTGAAGGATCTGGAAGAGATCGCTTAAACTTTGGGATGCTCTGAAGGCGAAACGAAGAACAAAAACCGAAGGAAGCTGGTATCGCTAATCGAGGAGAGGCTCGAAGACGCTCTCGAGAGAAAGGTAGACAAAATTGAATACCTGGAGGAATTCAAATCACAGCTGATTGAATATACACCTGTTTGTCCTCCACTGGAATCTACGCCTGGAAATGCTCAATCACTGCCTAAAGGGGGTAAGCCTAATGTGGAAGATAAGCCTAAAGTAGAAGATGTTAAACCCCTTTATTTCCAGCCCAGCGATTTTAAAAGGGGACCCAGGGCAAAAGGACAAACTGAGTTTGGTCAGCTTAGCGAGGCAAATTGAGGGTGCTTTGCAAAATGGGTACAAGCCACAGGAAGTAGTTGAAGCTGTTGTCAGGGCTATTAATCCAGGGATGAGATTGAGAAGTTACCTAGAGTGCCTGGAGGGTCTGACTCTGCCTCGTTTGAGAAGTATCTTAACGTCCCACTACCAGGAAAAGAGCGCCACAGAACTCTACCGGCAGCTCTCTACTCTAGCCCAAGAACCTCAGGAGGGTTCACAAAGTCTTCTTATTAGAGCTCTTGATACAAGGTCGAAAATTCTGTTTGCTACAAAGGAGGCAGACACACAATTAAAGTATGACCCAGCCCTGGTCCAAGGCATGGCTCTGCATGCACTGGATACTGGCCTCCAAGATTGAACCATTCGAACCAGACTGAGGCCACTCCTCCAAACGGTGGGTGTACAAGACGAAGAACTTATCCAGAGAATGAACGAGAGAAGGAAACAGAGAGAAAGTCAGGGGAAGGATCTGGTCGACAAGGACCAACTGATGAAGTGAAAAGTCCTGGGAGAGAAAATTTTGCTAAAGAGAGAGTAATGGCTGCACTACAAGAGGTCCGTTCGCAACTTGCCACCTTGAAAGAGTCTGTTGAGAAGAATCGAGCTGACAGGGATCGACTTGCTAAGATTCCACCAGAACCTCAAGATTTTCCGAGATATCCAACACCAATAGGCTGCCCCAGTTGTCAAGCGAAAGGTAGAGAGGAATTATGAGACTATTGTCATCATGTAGTGAACATTGGGCTCGTGGTTGTCGAAAGAAGTGGTGTCTGGAAAACTCGAATAGCAAATAGTCACGAATAGCGAACGGCGAATAGCGAATAGCCGCGAATAGCGAATAGTACGAATAGTGCGAACAGTCGCGAATAGTCGCGAATGGTGCGAATAGTGGCCAATAGTCGCGAATAGTCATGAATAGTAAGGAATAGTCGTAAATAGTCACCGCTTTAATTCAGCACTGATTTGGATTCGTTGAAATTGATCACGTGAAGCATTAGCGTTTATCCGCGGACGCTGATGGATTCGACCAAACTTCATAGATATATTGTTCCCAAGGCAAGTAGTCTTTTTAATTTAGAATATCCAGGAAACATCCAGAAAATCAAAACCGAGGGGATTTGATGCATTTTTAACGAAGCTATGGATTTTCGAAAAAACGCTCCAAATTAGTTCTTTATCACCTGCGTAGCCTTTAGACGACCACAGTCGCGATAGTCAGCGGTCAATATAATATAATGTTTGGAAGCAGTGCACCTGCCAAAATAAATGTATGCCGACTCGGAAATGAGCTAAATATCTACGCAATTGTGCATTGAAAAGAGGTAAACACACAGGGTATTTTTTTAGCGAAGGTTATTCGTGTCATGTTCTTTCAATATCTGTCATTTGCCGCTATTCGCCGTTCGCTGTTCGCTATTCTGGTTTTCCAGACACCCCTTAAGAAGAACATCAGTGGTGACAAAGCAGGCTCGGGAAACAGGCGCGGGCTACACCCTAGGGACAGGAAGTAGCCCACCCTCATGACAACTTTAATTACCATAAATGTGGTTATTGTTAAAGAGCTGAGCATCAAGATCAAGTATTTAAGCAGTGTTCAAGTTGTAAAGCAGTTCGGTATTGCGGACAGAAGTGCCAGAAACGTCACTGGAGTAGTCACAAAAGTCTGTGCCAGTCAATTGAGCATCTTGAAACACAAAAACGGCCACGAGTGGAACGTGGAGACGGTTATGTATTTGCCAGTCATTTAACACCTAAGCATCATGGCTAGGCTATGTAGGAAAGAAGTGTAAGGTGTCATGTATGTTGGATGGGGTACCAGCAGAGGCCCTCTGGGACACTGGTGCAGAGGTATCCATTGCATCAAAAAGCTGGCTTGGAGAAAATATGCCTTAGTTAAAGTTAAGGAACATTGAAGAGTTGCTTGGAGAGGAAGCAGGGCTGAACTTAATGGGAACTAACGGGGGACCGATACCATTCGAGGGATAGGTAGAGGTACAGTTTCAGCTAGCCTCTAGTACTTAGTCAGCCGCCCCTATCACAGTGCCGCTGCTGGTCGCAAGGGATGAGTTGGAATATCCTATTATTGGTTATAATGTCATTGAGGAGATGATCAAAGGTAGAGCTGAAATGGAAGAACAGAGCACGGATTCCTTGAGAGAGATTATGAGCTCAGCTTTCAGTGAGGTGGAACAAGAGGACGTAACTGCATTGGTTGAGTTGGTGCAAAGTGCAGGTGTGGAGAGACTTTGACAGTGCCACGTGGGCAAACGGTGTCAGTAACTTGTCGTGTCGACTGTTGTCCCCTAGAAGAAAGAACACCATTATTGTTTGAACCTGCCCAGGAACCAGCCTGGCCAGCTGGCCTAGAACTGTTTGAGCAACTAATCACACTGCCTAAAGGACTTCCTAGTAAAGTGAACATTGAATTCCACAATCCCACAAAACATGACATCACACTTGGTCGCGGCACACCACTGGGAAGCTTACAGCTTGTACAATCGGTCACACCTTTGGAAGTCATGAGAAAAGATCTTGCATGCCCGGAAGATACAATCCTAAGTAGAGAAAGTAACACACCTGAAGGTGAAAGTCCATCGGCCTCACAAGATTAATGTCGGGGGCCATGCCATGAAGATTCCCGTAGTTCCGGAAGGATACCACCTGTGGTACTGGGTAATTTGTCAGAAGAACAGCGACAATTGGCCATCACAATGCTCCGGGAGGAGACAGAGTCGTTTGCCCAAGATGATGACGATGTGGGGTGCTTGAACGGACTTCAAATGAAACTCACTCTATCCGAGCCTACACCGGTCCAGAAAACGTATACGTCTGTTCCCCGCCCGCCCGGAAGCCAAGCATTACATTGAAGACCTATTGAACCGGGGATGGATACAAAGTCCCATTCATCCTATGCTTCCCCAGTTGTCTGCGTGCGGAAGAAGGATGGAGGATTACGCCTATGCATTGACTATAGGGAACTCAATCGAAAAACTGTACCACACCGCCACCCAATCCCAAGGATCCAGGAGACATTGGACAACCTTGGTGGAAGTTCATGGTTTTCAGTGTAGCAGACATTTAACCGCTTTCATCACACCGTGGGGTTTGTATGAATGGGCGCGAATACCCTTTGGACAAACCAATGCACCAGCCCAATTTCAGCGATATATGGAGGATTGCTTAGAGGGTATTCGAGGAGCATGTGGAGAATCTGCGGACAGTGTTGAGACGCCTTCGTAAGCATGGAATAAAGTTGAAACCTAGCTAATGTCATCTGTTTCAGCGTGAAGTCCGATATCTGGTAAGGATTTCAAGCCAGAGTGGACACAGGAAAGACCCTGAAAGTACCAAAGCTGTCACAAGTTTAAACGAATCACGACCGAGAACTGTTGGTGATGTCCGCAAACTGACTGGATTATTGAGTTATTACAGGCGATACATTTAGGATTTCGCTAAAGTTGCAAAGCCTCTGTATGACCTACTCAAAGAACCAGTGAAGAAAGAGCGGCCATTAGTCAGAAATGGAAGAGGTAAAGAGAAAACATCTAATCAAGGGGGCCAACAGTCATCTCGTGACTGCTTACCCTGACTATTCTCAACCATTTATTCTACACACAGACGCATCGGAAAAGGGTCTGGGTGCAGCACTGTACCAGAGGCAAGATGGCAAGTTAAGAGTTATTGCTTTTGGGTCTCGCACACTGACAGCCGCAGAAAAGAACTACCATATTCACTCTAGCAAGCTTGAATTCTTGGCCCACAGTTCCGCGATTATCTGTATTATGCGCCTCAGTTTACAGTTTATACAGATAACAATCCATTGACGTATGTCCCTACTTCAGCAAGGCCACAGGTCACCGATGGGTAGCTGAACTTTCTGATTTTAACTTCACTGTAAAGTACCGTCCAGGAACTGCAAACAAGGATGCAGTTGCATTGTTCAGGCTGTCTATTGAGCAATATATTAGTGAATGCAAGGAAGAGGTCGAGCCTGAATGGATCAAAGCTACAGTGGAGGCAGTAAATGTTCATCAGAGAGGAGAAGAAGTATGGCTTACAGCACTATCCAATGGGCCAAAAGGAATGAAGCGTCTGATGGGGGAAAAGGCTACCTCGCAGCTACAACCCATTAAGCCCAAAGAGCTTTACCAGGCGCAGAGGAATGACCAGGCCATTGGAAAAGTAATTCAGTACAAGCAAAGTGACCAGCCACCAAACCTGCAGAACAGGATAAAACAAGCCCCCAGCGTCCAATCACTCTTGCGTGAATGGAAGAAACTAGACCTCGGGGAAGATGGGATCCTTCCTCGCAGAAGTGGCCCAAACCTGCAATTGGTTCTCGCTAAAAAGTTTCACAGAATAGTGTTCAAGGAACTACATGAAGAAATAGGACATCTGGGTGTGGAAAAAGTTCTTCATCTAGCAAGGGAGCGATTCTTTTGGTCGTACATGAAGAAAGACATTGAACATTATGTCACATGTGTATGCAGTTGCCTAAAGCAAAGAAGGCCACATGTCGCACTGAGAGCACCAATGGAGAACGTTCAAAGTTCAGCGCCATTCAAACTAGTTTCAATTGACTTTGTTCACCTAGAAAAGTGTACTGGAGTTTATGAGTACATCCTTGTAATTGTGGACCATTTCACCAGGTTTGCGCAAGCTTATGCTATGACTACCAAATCTGCCAGAACAGCAGCTAACAAGCTATATAATGACTTTATATTGCGTTTCGGAATCCTAGAATCCTATACGACCAGGGAGGGGAATTTGAGAATTAGCTCTTTCACCATCTTGAGGAATGTTGTGGCATGTTGCGGTCCCGTACGACACCATACCACCTACAAGGAAATGGAAAGACGGAGAGACTCAATCAAAAACTCCTTGCCATGTTGCGAACACTACCTGAAAACCAGAAATCACGCTGGAAAGACAGTCTTAACAAAGTGGTACATGCCTACAACTGTACTCGCCATGAGGCCACAGGATTCCCTCCATTCTTCTTACTGTATGGGCGCTCACCAAGGCTTCCCATAGATGTTATCTTTGGTACAGGACCCACCAATTCTCTGGACCATACAACCTATGTCAAGGAGTGGCGCGCCGCAATGACAGAAGCTTATGCTTTAGCTTCAAAGAGATCTGAAGCATCTGGACTGAAGGGCAAGGGACAGTATGACCGGAGAGTGAACAGTTCAGTATTACAGCCAGGGGACAGAGTGTTAGTGCGGAATTTGAGCAAAGGGGTGGTCCTGGTAAGCTTAGATCCTATTGGGAAGATGTGGTACGTCAAGAAGTGTCGAAGAAGGGAGTCCAGTTTACGAGGTCAAGCCGGAGACTGGTCCCGGACGTCGCCGTGTTATTCACCGGAATCTTCTACTACCGTGTAATGATTTGCCCTTTGAGGTACGGCAGGACAAGATTTGCAGGAAACCAAAATGAGTTTGGAAGGGAAGCAAATCACCCACACCACCACTAAATCCAGGCAGTTCTGACGAGAGGCCCGATAGGATAATGACGTTTTCTCCAGTACGAGACCAGGAAGAGAGGGAGCCAGAATTGCCACAACCCTATCAATGAGGCAATGACTTCAACCCTATCAATGAGGCAGTCAGTGACCCAACTCCAAATCATCAGGACACTCATGAGGAGACATCTCGGGATGCAGCTGAATTCCAATTACCAGCAGGCCCAGCAAGTGAGATCTATATCTGAGACGAACCAGGCAGGCCATGTAGAGAACCATGGACGACCAACTAGGCAGAGAAGAGCACCTACCTTGTTTACTTATGATACACTAGGCACCCCCAGTTTCCATCACCCAACTGTGCCACCAAAAAATACTGCGGGTGTGACACCATTGCTAATACCTGTTTTGCAAGGACCTGTTGGAAGACAACAAAGTACACGGCTGAACTGTGCCTGGCCATGGGCATACCCTGCCTGTTATGGAAATGCTGGAGTGTATCCTTGCTGGACCAATTGAACACTGACACTGATGCATGTGAAACTGTTTAATTACGTTGTGTAACCTAATTTCATAAAAATAATAAGTGCGGAAATAGAACACTTTATTATCTCTATAAGCAGGGGAGTTTTATGTCAAAGTCCTTGAACTTTGGTTATGTAATCTGATCTAGTTTAAAGCAGTCGCAAGTTGTTTGTGCAGATTTTGTAGGCAAGGGCCTGATCACCCCTTTCCTAAAGGAAGTACGTGTAGGAAGACTAGTATTTTACTGTAAGAGACAATGGTTTGCTTGTAATGTCGAGGACGACATTTGTTACAGTAGGGGAGTGTGTTGTGGACTATGCGATAAAAGACAAAGGAGAAGATATCGAAATCACCTCCCCTCCCCCTAGGCAACGAGTTGTGTAACCGCTAGGTAACCTGGGAAGAGTAATAAAAAACGCACGAGGTTCGTGTTGTCCGCCATATTGAATGTTTTTCTTAGTCCTAGCGAGCAAAAATGCGAGCTCCCATCCGCGGCCGGTAACACATGTAGTCGTCCTCTTCACTTTCCTCTTCAATTACTTCAGAAACAGTCCCGGTGTCACCACTGTCGAGAGCGTTCAGAAGTACACAGTAGTACACATCATCACCGAGAACAATTGTGTCATCTTCTTTCTGACAGTTCATAACAATGCTGAGAATGTTGGCTTTTTGGAGCTCGCCTACTGCAGTTGTCACCATAAATTGACAGCGAAGTATGGGATCTGGTGCGAAGTTTGTTACCTTCGCTGTAGGGTTCTCTGTAGCATGCAGGTTTTTGTTAAGAATGGCTAGGTAGTAAGGTGACGGTTGCATTCGATGCTGTACGCCTTTACTTATACAAACAACAGTTCCCCCAGAATTCTTTTTTCTTTGCTTTGGTAACAGTTTAAAGGTAATGTACCGACAGAGTCCTTTGGGGTCTGTTTCTTACAGTTCGTTGTTGCACACTTTGCCCATGGTCAGACCCCACGTTCTCATCTCACCCAGTTGTTCTGTCAGCACTGTGGAGTTTCTGCACGGTTTTGGCATAGAGGGCAATTTGAGAAGCTAACGGTGGAAACCCAGTTTGTTTGGAGTAGTAGGATGAATTGCTTGTGTAGTATATATAGCTGCATTTTGTATTGTACTTTCAAATACTCTCTTACTGCAGATGAGAAAAGATGGGCAAACTGTATACGAAAAGCAAAATAATCGTAAAGAGTATGAGTCGAGTGCGATAAGTACAAAACGTAACTTTACCAAACTTGTTTTTCACTATCCCTAGAACTAATTCGCTTATCCTTTATCCCAAAAAATATTTTGTCAGTTATCCCTTTTCCCTAAAATTATTTTGCCAGTTATCCCTTATACCTAAAACCCCTACCAGGGCCTCAATACAAAAAATGGAGGCACCACCTCATTCCCTATACCTTTGACTTGACCCTCCTCTTCTCCTCCTTTTGCTCACCCTTGTAAAGTCAAGATTTAGCGGCCCAAGACTAAAACCTCACATTCAGGAAAGCTAACATGCAGTAGCGTTTTAGCTGGGCGACCGCTGGATAAAAAAATTCGCGTCTGGCAGTCATCTTTGATTCACATTACACTTTTTCTTAGGAGCGTTTTTAAAGCGAAAATTGATCATATTTATATATGAATTTGCGCTCTATAAAGATTATTATTACTATTATTGTTCTTGTTATTATTATTATTATTATTATTATTTTAAAAGCCATCACCACATCAAGCCTAAAGGTTGTTTTCATTTGATGACAATTTTTCATTTTAATCTAATTTTGTTAGCTTTACTAGGTCAGGTGAATACAATTTTCCTTCTGAAATTCAACACTTATGTTTCTAACATTATTATAATATGTATTATTTGATCAAGAGTTGACTCGTGTTACAACATATAAAATATTAAAACTATAAGTATTGTTAATATTCTGTAACTGTTATTTGAATAGTATAGGACTGGAACAAAATGAGAGCTGAAATATTGGTAGATTTTTACGTTTGCCTATTTCTGTGTTACAACTTGACTTTCGATTACAAACTTATATTTCATTCCTTTAGCAGCTTTGCATTCAAAACCGTCGCTGTAGTCTACTTTAATATAGGAACTTGTTGGGAAAATTGTTGCGACATTTTCTGCTGTTGTACCCATACATTCACACTCCAGTACTACCTCGCTATAAACTGCTCTGATACAGGAGTTCAATAATATTAAACTACCGATTGTTCCCGGTTAATAATAATAATAATAATAATAATAATAAATCTTTATAGAGCGCAAATTTTGATATAAATATGATCAATTTTCGCTTTACAAACGTTTCTAAAAAAAGTGTAACGTTACTCAATGATGACGGCCAGACGCGAAAATTTTTATCCAGTGCTCGCCCAGCTAAAACGCTACTGCAAGTTGACTTTACAAGGGTGAACAAAAGGAGGAGAAGAGGAGGGTCAAGTCAAAGGTATAGGGAATGAGGTGGTGCGTACCTTTTTTTATTACCCCCCCCCCCCTTTTTTATTGCGCCAATTCTTGCAGAGTCAAGTGGCATCGGCACCTTTTTTTTGTCATAAATTTACATTACAAAATACTATCCCTCGTGATTTTGCTACCCACGACTTTTACCCACACCCACGACTTTTACCCACACCCACGACTTCTACGCACGACCCACGACTTCTAACCACGACCCACGACCAAAACTCATACTCGTTTTAACTCCCTTAAATATACCATTTAAACTGATAAAAATGTACGCGATATGAACAGCCCACTTCAGGCGGTGTGACTTTTTAATAATTGTTAGTTTTATTTCTTAATTTTCTATTTCTAGTTTATTTATGTATATTTCATTATTTTTTTTTTAGACTCCGCACTCCGCACTTCGCACTCCGCACTCCTCACTTCGCACTCCGCACTCCTCACTCCGCACTCCGCACTCCGCACTCCGCACTTCGCACTCCGCACTCCGCACTCCGCACTCCGCACTCCGCACTCCGCACTCCGCACTCCACGTTTTCGGAACAGCCGTTCGGGTACAGTCTTGACATCTATTGCGTATTGACTCTATTCTTTATTATTTGAAATATTTGTCTCGTTCATTGAGGTCTACAATAGATTCCACACTCCTCCATGTCGTAATGTTTTGTCGATGTTGGCCTAATTGAAATACGATCAGTTTCCAGCTGTTTGATCAGCCTTGCGTTATTAATTTTTTCTTTTAGCCAAAGTTTAGACAACATGTAATATGTAATAGTCAAACTCCTGACAGGACCTTTGAACCATTATGCATGTATTTATTTAAAGAGTATGCGCGATCGGTACGAGCTGCGACGACTGAGCCGACAGAAAACGAAACTGACTCATATTTTTAAAGCTCTTTGTATTAGTAATTACACGTTATTGTTCTCAACTTTGTGTCCCGTGCGCTGGAACGCAGTGAATTATCATAATCAAATTCACAGCTTTGAATAGCGCATGTTGTTGTAAACATTGTCCTCTCGGAAGATTTTCAGAAGCCGCCAAACCTGAAATTTTGTGTCCAAGTTTTCTCCGCCGCTATAGAGTTTCAGGAATTCCTTCATGAGGAACGTCAACTTGGTGTACTCTATGCTGACATGACAGAACGTAATTTCAAAACAGCCTTTCAAAAAGAATTAAATTAAAGAAGATTGAACCTTTCAAAGTCTAGATTCTACATCTTTACTCTCTTAGAAACCAATAACTTCTAGCAATTTTTGAATTCGAGAATTTCCTTCTGTCATGTGACAAAAGAGGTTATGATTTAATCACTTTGTTAACTGCACTCTTCTAGCTGAAAACTTGGACACATTCAAGAGCTTGAAAGGTCACCGTAAACGGTGCACGATGGTTAGAAATGGGTGTGTTTACTGTCACTTGGTTTACACACATGTAGAATACTCAGAATAATACTCAGAATGTTGGAGCCCTTATAAGGGACTCCAACATAGCGGCCGGAAACTAGTGGAAACATCTAAAGTTTACCTTGGCTCTCTCAAAACATTTCTTCTCTTTGTTAAACTTGAAAACATTCGCATAGACACTTCCCTCAACATATCGGTTACTCAGAACTCGAAAACATAAGGGGAATCGATATTTTACCTGGATTGTCACGCTTTAATTTACGGAGTACAGTTCTCTTTTGCACGTGAGCAATGCATTCTTTCCTTTCTACTTCAATTCCAGCATCTTGATAGACACCCTTTACTCTACTGTCCCCGTGGGCGAGGTCAATTTATTGACTTCATAGTTTCCCGTGGAGTGAATTAATGTGAAGTATATATGAAATAATTCATATTTGAATCGCGGATGTGATGAAAATGAAGAAGGATTATCGCAGTGAATTTCCAATTAAAGGTGGCTCAAAACAGTTTCCAGCACTATCCACTTTAAATTTTCGAAAAGTTAAAGTGGCTCTAAATCCCCTCCACAGAATTTTTTTAAACTGTGCATAGAGTTGCATCTTCTCATGCTTATCAAAATTCGATAATAAAAAATGGGGGTCACCAAGCTCATTTTTGAATTATTAGCCTTTAAAGCTAAAATTAAGGGTGTTTTTAGCAGGTCATATTGTTTCTATGGTAACCTATTTTGTCACGAAAATGATAACAACGTGTTCACCAATGATTGGGCAGTGTTTTGATACCATGATTGTAGCATCAACTGATAAAGAGTGGTTATAATGACCCATTAAATTCCAAGTCTTTGAAAATGCTGGAAACTGTTTTGAGCTACCTTAAGCAATTGGAAAGAAGAAGCCTGAACACATTACCCTGGGTGCCAGAGACGTTTCAAGCGCGGTTCCCCGTTTCGGTTTTTCTCTTGTTTTGACCCGCGCGAAAAGCCTCTGGTCCGGAGTGCTATTTCTTTGCTTACGCCGATCCAATGACAGGCCTGTTTAAATCAGTTTAGTCCAGATTTTGGACTAGCGAGCTGATTGGCTCCTAATGACCACGTAGGGGATTTTAAATGTTACAGATGCTGGGATTGGTTGCCAAGAATAGCAACGTCACCGTTGCATGTTTGTTTATCAAATTTCAAAGTTTGAATCAAGGTGACGTTCGCACGAGCGATCACAGAAGTGTATTGGCGATAAATAAATTTTGTGCCTAGCCAAATTTGGTCAAATTTAACTTTTTTATATAGCAAAGCCTCTTATAAAAATTTCGTGGGACTTAAACTTCAAGTTCAAGTCATCTGAGTTTATTAAGAGGATAAAACTGAACAATTTTCAGAAAATTAATTTCACACAAAGCCGAGTCAGCCAGACAAAAGTCGCGCCAGTGTTGGCGGCTCACTGAACATGAAATTAAAGTAAGATTCGTTTTATGGTATTTTATTTTGATGGTTTAGCAAAGGTTAATGGTTTGACAAGTTAGCTGCATAAGGGTTTGATCTGCACCTGTTAAGAAAACTGTAAAGAGTTGTGGCAGCGGAAAAAACTAAATATTTATCAGCAGTACACTTCCGTGATCGCTCGTGCAGAACGAAAACCCATTTCTGTCATCTCAAATCTCAAATCTCAAATCTCAAATCTTTATTTAAACACGGTTAAAAAATTCATCAGGTTTGTTACATATAAAATTAAACTACAAACAACATTTATAATAGTAAATACATATCTAAAAAGTCTCTTAGAAATACTAATTAGAATTACCCTAAACTATACCTGTTTTCCATGAATACCGTGTATCTAGGTAACTTAATTCACTAAAATGAAAGTTTAACAATTGCTTAAAACGAGCTAGAGATTTCTCTTGCCTAAGATTGCAGGGCAGACTATTCCAGAGAGTTGCACCTCTATAGCTAAAGCTCCTTTTTAGATAGTTGGTTCTTGGTAGAGGGACATTTAATTTGTTCATAGAGTCCCTTAAGACATAGCCTGACGTACTGCGCTCAGTAAACATAGAGGATAAATGGTCAGGAGCCAGATTATTAAGAGCTTTGAACACCATTAGAGCTTCTTGAAATTGACGCTGGGTGATCAGGTTTTTCCACCCAAGTTGCTGTAACAAGTAGCGAGCGTCAGCATCATAGGAAGAGTAAGTCAAAATGCGAGCAGCACGATTCTGCAGTTTTTGTAATCTTTCGAAAAGCGTTTTGCCGCAATTACCCCAGACAATACAACAGTAATCGAAATGGGGTTGTACCAAGGCGTTGAAGATGTAATGTAGTATTTCTGGCGAAACAAGATCTAGTTCGCTTTATGACGCTAATGCCGGAGGCAATCTTTTTGGATAATTTGTCGATATGACTTTGCCATGCCATGTTATTATCAATGAGAATCCCAAGTGATTTAGTAGTTGAAACTTGCTTTATAGGGTTATTATCTATCGAAAGTTCAAGGGAGTCAGATAATGTACTCAGTTTTTGTCTAGAACCAATTAACATAAACTCGGTTTTAGTTGAATTCAGTGCAAGTTTGTTGCAGAGAAGTGTCACGTGCCAGTGCATGTGATCACAGTTGGAGACGTTCACATTGATTGGTTAAAAAATAATTAGATTAAAGTGATCAAAGTTCAACGGGAACGGTAAATCATAGCGCTCCGGATCAGAGGTTTCTCTCGCGACTACCGGCCTTCGGCCGCCGAAGCGAAGTTCCCCAGTGCCGCGAGAAAACCTCTGGTACCCAGGGTATAAACACATTGGTTGAAATATCTAAATGTCACGAATACGATAAAAATCACTTAGCTAATTTGCAAATCACAAGGATAAGACTTGAAAAAGTCTGAACTGTGAAGCCACGCATTGGGAGCGAGGTCACGGTCTTCCCAGTGGTTCATAGCCGAAGAAGAGGTTAAGTTTTGCCACCAAAAACAGCGTTCTCAGGGGAAACGGTCTTCAGAGCGGCTGATAACTATTTCGGTGGCTCTCTTGGTTTGGCATAGCCTTGTTCTTTCAGTTGAATCGCTCCAGCTGAGCCACCGTGTTCCCAGTGGTTCAAGGTTCATCATCATCATCATCATTTATTCGCCTATTTTTCTGAATAGTACAAAGAAAATACATAGGGTTTAATTTTCGGTGAGGTGACCTCTGGAAACCACCAGGCTTACCAGTGGGATGCTCTACCAACTTAGCTATGAGGCCACACATTGGGAGCGAGGACAATTTATTGAGTTTATATTCATGGGAGTGAATTGATGTGAAGTATATATGAAATAATTCATATTTGAACCGTGAATGTAATGAAAATGAAGAAGGATCATCGCAGTGAATTTCCAATTTAAGCAATTGGAAAGAAGAAGCCTGAACACATTGGTTGAGATATCTAAATGTCACGAATACGATAAAGCTAATTTGCAAATCACAAGGACAAAACTTGAAAAAGTCAGCCTGACTTTTTCAAGTTGAGATCTAATGCTCCTGATTGTATCATAATGATATCACTCCATATTAAGCTTCAGTACACTGGCATAGTAATTTTAACAAAACTTGACCACTGTTTATAGGTTTCTTATGCCGTAGACACGTTTCTGGGCTGTTGAATTTTTAAAGCTACACTCGTGACAGTGCCCCTTTAAGCAGAGACCATTTCTATACAGTTTGCAACATTAATTTCCAAATTCTAAATTTTGGCGCCAAGTTTGAACGTTATTTATGACATCACACCGAATTTTCGCCACATCACTGAATGTGAAATTTCTCAAACTATGTTTGTGCCAAGTTTCGTCTCATTTAAAATATAGTTCATATCTCTGTGATCCAAGTGGAAGAAAAAACACCCATTTCTGACCATCGTGGTGATCTGCCAGTAAAACGACGATCATGGTGTCAGTAATACTAATTCCATCATCTCCGAATATCTATGCTAAGGAATCCATTCTCCAAACTCTGTGAAGAGGTTTTGTTGACGAATTTATTAATGATCACGCAAGGGTCCTGCGCGGCCTTAATGCTCCCTCCCCCGTTTAGCACGTGCACGGTATATTTTTGTCCCTTGGTTATTTCGGAGAGGGGTCGGGCGGATTCATCAACATGGCCCTTGTTTTTTTTTTTTTCAGTTAAGCGGCGTAGCACTGGTGATAGTAGGAGCTTGGACGCTACTATTTGAGAACAAGTACAGTGTGCTTCTAGGAAGCTCTTGGTTCCTGATAATAGTCGGCCTGATGATTGGCACTGGAGGACTCATTATTATTGTGTGCATCTGTGGTTGCTATGGAGTTGTGAAAGAACACAGATATTTCCTCATTTCGGTAGGTAGTGAAACGTGACTACCAATTTTTCAATAATAAATTTAGTTGGCGTGTAAATCCTACTACTTACAAGCACACTTTACGTACAAAGTATACATACAAGCAAACAATAAATGCATCATTCAACAAATTACATGAAACTATGTCGGTTTACGTGTTAATTTCAATATCATACTTGCAATTATGCCTATTTTAAAACCAGTAAAGTTTACCTCTTTGAGGTTGGTCGTGCAAATAATATTTAGATAAAGCATACAGTAATTAAGTTTCCTGATAACTTAACACGACCAAGGTTCCTTAGATGAAATTATGCCAAATATCATTTGAGAATAACTGAAAGTAAAGGAGGTAGCATTATTTACGTGCATCGAAGGCTGTCAGCACCGGGTTAAAAAAGGACTTGGCATAACTACATCCGCTGAATGTATGTGCACTAGAGTTTAAGTGGCCACAGTCATCACAGTTAGGAGAGTTCTCAATACTTAATACAGTTTTTGTTTGGACACAACACAGGAGCTCAAAGTAAAGTTCCATAATCTTGTTTTATTATAACAAGAGTTCTCTTGATTATAATTATGGCAAGGAAAATCAGAGCCTTCTGATTGGTTCTTTCTTGGTCGGGATTTTGCCATACGGACCGTTGCCAGAGAAACGGTCCTAAGCTGCGTATTTTTTTTCTAAAATTGGATAATTTAAAACTGGCAACTAGAACTGCAGATAGAAAACTTATAAAAATACCCTAATTTAAAGAAAAAATGTTTTCAAAATCGTGGTAGCTTATTCTTTCTCAGGTGTTAGCGGTATCAAAACAAGTTACGTTAATTGTAAGTTACGTTAGTTAATTGCGTTTTTAACAAGCCTACATGACCCGAGTGCCATATAATAAACTACTTACTAGTCTAACCTAGCTTTCTCGACCCGTACTTGGGAATATTGGCCCTCGGACGTTTAATTTTTTTACGGACCTTGCTGCGCTCGGGCCGTACTGCCACGACCTCCGGCCAATATTCCCCACTACGGCTAAGAGGTTATTCTTTGCAAATATTCCTTATTTGCACGAAATACTGCCTGTTGTAAACGCTAATAATTATCGTGGACACAAGTAACATGGAGTAAACGCAACTCACTTCTCTTTTAATCTCAACATCCGAATCGCACGTGTGACTGCACATGCGCAGTCCTAACAATCTCAACAATACCTATTATATAACATCTCCTTTAAACGAAACAGTTTCTTTTCGACAACGTAACAGTTAAGCAATGTCAGCACTTTAACTCATAGTCTCTCAAGTGAATTGGCAGTCCACGATTTACTCTAACAGGGTAACGTCTTTCAGAACAAGAGGAAGTAGCAACCTGGTCGGAGTAACTTGCTTTCTCGAACACAGAACGTGTATCAGGAGTTCCTGACAGCAAAACAGGAGGAACTACAGTAACATTGTCATTGTCTGTAACAGAACAGGAAGCTCCAGGTAAAGGACTTCCAGAACGTTCGCCAGTACTGGTCAACTGTGACTCATCCGCTGTGGCTGTATGAGAGCCTGAGGGAAGTGGAACAAGTTCATCAGGAACGTCCACTGTGGAAGCCGATTGAAGCGGCATAGAGTGTTCTTCAATTGATGATGGGCTGTTTGAGTGGTCATCATTAACAGCTCGGCTTAGAAGTTGGTCAACATGTCGTTTTCACAAATTGCCTGACACTTCAACCATACAGTGTCGAGAGCCGAGTACCTCCGTGATGACCCCAGGCATCCACTTTTCCCCCTTTCCATAGTTTCTGGCCAGTACTGGATCACCTGCATGAAACTGGCGTAGACCTCTGTGTGCAGTGGGACTAACCATCGTACTGTACTGTCGAGCTTCAACATGCTTTTCAACTGAAGGAGTCAGTAAATCGAGGCGAGTACGCAATCTCCTGCCCATAAGCATTAAAGAGGGTGGTTCGCCTGTAGTGGAATGGGGGGTGTTCGATAAACAAGTAAGTACTTAGCGATTTGGGCAGACACATCAGTGTCAGTAAGCTGGGCTTGTTTGATTGCTGATTTCAAAATCTGGACAACACGTTCAGCCTTACCATTGGTGGATGGTTTATTCGCTGCGGAAGTACGATGTAAAATTCCATTGTCTACACAAAACTTTTCAAATTCTCTCGAAGTAAACTGCGAACCATTGTCAGAAACAAGAATTTCAGGCAATCCGTGCCTCCTGAATATGTCACGCAATGCAGTGATAGTTGTTCCAGCAGTAATATTTGCCATCTTGACCACTTCTGGGAATTTGCTGTATGCATCAACAACAACCATATACATATGTCCAGAGATCGGTCCTGCAAAGTCCACATGAATGCGAGACCAAGATCGTGCTGGAAAAACCCATGGATAGATTTGAGCAGTAGGAGGTGCAGATGTCATAGTTTGACAAGTACTGCATGAAGAAAGAATTCTTTCAATGTGGACATCAATATTGGGCCACCATACATATGACCTTGCTAGCGCTTTCATTCTGGAAATTCCTGGATGTGTTTCGTGAAGTTCATGCAATACTTTCTCTTGAAGGGAAGGTGGTACAACAACCCGAGTACCCCACAACACACAGCCTTGTTGGGTTGTTAGTTCATCTCGTTTATTCTTGAACGGTACCAATGTGGGATCTACTACACTTGGCCATCCACTGATGACATAACTGTACACTTTAGATAAGACGGGGTGAACCTGGGTTTCTCTTTTGATCATCTGACTGGTCACATTGGTTACCACTGCAGGTTCTGAGAAGAAGCACTCGATATTTTCACATTTGGGTGACCATGTTTGTGGCAAAGGAAGACGTGACATGCTGTCTGCATCAGCATGCGCTGTAGTGCTGCGGTACTGAATTTTGTAATTGTAAGATGCCAGGATGAGGGCCCATTTTTGAAGTCGAGCTGCTGCATGAGCAGGAACTGGCTGCTGTGGTCCAAATAGAGTGAGCAGAGGGCGATAATCTGTTAAAATTGTGAAGGAGCGACCATACAAATACTGACGAAAACGCTTTAATCCAAAAATGATGCTGAATGCCTCTTTTTCTAATTGGGAGTAGTTTTGTTGGGCTTGTGTCAGGGTACAAGAGGCGAAGGCAACAGGCTGAAATTGTCCATCTATCTGATGAGACAGAACTGCTACAGCACCATACGACGAAGCATCACATGACAGAAAAAGGGGAAGTGTTTCATCATAATGTACTAACGTTTTTGAGCTGCATATCAGCTGTTTACCAGCCACAAATGCATCTTCTTCAACTTTAGACCATTTCCAGGGTGTACTCTTCTTCAATAGGCTGTGTAAGGGTGCCAAGACTGTGGAGTGATGTGGCATGAATCGTGAATAGAACATTATAAGTCCCAGAAAGGACTTCAACGAAGCAACATCTCTAGGTCTTGGGGCATCACGAATGGCTGTAAGTTTGTCTTCAGTGGGATGTAAGCCCTCACCATCTATCTTGTGACCAAGATAAACCACTGACGCCTGGAGGAATTTGCACTTTGCTTTGTTTAGTCGGAAGCCAGCAGTTAGAAGTCGATCCAAAACCAAAGAAAGAGTGTGGAGATCGTCTTCTTGATCAGTTCCTGCCACCAGGATGTCATCAAGTCGACTGACTGCCTTCGGAATATCAGACAGCAAGTTGTCCATAATTCTTTGAAAAATGGCTGGACCTGAATGTATACCATTCGGCAACCTCTTAAATGCAAATAGGCCAATGTGAGTATTGATAGTGAGATAAGGCTGTGATTCCTTTCCAATGGGTATCTGATGGTAAGCTTGTTTCATATCCAAGACACTAAACACGGCGCATCCCCTCAAGGCTGAATGTATGTCTCCAATCTGAGGCATAGGATAAGTTTCTACATTAGCACATGCATTGTATGTTACACTAAAATCTCCGCCTACACGCACTTCATCACTTTCTTTCTTTCCAACCACCACAATAGGGGCTGCACTGACAGCAGAAGTAACTCTTTCAATAACTCCATCCTTTTCCATTTTAAGCAATGTGCTCTCTACTTTTGACTGCAGGGCATAAGGAACTGGTCTAGCTTTGTGGAATTTAGCCTCTCTACTTTCATTTAACACAACAGGCGCGCCTGTGTAGCATCCAAGTTGGGTCTGAAATAATTCACTGTATTGTCCAAGAACAGAGTCCAAAGTCTGGTTACCTGTAGAACCTGGCACTGAGGAAGTGGGTGAAGGTAAGGGGCCAATGTGATTCAACCCTGGAAGGTTTTTCCAATCTAAATTGACATCCATAAGCCAATTCCGACCAAATAAAGCACATGATCCTTCTCGTACAATAAGCAAGGGCAATGAGTAACGTGATCCTGAATACTCAACATTCACAAATGCTTCCCCTAAGGGATGCACAGTTTCACCTGTGTAGGTTGACAAAACCACATTGGTTGGTTTCAGAGTAACATCAGGACAAACTTTTTTTATGAAACTAAGTGGTGCAAGAGACAAAGCACACCCAGTGTCTAATTGCATTAAACAATCATTGTTCTCAATCTTCAATGGCACAGAAATTTCGGACTTGGACATAGCATTAATATCATACACAACATACAACTCTTCCTCTTCATGGACTTCTTCATGGTTCTTCGGGAAACTCGTCTTCGACAGACATGGCATTCACTCCACCTTTCTTACAAACTCGAGCAATATGTCCAGTTCCATTGCAGTTGTGACAGACAGCATTTCTGAATCTGCATTTAGACCTTGTATGGTCAGAATTACCACATGAGAAGCAAGTGTAGGAGGAAGACTGTCGAGGCGATTTAGGAAATGACCCTTGACGACCAGCTGGTGGTAAGGCTGGGGGTGTACTTGAACTTCGGCGAGGAGAAAGGGCAGGTGAGTCCTTGGCGACTGCATGTACTGGTTGAGACAATAGACCTTTTTAGCTACGTATGTAAATTGCCCATTTCAGATCATGTGATGCTCTACCGGGAATTACTCCTTTGTCCATTTGGAAATTATTCATTCATTTCAGCGTGGATTGTTTGAATTTGAAAGCAATAAGTCTCACGGGTATCATCACGTGATCTGAAATGGGGCAACAAACAAACGAAGCTAAAAAGGTCTATTGCTGCTGCACTTGCATAGATTCTTTCGCTGCTATCTCATCAGCATTTGCCACTTCCATTGCTTGTTGGAATGTGCGATCTTCACTTAAAAGCTTTTTACGAGTGGCCGGATTGCGAATCCCACAAACAAACTGGTCGCGAAGCGAACGATTTAAGAACTCACCAAAATTACAACTGGAAGCAAGATGTCGTAAACGAGTACTGTACACGGAAACAGTTTCATTCTCTTCTTGAAAACAACGGTGAAATCGGTACGATTCTGCAACTTCTAATCGTTTAGGTTTGAAGTGTCGCTCAAGTAATTCACATAACTGCTCGAATGTCTTGTCCTTTGAATTTTGTGGACTGCACAAATCTCGAAGTGTTCCGTATGTCTTCTTGCCGATAACTGAAATCATCACGGCAACCTTCTTCTTGTTCGCAGCTGCTTTAACAGCCTCGGAAGCATCAGAAGGGTAATGGCCAATACTATTTGCAACGAAATACTGTTCAAGTCTTTCTTGATAAGCCGTAAAAGTCTCCGTAGAAGTATCGAACTCCCCAATGGAACCAACTAGCGGGGAAGCCATAATGGCGGCCGAACAAAAAGCAATAAAGCAAGCAACCACGTGCACGGACAACTGAAACGCACAGAAGAACTTCGCAATTTTCAAAATCGCCATTTTCAAAATCACTGAAGGATCCCATCCTCGTCGCCAGATGTTGTAAACGCTAATAATTATCGTGGACACAAGTAACATGGAGTAAACGCAACTCACTTCTCTTTTTAATCTCAACATCCGAATCGCACGTGTGACTGCACATGCGCAGTCCTAACAATCTCAACAATACCTATTATTTCTCAAACTCATTAATAATTCATCGAGTTAAAACAAAGAAAATCATAACCGTGAAGGAGGTTTTGATACCCGATCTTAATTAGCATAGATTTTGACGTTTTTATTTCTCCGTTTACTCCTTGGTTTTTGTTTCGATTGAGAAGATATATCAAACACTCGAGACAGTGTTTCATCGGCTATCCAAACACCTCGAAGTTCATTAAAAATACTCCGCTGCGCGTCGTATTTTCAACTCTCTTCTCGGTGTTTGGATATCCCGATGAAACACTGTCTCTCGTGTTTGATATATTACATAACACTGCCGAAATACTGAAATATTTGCTACGTGCTTTGATTTCTTCGGGTTTACGTTTAATAAAAAGCCAATAGTAGTCTTTGCATTTCAATTTTAATAAATCGACTATCATGGTAGGAGAGAGGTGAAAAACTGTTTCATTAGATATGAATTGTTTCTTGTCTAATTGTGCATATGAAGTAAAATATTTTGCGCTAATTTGCAGCTTGTTGTATCTAGTTTTCGAAATGGCCAAAACCTAATATTGTTACAGAGAGAGAAATCCCGCCTTTTGCCGCCCAAAGTTTGAATTTGACCACGAAAAGTGGGTCCATTTTGCGCGCGGCCAAAACAATCGTATTTCAAGGTCGTAACGTACGAAATTGATCCGACGAATCGACCATAATGGCGGACAAGAGAGAAAGGCAAGCGAAAGGATTTTATATTACGGCTAGTGGCCCCAAAATGACCAATTGCGCGAATAATTCGTCGACTCCGGGAATATCAATGCATTAGTTTTCGAAGGACGACACTTTACAGCAGAAGTGGATTCGGTTTGTCCGCATTCACTGGAAAGATTTCGCCCCATCTTAGAAGTCATCGACTTTGTGCTCGATGCACTTAATTTGACGAAAAGTGTTTCCAAATTTAGCACGGTCGGTACAAGAGAAGCTCCTCAGCCGAAAAGGTGTTTTATAAAAGGGTCAAAGCCTTCAAGAGATCCGGTTCTTCCTCGTATTTCTCCTCTCACTTCTCGAAAGCGGAGGCCAAAGGGGGTAAGTAAGACTTATGTGTTATTTGTAGTTTTGCATGCGTTTATGACTTACACTTTCTTTGAAATTAAGCTTCCATGAAATGAGTGATTTAAAGCTCCTTTGAGGAACCAAAAACAGAATTCTCCGTAGCTTTTATTCTGTTCGCCGGCACATGTATTAAAATTGTAACATAAAATATTGTTTACACCCAGCCTATTAAAACCTATGCTTGTATAAATCCAGCATTCTTGTGATCGAATGGACTATTTCAACGCCGTTTGCAATATTAACTTTCTGAATTTATATCTTCCTTTGGTAACGTGTATACTATTTACTGTAATCGCTGAAAGACATACAAATCATGTGACTGTAGCCAGCCAGCCCAGTCCCCGCGCAATTTAGATTCGCGCGCTTTATATCACGTGACAGCTGTGTTTTTGTTAGCGTGGTTGATCAGTACAAGATTAGTAGATTTATCGCTTGTTTAGCGTGGATTTTCGTTGCCTTCGCGATTCTAAGGCTGGACAAGGTTAGCAAGTGTATTTTTCTTTACTGATTTAAGCTAGTCTTTGTATTTATCTCGTATATTGTTTTCGTGTTTGTATGCATGCCGCTCGTCATATTCCCTTCGGTCCATTTGGGCCATTGTTGTATTTATTTTTAGTTTTACGGCTTCCGTTTGCTGCCAGTAAAGACTACCAGCCATAACTACACTGGTTCGTTTAATCTCTGTAGTTACAGTAAAACTTTCCTGCGCGAATTTCGAATGGAAATTCTTGGATCGTGAATTCGACGAGTTCTTGAGTAGAATTTGGAAAATTTGAACGCGGAACTGGACTAGCGGAATAGCATTTCGGAATAGATCAGATGGCGTCGTTGGATACCCCAGATTCGAAGTTAAATATTGAAGAAGACAAAGAAGAAGAAGACCCTGCCCTTCAAAACAGTAAACGACCACACACTCTAACCGAAAAGGGCTTAGAATATCAACGCTCATTGAAAGAAAAGGAATTTCTTAGAGCATTCAGGAAACTAAAGGACAAATTACATAAGCTTGATATGGACTGGATTGACATTGATGACCCTAATTTTCTCAGAAAGGAGAGATCAGATATAGAAGAATGTAGACAAGATTTGGATAAGGCACAGTCAGAATATGTACCTCTACTGCTGGAGGATGAATCCCATGATGTGATAGAGAAAGCAATGCATTTGTCTAAACAAGTAGTGGACCTGAGAATGAGAATTGGAGAGAAGATCTTTCAATTGGAAAAGGAGGAATTACGCTCTCGTAACAGTAGCAGATCATCCTATTCTAGAAAGACAGGCTCCACTCGCATTTCAAAGGCATCAACTTCATCGCATATCTCCCTCTTAAAAATCAAGGCCCTGACGGAACTAGCCAAAAGAGAAGTAGAAATGAAGTAGACAAGAATAGAAACTGAGAAGAAGATGGAAATGGAAAGAAAGAAACATGAGATTGAAGAGATTCAGCGACTAAAGGGCTACGAAAGTGCCAAAGCCGAAGCTGATGCTGTCATAAGGTTAGAAGAAGAAGAAAAGAATCCCAGTCTGGAAGAATTGAAGGAACTGCAGTTAAATGAAGACGAGAAAGAAAAACGAACACACGATTATGTATCATCACTGCCAGATCTAGCTTCTGTGGGTAGCCAGGTTCCCCTACCGAACTCGTTTCAGTTCTCACTCAGCACAGCCCAGCATCCCATTTCTTCGTCTCAGAAAGTTAAAGGTACAGAGCCATACCAGACAGATCAAACACACCAGTTACAAAGCCATAGTGAAGGTAGTCCACTTGGCAAACAAGAACCTGTCACAACACCATCTCCTCACGTTGTTGGTTCAAACAACCCTTACGGCACACTGCAAGAGGTACCAACAATCCCTTATTACCCTCCGGTTATGGAAACGCAGCAGCGTGGGATTGCCGAGGCAATAGCAGAAAGTATGGAAGCTGCAAGATTGCCAACTCCCCACCTCACGATCTTCAGTGGAAATCCCTTGGACTGGCCAACATGGAAAGTTTCCTTCGAAACTGTAATTGAAAAGAGGACCATGAATTCTAATGAAAAGATCTTGTACCTTCTGCAGTATTTGTCAGGAGCACCGACGAAAATCGTTGAAGGATACCAGTTTCTCAAAACAGCTGACGCCTACACAGAAGCAAAGAAAACTTGTGAAAGGCGATTTGGTCATCCCTCCGTGGTTGCTGAAGCATTCCGAAGAAAGCTAGAGAACTGGCCAAAGATACATCCCAAAGATGGGTTCGCACTAAGAGAATTTGCAGACTTCCTAAAAACGTGCGAACTGGCTATGCAATCAGTGGAAGATCTGGAAACCCTCAACAAGCAACACGACAATAAGCAGCTGTTGAAGGTCTTGCCAAACTGGGCACATCCTAAGTGGGGAGTCAGAGTGAGAGACTACCAAACCATGCATGGGGATAACAAGTTCCCTCCATTCGCCAAATTTGTTAAATTTGTCACCCAGATTGCAGAGGTGCAGTGCCTGCCTGTTCTTACAAACCTAGACTCAAGTTTTTCAGCAAAGGAAGAGAAGAACAGAGTCTTCAGAAGGAGGAATGGAAATCGTATGAACAAGGAATCAAATTCCCTGGTTACAGGAGTAAAAGAAAAACTGCCTGATCGCACAAGTGGAAAGAAAGAAGTGTGTCTTTGGTGTGGACATGCATTCCATCAGTTAGAACTATGTCGAGAATTTGTGAAAAAACCAATGAATGAAAGAACTCAGTTTATTATCAGAAAGGGACTTTGCCTCCGTTGACGCAGCAGTGAGTTGTACAAGCATTTGTTCCATCGAAGGGCAGCAGTCTGGGCAAGATCAAAGCCTGATCATCCCAGTGTGGGTATCAAGTTTTGAAAATCCTCGAAAGGACGCCCTAACTTATGCTCTCATTGATTCCCAATCCAATGCTACCTTTATCACAGAGAAGTTACAGCAGACCTTAGAGATTGATGGTGCACCTCCGCCTATCAACAATGCATCAAGAGGATGAAGTTATCGAGTGCAAGAAAGTTCAAGGTCTTGTTGTTACAGATCTACAACGACAATTGGAACAAACTGTGCTAAGGCTATTAAGCCTCGTGAGGTGATTCCCGGGGGAGATTACGACCCTTATGGCATAAGGACTGATCTCGGTTGGGGAATTGTCTCCTCCAGATGAAGACTTGGAAGAACCCTCAGGAAGTTGGGTTAACAAGATCGTAACAAATGAAGACACAGTGTTTGCAGTGGAATCCCGAGCAAAGGAAATCATTAGCCCAGCTCATGTGAAAGAAATGTTTGAAAGGGACTTTCACGAAAGACCAGAACTCAATAACCTGCCCACCCTGTCAGTTGAAGACCGCACTTTCCTGAAAATCTTAGATAAGGGAATTCACCAAAGAGAAGATGGGCATTACGAAATGCCATTGCCCTTGCGCTCCCAAGATGTTGAGTTGCCGAACAATCGATTGCAGGCCTTAAGAAGATTGTGTCAACTAAAGGCAAGGTTCAAGAGAGATGAAAGCTATCACAGAGACTATGTTGCGTTCATGGAAGAAATGATCAAAGGGTGTGCAGAAAGAGTTCCCCCTCAAGAAGCAGGCGTTAAGATTGGAGATGGCAGGATCAACTATGTTCCACATCATGGGGTCTACCACCCCAAAAAGCCCGACAAAATAAGAGTTGTATTTGATTGCAGTGCTAATTATAAAGGAACATCCCTGAACAAGAACTTGCTCCAAGGACCAGATTTAACAAACAATCTGATAGGTGTCCTATGTCGATTCCGCCAAGAGGCTGTTTCCCTAACATGTGATCTGCAAGGAATGTTCCACCAGTTCTTCGTCAACAAAGCAGACCGAGACCTCCTTAGATTCTTTTGGTGGAATCGTGGAGATTTCAAGAATGAAGCAGAAGAGTATCGCATGAAGGTACACTTGTTCGGGGCAGCGTCCTCACCTGGATGTGCAAATTGCACGCAGCCGTGGTATTGAAATATGGTCTTAGTTTCATGGTTGTAACCGTCGACAGGTGATCGCTCAACCCACCTCTCACCTCCGTGACCACACATTGCGTGGTGAATGTGAATTTTCGACTGCTTGGCTTCTTGCGAGTCTTGGGAAGCGTAATGTTTTGGATAGAAAGCCTTCTCGAAAGCTGACTGTGGGGCTTCGAGTTTTTCGCCCGGGCAATCGATTATCGTCTTCCCTTGCGCAAACCTTTGGGCTTGCCGTTGTAGATTGCAAACTTGTGTGAATCTCGCGCGGCAATGAACACATGCATACGGGATTGGATCAAACATCTTCTGGATGTTGTTCATTTCTCTTGCCCTTTTTTGCCTTGGGGGCGCTCTTGGTTGGTACGGTTTAGGAAGTAGAGGTTTGGGCTGACGCTCTTGCTCTTCCGGGGAAATGCGCTCATCAAGCGCATTCTGAACAATCTTTCGAGCTGCAGGCGTGTTTTCTGCAAGTAATTGTTCTAAATTCTGCCATATTTCTAGTTCAACTTCCGCAAGTTCTTGTTCTAAATTCTGCACAATTGCTGGACCAATTTGCATTGCAGCCATCGGCAACTTTGTATAATAATTGAGTTGCTTTAATATAATTAAAAGTTTGCAAAATCTCTAATTGCTTGACTTTGATATAATGACAGGTATTCAAATCTGTAATTGGGTTGACTTAAGCTCGTGCAAAACAAGTTCAAAATTTTTCTTTTCCTTTTTTGTTTTCCAATAAGCCGTTGTTTAAGCGTGCTACCGCCGCAAGAAAGGCAAAGACGGTGATCGCACAAAACTCCTATGCCACAAATGCGACATGGAGCGGGCCTTTTGAGTTGATAGTTATGCTGGCCGCAATATAAACCAACACACCTTTTGCCACAATACTCTTTCCGATTACGCATTGACCATACGCAGTTGTTTGCGAACCACGAACCATTGTGCTGTTGGGGACCGTATAACATTGGGTGTCGTTTCTTTCTAAATAGCAATACCGAAACAGCTATGACAACGCCAGTATTCACTGAATAACAATTCAGGTCACGCTAAACTCACTTCGTATTTTTTTGTGCGTTGGGACGCTTAAAATAGGTAAATACATGCCTGAAGATCAGGTGGTATTTGTTTAATTCCGGCTATACTACTAGTTTAAATGAAAAGTTAGTCGAACAAAGAAATGACTCAAAGAAAGAGCGTAAGTCCCAAAGGATCTCTATTGTTCCGGCTATTGCTTTCAATAAACAAAGAACTGCATGCATGTTAAGGGCGATCGTTTATCACGTCCCGGGGGTGGGGCGGTGGTTTTTAAAAAAGTGTGGTGTTTCTAAACTGTACCCCCCAAAAATAATTACTAAGAACATTATACCCCCCTTCGCAATTCTAATTTTAAAAAGTGTACCCCCTTCTGACCATGTTTTAAATAATGCAAAATTCTTTGCTTCGTTCCTCACGCACACATATTTTTATCCTATTTTTTAATATCTCTTTTATCTTTTTTCTCGTATTGTTTGTATTTTCTACCTTGTTCGTAATAAGTTTAGCTGTTTTTGTGTGAATAAAATTGTCATCATTCTTTTTTTTTAATTAAGCAATAGACCACACTTTCTATAGGGGTATAGGAGTATAGGGGTAATAACCCACGCGGTTATGTTTGGGAGAACACGAGAAAAGTTTGCTTTTCGAGTCTATTGCTTTTATATAATAATTCAGAAGACGCGTGATTTTCCGTGGGTTTATGGGCACAATAAACCACAGCTGATTGACCAATCAGAGCGCGCGCATTGATTTTGTTATTATATAAAGTTTTATATGCCTGCAGGTAATCTGGTGGGTTGCGGTACATAATATGGTACATGATAAAGCCCTGACACGGGTGTGCATATTTAGTATGGCGACTATCTAGTGAGGCGCGGGGGCACCCAACGAGTCTGTTCCTCACTTTATCTGTTCCCCAGCGCAAATGTTGCTGGCTGGCTAGCAAAGTGGTTCATTATATGTTTTCTCATGGGAGTTGTCACTGAAAAAAAACACTACTTCTGCGCTGGCCAATTAAAACTTCGAGGGGCGACTGAAGAAACTACTTGACGAAGGCTTGAATCTCGTTGAGAACAGTGGATTTCAACAGTTTTCAGTGCCATTTCCGCACGTTTGTTTCCGCACGTTTCTAATTGCTGGGTGGGAAAAAATATGGATCATGTTCTGGCAAAAAGGTACAGATAAATTTTTCCCAGCAACACTCAAGAACACCTGTAAATGTTTTAATATCATATATTTTCATTCATTTGGATAAAAGAATGTATTTTGCCACAGTTTGTTCGTTGGGTGCCCCTGGAGGCAGACATATCTCTGAATTGCAGAGCTACAGATTCCAGAGCACGAGCGAAAAAGCGAAAAAGGCGCGAGTTTCTATGGGGGTCTTGGGAGCGTGCTCCCCCAGAAAATTTTCTACAAATGTAGGCCTCTAAGATGCCATTTCCTTGCAAGATAAAAATGTACCCCCCTCCAAAACCATCGCCCCCCACTGGGACGTAATAAACGATCGGTCCCTAAATGTATGGGGCTGTGCGGAAATCTTGCCCAAATCCCCCACATGTGCACCTATGCCCAAACATAAACAGAATCCCGGTTGAATCGTACTCAGTCGAATACATCAAACCCGGTTTACAGGATAACTTTGACCGGTCTACGGGTCAAGGCGAGATGCCGAACCATACTTCACTCCCTGTTAAACCAAACAACAGTATAAAAACACTAACCATTCATTTAAAGAACGGCTGGAGGAAGCTCATCTAAGTCTTCTCTAATTCTTGTGGCTCGCCTGCGTAAAAAAAAACAACTTCCATTTCATCGAAATCGCTGCTTTCTCGATGCTTTCTGTCTCCTGGAAGCTGGAATTTTCATCAGAAAAAGATGATGATGAAGACGGCATATATTCATCGGTGTCAGACATTTTAATTGCGAAAAAGTGACCAAATTCGAAGAAATCTTTCACAGTAACTACACGCGGCAAAGCAGCAAAGTAAGACAAACAAATCACTGGAACAATTTCCCACGTCATCACTCGTAAACTCGTTACCAGTTTCCGGATCCACTTTTTTTCGATATTTAACTTACTTTGGGTGGCAAAAAGTGGGATTTCTCTCACTGTAACAATATTCGATTTTGGTCGAAAAGTAGACACAACAAGCTGCAAATTAACGCAAAAATTTTTTTCACTTCATATGCACTTTAAAACTCCGCGCCTTCCTCAGGAGCTGGTTTGGTATTGAGGAATTCACTTGGTAGTATTGGAGGAAATGTATATTAACCTCATACTTCTGTTAAAAACTCCTGGCCAATATACTTAAATACCATAGTGCCTCTCTTCACCCAGGTGTATACATGGGTACTTACTTACCGGCAGATTTAATGCTGTGGGTGTAGGGGTGGGGGGAGGCGTAACCCTGCGATTGACGAGCATCTAATCCAGGCGGGAGTAGAAATACTCCTAGTCGCATCGCATGATGGACCACTAGGCTTGTATTCACTATCTTCTCTTGTGGGCTCTGTGGTGCCGTTGTCGTCTCCAGTGCCACGTAGGCCTCGTAGCTGGACTGGCTTTGAAACAACGAAAACTTAAAGTTCCCAGAGCCACCTTTTTCTGCAAAGCAAGATCCTTCCCCTGCTGATGGTGGTCCGGGGCCGAGAATGCCCTAGTTTACTCTATAATGTTTCTTAAGGTCGCAGGATACACATATTGGTAGGGGTGTTACTTTAAAAAAAACTTTATATAAGGAACGTTTGAAAGCCGATTTCGCTTAAATTTAACAGATGTATTGGAGAATAATGGCAGTGCACAAGGATTCTTTTCTATTGAATGGATCACGTTTCGAGGCCAAAGAAACTTGATTTCACCACTCAGTGATTAGTCATAACATCTTATTATTTTAAAATTTGGCGTCTTATGTGACAATCTACAATACATCTAGTTTAGCTCCCTGCCCATTCAGCTCATGAAATTCACTTTCTGCCCTGAATTTTTGGAGTCAAAATTGCTCGTTTTTACGACTGAATTTGATAAAATTCAGGAGTATCGTAGCTACCCCCAGATCACTCGCTCTGTCGGTCGTTAATTCCTTCCTTCCTTCGGTCCGTTGTAAACTTTTGAATCCCGCTAGGCGATCTGTATACGGCTGACAACTCGGGCTGACAATAATTTACTCTAGAGGACGTCGAGAATCTCCCAAGTTATGTTTCTCTTCCGTGTTCAGCGTAAGTGTCTAACAAATTCTCGTTTTGACATATAAGGCTGTAGGTGCGTGGACAATCAATCGATCTTATTATTTAAAATAGTAAACCGGGAGTGAAAAAAACATGCTGACAAGCGTTTTCCATACACGAATTCTTTCCGATTTCTCAGATTTCTACCATTAACATGCATTTCAGCTGAATCCATCAGTTTCGTATTAGATAACTTTATGACCCTTCACGCGAAAAGGGGGCTTTGAAGAATTTGAGAATTTGAGATTTGAAGAATCGAAAGGCACTCTCCAGAAATCGATTTTTTTTAATTCGCTTTAGGTGAACTTAGCGGCGAGCAATTAGAAATCCCGAGGGGGAGGGGGGAAGGTGACAATTCTCAACAATTCCTGCAAGGGAAATCTTTCCAAAAAAAATTCCGCAAGCAGTTCACCAAACAAAAAAAATTCGTTCAAGCAAAGTAAGTAATCAAATTGAAAATCAAAGTGACTTCAACTTGCTTGTTCACCGATATTATAAAATGCCACATTGCAAGTGTACATGTAGTATAATTGTTTTGATTTCTGTATACTTGTCTCCTTTGCAGCCATTTTTTGGGATGTAGTCATGGGCTCCTGATGTAGTCAAATTTTCCAAAATGAAAATTTTGTGACGTGACATCCAAAAACGGCTGCGAATGAGACTAATTAAATACAGGATACAATTTCAAATCAAGTTATTTTTAATACCAGTATAATAGTAGATTGTTGACTATTTTCCTTCCAAGTCACGACCAATGAATGTCATACACCAAGAGACCATGACTGGACAGAGAGGGCGGCTGAGGGCGTTGGTCGGGATATGTCAAGTCCACTAAAGTTATTTATAGAAAGGTGCGAAAACGGAAATGTGTTTTCCGTGACGTCGGCATGCCGTCAAGCCTCAAAGGGATTTTCAATATTCGGAGCGCGTGAAGGCTGATAAATATTTATATTCAACATGCCCTTTCCAAAAGCAACATACATGTACAGGCGTTTAGACTTAGGCTTTAATGCAGACAGTGACCCGACCCCAAGTACTTCAAGCGGAACAACCACGAGAAATGGCTAATCTTCTGGAATATAACAAACGATCGAAGATGAAGGTCAGTGAAAACGTGACAGACCTACACAGACTCCTACGTTCGTGGCATTTGTTCATTTGCCGTTGTGTATTTATTGTCTGGTCTATTCTGCTTCACACTAGTTTCTGAAGGGCACACTTTGGTGTTTTATTGTGGCCGACGTGTGACGTGTCAGGTCTCTGCGATTTTCCATTAGGAGTTTGGCACCTCTGTAATTAGCAATACATTATGTTTTGTTCGTGTGGTTTTCTCTGGGTTCATTTATATTGCAAGATATGCTGTACTTCTCCGAAAAATCTCTCTGGAAAGACAAGCTTTGCCATTTTCCGTAAAGATGTTGATAGCTTGCATTAACTATGTGACGCGGCCGGCTATTAAATAGACACTTGCAAAATGTGTTGTTGTCTGTCTTATGCCGAGCACGAAACTATTCCGGGGACTATTGTAGGTTTAATTGTAAAGCTATGAGTTTGTTTTCGTTCTGTCGTGGAGAAGGCGTTTCTTGCATTATTTTGATCGAGCATTTAGTCTTTTGAGCTCCTTGTTTAGGGTTTTGACCTCCCTTGTTCGTCAAGAACATCTTTATGTCTAATATACGTAGGTCTGTTGACTGTTCGTGGCATTTGTTCACTTGCCGTTCTATATTTATTCTGTCCTTTGAAATATTTTGCTTCTCGTCAGTGTATAAAGGTCACGTTATAATGTTTTGTTTGTAGGCGTCTTTTTTTTATAGAGCCATAGAATGTGGCCGTCACGCAAAGGGAAATATGCTTTGTTCTTGCGCTCACTTCTATTTGTATGGTATGCTTTAGTTATCGGGTAAATTGCTCGTGAAGGGCACGATATGACATTTACCGTTTCTCAGACTTCCTTCTTTCTCTCCTGTTGCTCGCAAACATCGAGCCTTTGTTAGTATAGTCGTCATCCGACTCTCTATCGCTGTCGTGTCAAGAATGTCACCGCTATCCGTTTCGGTCTCGAGTTCTTCATTTAATCGTATATGACAGCCAGCGAGTCATTAGAGATCGTTTATTTCCCAGCTGGGATAATCAGATCAGAAAAAAAAACATTTTCCTTGTCCTCGAAAGTCGTCTTCATCGTCAAAAGTTAACTCCACTTCGTCCGCCATGACAAGAGAACTTTGTTTTCCTTCCAAAGGTTGGCCTTTATGGGGACGTCTCGAAAAACAGATTTCCGTCGGAAGCAGACTTCCTCTCGACTTTTAATAACTTTTGCGTACTTGACATATCCCAAGGGCTTGACCGGGAGCCTCCCTCTCTGTCCCCTCATTTTCTCTTGCATACACATAGCAAAAAAATCTTGTATATATGTTCTTTGAAATAGAGGTGGACGATAATAAATCCCTGGGTATTTGATTTTTCTATTTGTATTAATTATTTATTATAAACTTTATCCAACTATGTATCCAAGTATAATGCACCAGTCATTTGAAACCCCCGCACCCCCCCATAGGGGCATACCCGGGGACATAGCGGGGGTTTCACCTGTTTATCACTTACTTTTGGTGCCCCGGTAGGCGGGGATTGCATGTTTTTTCACTCCCCCGCCATACATGGCGGGGACGAGGCGGGGACAAGAGCGGGGATTTCACTTTGTCGAAAGGACTGGGTCCTAGCCGAATTATCGACGAGATTCATGGTCAGCGGTAATTCTTCACGAAAATTTCCCGCCATTGGAAGCATTTATACGTGTGTGCAGATTCTTCTTTGAGCGAAACCATGGCGGAAAAGAAGGTAGGTTTATGCATTTTAATAGAGGTATTTTGCAGATTTAGAATATCTTTTTCGCTTAACCTTCGAGTATGAATATTTTCTGAACGATTTGTCATTTAAGTTGCAATTTCTTTTGTCTTTTGGCAATCTTATCGAGTGGAATATGTGTTACTTTGGGGATGTTTTACATGTGAATTATATGGGCGGGGGAGTTCACTCTCAAAATTTCCCCCGGTAGGCGGGGATTTCACTGCCTTTCACAGGCACAAAAAGTGAATGCTCCGGGTATGCCCCTATGGGGGGGTGCGGGGGTTTCAAATGACTGGTGCATAACAATAAAATGAATATAATCAATTTTCTTATTCTTTCGCTCTGTCTTCATTCAGTTGTACATATAAAGCTTATCAGTGTTATAGTTCGCTAGATTTGGAACACAACGTAACACGACTGAAAATGAAACAAGAACGTGTTACCGGTACTGACATTTTGAAACCGACCGGTCAATAAAAATATTTAATTTGAAATAAGTTTTCCTTAAAGTCTGGTGAGGTGCAATGGGGTACAGCCGTCAAGGATTGATTCTGTCACACTGTGTTTACTTCTCGGTTTGAAAGAACCTCTCAAGGTGGGATTGTTACTATATCTGCATGTGTCATTGCAAAAAAATGAAAACTTTTCTCGACCCTTGGCTAGTGCATGGTACGTGTTTCCTGATTCTTATGTGCGATCGTCCCATTTTTTCGCCTGGGCGCCTGCAAAATAAAAAAAAAAATCGAAAATCCCCAAACTTTGCCAGAACATAGGTACCGGTGAACTATCTATAGAGTTCGATTAGATTTGACCACTGAACATACTGATGTGAAGAACACATGTTTACGAACAGTCTGAATGGTTATTTGCTCAATTCGGTTGCGAACTGAATATTTTGAGGACTTTTTTAATTTTGCAATATTTCACGGAGTAGTAAAATTTAGAGGTTAAAATCGACCTTTGGTACATGGCTTGGCGTTATATAAAGCTGACCGGGAAAAAGAGCAAGGCTTCTTCTACTAATATCTGCAATAAAATTTTTGGGCTACTGAAACTAGGAGATTTTATAACGCCAAACAAAAGTGACACTAAGGTCAAAACACGCCAAGCCTCGTCACGCATAACAAAGTGTAAAATCAACGATGTGTTCGTGAACAAAATAAAATCTCCCTTTTTTCGCTAATAATCATTGATGTTTCAGAACTGAAGCCAATTTCACGTAACATTGTTCCTTCGCACAGGTAGCTTTAGCCGTTGACGTTTGTAAACAAAAAAACATGTTTTTCTTGACAGTTCAAGCAGTTCCGTCTATTCCAAACGGCCGTCGGCCGAGAACAAACACAAATTCTGAATTGCATCAACCTCAAAAATCTGTCTTATTCAAGTTCTACTGGAAGACTATAACATGTTTGTTGATACACACCAAACGCTGGGAGTCAAAAGTAGAACTATATAGCAGTTTCCCTTTTAAAAGCATTGATTGCGTGACAGGCGTTCACGAAACAAGCACCCCGGTTCGTCCACATCACCAAAGGGATACAGTTCAAACTCGATAGCCATCATTGTACAATTTGTTTTGAGGCCTCCAGTTATGCTTAAAAGTTTTGTTGTTGTTGTTCCTTTTTTTAATTGAATGTTGCAGAATTGATGTTGGACATCTACCTCCAGACGGCTCCAGTGCACCCGTCAGGGGCTTGCGCACTAGGCTGACGAAATTTCTTTGACTACTTTATATAATTATACAAACAATTTAATAAAAAAACACAAAGAATGACAATCATCTTGAAAAAGACGAATAGACTCTTCGAAAAGAGAGATAAATTTACTTGATTGACGTTTTCCTGTAGTTTAACAGAGGTGCGTAAATTAAAAATGCATCAGTTTTGACGCTTGACAAAGTTGAAATTTGTCCTCCTTCGAGGTAGGACGACGGCGCCTTCACAGTTTGGTACGGCTTGGCAAACTCTGGTATCCAAAATTCTCAACCTGGTAGACATTTAAAAAAAATAATAACAATTCGTAGTCCGGACGGTACGCGCGCTGTAACAAACGTCGTGAAAACTGAGTGGCGGAGGGGAGGTGGATGTACATCAAAATTAAATGCAAGTTAGTTAATTGCACGAGCGCGACCTCACTATTTCTTCGATTAATTCAACGTACGGCTTGTTTAGCCTTAGTGAAAACTCTTAATGACCACATCAAAGTGATTACATATCATGCGCAACACAGGGACACTGAGCTTGGAAATCTTCTTTCTTGCAAAGATACCACATGTAGGTTAGGGACCGATCGTTTATTACGTCCTAGTGGGGGCGGTGGTTTTTGGAGGGGGGGTGGGGTGGGGGATTACAATTGTGAGACAAGATCCATTTTGAGGGGTACATTTTTATCGTGCAAGAAACGTGAGGGGGTCAAATTTTATGACACAGCAGCGGAAGTCTTAAACGTTTTACAACTGAAACGATATCCTTGTTACCTTTCCGAATGCAGGAAATGGCATCTTAGAGGCTTACATTTATAGACAATCTATCGGGAAGAAAGCCCCCAGAACCCCCTAGAGACTCGCGCTTTTTGCGCTCGTGCTCTCTCCTTGTTTCTCAGTTTCTATTTTAAGGGTTGGAATCTCTAGCTCTGCAATTCAGAGATTCCTCCGCCTAATTGGGAAGTCGCAATATTAAATGTGTGTACTCATAACCTACCAGATTACATACATGCATATGTAACTATAAAAAAGAATGATAACAATTTTATTCACAAAAACAGCTGAACGTATTATAAAGAACGTAGAAAATACAAAAAAAAGTCGAGAGAAAATAGATAAATTGAATAGGATAAAAATATGTATGCATGAGGAACGAAGCAAAGAATTTTGCATGATTTAAAACATGGTCATGAGGGGTGTACATTTTTAAATTAGGATTGCGAAGTGGGGTATAATTTTCTTAAGGAATCATTTTTGGGGGGTGCAGTTTTGAAACACCACACTTTTTTGAAAAACCACTCCCCCCTCGGACGTAATAAATGATCGGTCCATTATAGGTGCCATATGTAATTAGGTGGCCCAGCTGACATGACACTCTTCAAGGGTGTACCTGGGCACGAACAGATGAATGCGCGTTTGGCTCTTCCATTGCTTGACGGTCCCGCTCATCCAGATTTTCGTGACCTCCTTGTCGCAATTTTGCCGCCATCCTTGAGAAGTACGATTTTGTTTGTGAGAGAAATGCATTCATGTTGAATCTACGGTCGCCATCTTCCCTCTTGCCCCTTGCATGCCGCATATTCACAGCGACCTGTGCTGGGTCTGCTTTGTGCCCAGTCTGCTCCCCAATTTTGAATTTCTCGTCTAGTTACACTTTCTGTTTGGAAGTGAAACGGACAGCCTTCTTGGTTATTCGTAACGCCCATCACTGTCGTGATAACTCAACACTTTGTTCCGAAGTACAGAACCAGAAATAAAGGGGTGTGCGCTGGACCCTATCGAGAGGAGTGTGTTACACTTGCCATACTGCATGTGTCGCTCCAGGTTACGGTGACGATGGAAAGTGCGCACACATCCTTCAACTGGACAGGAAAACAATCCGTTCTCGTTTTTGGTTTTCGGTAGATGCAACGTTCCCCCCCCCCCCCCCCCCACACACACACACACACACACACACCTGGCAAAGTGTTTTCGTCCTTATGTAGCATTTGCGGGGCTGGAGTTACTGCATCCACGGGGCCCTCCAACAAGCTCCGAGTAGCCGCACGTTGCCATCATCAAGACTTTTTTTGGGATTGTGAGCTTGTGCAAGATTTTATAAAGAAAAAGGACCTGGGCCTAGAAAGTATCCCCCATGCCGTGCCTCTGATACCCAGGGTCCTTCCCTTTAGTGTATTTTTGTAAAAGAAACGCTAAACTGAAAGGCACTTGCCTGCAAATCCGCTTCCCCATCTCCGGTACCACTTATAATAACCACGTTACTTCCCTACCCCACCCTGCTACTGTCATTTCCCTTATGTAACGCATTCTTTTGAGCCAGGAAGGAAGTCGCGAGTAAGTTGTCGTAAACAAAAATGAAAGCCTTCGATTCTCAATTTAGGTATTGCTAAGTAACTTCAGGATTTCTATCTACGGAATTCTTTTTCAGGTAAAACATAGATTGTATTAGTTGATCATTTTATTTAAGAAACCAGCAATGAAAGTGTTCGAGACAAATCAATGATTTGAAAATTTGCCAGTGGCAAAAGTCAAGTTTCAGCCGAATCACACAGATAACAGGACATTGGTTGGCTAAAACTAAAATTCTTATGATAACTGGCGAAACAACGGCAGATTACTTTGTTCACGAACACATATTGTTGATTTTACACTTTGTTATGCGTGACGACGAATGGCGTGTTTTGACCTTAGTGTCACTTTTGTTTGGCGTCCCAAAAATCGCGGTTTCAGTAGCCCAAAAATTTTATTGCAGATATTTGTAGAAGAAGCTTTGCTCTTTCTTCGGGCTTGCTTGATATAACGCTAAGCCATGTACCAAAGGTCGATTTTAACCTCTCAATTTGGCTAATTTTTGATCCCGCCAAAATCGGTTAAATATTGCAAAATTAAAATCCTCAAAATATTCAGTTCGCAACAGAATTGAACAAATAACCCTTCAGACTCTTCGTAAATATGCGTTCTTTACATCAGTATGTTCAGTTGTCAGATTTATGGTTTTGTTTATTATTAAGCGGCGATCAAGTTATGGGTTGTATGAACCCCGTGAAAACTGCTCTGAGAGCCACAAAACCAATTTGGTCCCCGTTCGCGTAAAATAAAAATCTAATCGTACTAAAAGTATTTTTTCTAGAGATAATTCACAGGAACCTATGTTCTGGCAAAGTTTGGGAATTTTCGATTTTTTTTTTATTTTGCAAGCCCCAGGTGAAAAATTGGGACGATCGCTCTTAATTCTGAAGAAAGACGAATTTTTTTCCCTTTAATAGCTCAATTCATTAGCGAAGCTCTATTCTTCGGAGATTATGACTCCAAAAGACCTACATATGTCATGATGGACCTATCCATGTTAAGCCCCAGGGTGGGGGGCTACACACGGGAAATTGGCTCAGCCAGCTTTCCCTACGGTCGGGAATGTTCGACATGGCCTCCATCTTGGAAGACCGAGAGAATCTGGAAATAGGTCCCTTTTCTTGCTTTCTTACTTTCTCTATTCGTTTACATATTCTGACGTGGACTGTCCAACCATCCCGATTTCGTAGGCATTATCAAGATTTTGATTGAAAATTCTGAATCCCGACCAACATACCAACATGCGATCGGAACATCCCTTCTGATATTTTACTAAAATTGATATCCTGATAAATTAAAAAAAATGGCAATTTTACCGAACATTCTGGACAGAAATTGTCGTCCCAGAACGCTAGAAATGGCGTTTTCGAGCCTTACAATTTCAAAAGTTTCTCCCGGTTTTTCATACTCAGACGGAATTTGACATTCACTGGGTGCCCAGGGGTGGGGAATTTCACTCTGTCTTCCACAAAAATGTCAAAATCCGCTGGGTCTGTCGCCCCCCACCCTGGGGCTTAACATTGACAGGTGCATTAAAACGCGTCCAAAGCTTTGCGGTAACAATTTCAGGCAGTTCAGAAAAAAATTCCTGCAGCCAATTTTGACTGAAAAAGATTCATACACTGGCAATTTTTGCCCCCCTACCCTCCTCCCGGGATTTCTAATGGTCCGCCCCTTATCTGAGGAAAATTAGTTTCAAGTTCCAAGCATTCAATTTAACGATTTTTCACGGAAACAGCGGCGACGTAAAAACGATCTTTGGCACAAATATTATCTTATCTTTTTACTTAAAAGTTGTGTAGACAGTTTCTCGAAATTTTGTTTGTAGCTTTTGAACTCAGCGTATTTATACAGTCGCCATTAGCGTCTCTTAACGGCCGACAAATAAAAGCCAACTTTGACTACCTTAAATGGCCTCTGGTATATACCATTAGGAAACCTTTGTTGTTGTTCCTTCCGCATGGAAAGTTATAGCTCTGGGAATCAAATACTTCCCCGTCAGTAAAATAGACTGTCATGGCATGTAAGCGAGTTGCATTTTATGCAAATCACATGGTATTATTGGAATAACATCTTGAAGTGAAGGATTGATGCGAATAAACGACTTATATTTTTGCACCTCACTTCTGCTGTTGTAAACATTCATTTCTGTTTTAATTGGCTTTGTCCAGCCGCAAAATCCATCGATCAGTGATTGGAAAACATGATATCCGCAATGTCAATGTTGATGCAGGATTCTCTTTGATATGGGTTTGATTTATAGCGTTTTGTTCTTTAAAACCTTCAATACACATTTAAATGTGCCTAAGGATAAATTTATAACGATAAGAAACCAATTTTTTGCTGCTAAAGCTGAAGACCACCGAAGGTACCATGCTATTTGAATTTTGCATAATTAATTTATCAATAACGTTTTCCAGTCTGAAAAAAAAATACAATGCCATACTTACAATCCAATTTCCGATTTCAGACTTGGAGACATTCTCTTGTTGCATTTAATTTGTTGTTATTATACCATTTTGCTCTTAACAGAGAGTACAATACGTCATGCAAAGGAAGTGGGTGTGCACGATTTGCACAACTGTATCACAAAACGAATGAAATTGAAACCTCACGGAGTGAACAAATGTCTTACACTGTTAATCACGTCTAATCAGTAACGCGAACGAAGAACCTTCACAAGAAATACAGCAATTTTTGCAATTTCTTGCGGGAATACCATTACGAGGCGAAGGGGGGGGGGGGGTTGGTTACTCCCGTAAATTGCGGGTAGGTGTGTGCCACGAAGGTTATTAGAATGTAAACACTAACTTTATTTGAATACGAAGAAAAAAAATTGATACCCTTACCCTAAAGTAAAAAAATGACAGCCTATTCAAGGGGAAGTTAAGATTTGGGTGACAACCCAAACAATCGCTAACCGACCACAGCAATCAAATCTTTACGAAATCGCTTTGCTAATACTTAAAAGATAGTTTAGTTTTAACTTTTCGTTTAGCTGGGTGTTTACGCACTTCAATTTTAGCTGATACAGTTTAGGTACCGTATCTGATGAGGACCGGGAACCTCATATAGCCTATATGTGGGAGAATCCTCCCCGGGGATCTCGGTATTAATGAAGTAAAAACTATACCTGTATGGTTCCAGTGAATGCGAATTACTTAAGTAAGCATGACATTTTGACCTACATGAAAAGATATCCCTTGCTCTGAATCGCAATGAACATGCCGTTGGTATTTTCCTTGATCTCTCGAAGGCCTTTGATACTGTTGATCATAATATCTTTCTTAACAAACTCGAACTCTATGGTCTTCGTTGCGTGGCACTGGACTGGATTAGAAACTACCTCTCAAACAGGATGCAATTTTTTCAATGTAATGATCACTGTCCTCTCCTCAAACTATCCGTCGTGGGATCCCCCAGGGATCCATCTTGCGCCCCCTGTTCTTTCTGTTGTATGAAAACGACATAATTAACTTGCCGAGCTCATTTTATTCGCTGATGACACTAATTTATTTATGTCCCATAAAGATCCTACCTATTTGGTAACATCGCTCAATTCCGACCTTAAAAACTATCCTTTTGGTTCAAGGCAAAAAAGCTTTCTTTAATCCTGAAAAAAGAGCTTTATGGTATTTAAACCTAGACGGAAAACGTGTTCGTTTTCAGTGCAAATATATACAAACGAACAACGAATTGAACAGGTTAAGGAATCAGTCTTTCTTGGAGTAGTCCGTGACGAACATCTGTCTTGGAAACCTTACATCTCTCAAGTTGCCTGTAAGATCTCTAAATGGATAGGAGTCATTTATAGAGCAGGATTTTTTCTACTGAATCGCTGTTTAAAAACGCTTTATTATTGTCTAGTTTATCCTTATTTTCATTATTGTATAAAACAAGTTGTTATTTCGAATTATCTTTTGATGCTCCCTCGGACCCTATCTTAAAAATTTAGAACTATTGAAATTTTTTGATACTAGACAACTAGAACTGGGTAAATTTGTGTTTTCTTTTAGCCACTCTCTTCTTCCAGTCAAGTTTAAGGATTACTTTTGTTTTAACAAAAAAGTTCATAGCTTAATGACACTAGACACACAGATAATTTTCACCTTCCCTTTTGTAGAACTAACCTGCGTAAATTTTCTGTCAGTTTCCAGGGACGATCCTTTTATAACTCTTTAGCAAATGAAATCAAAGACTCCACTTCTCTCTCCTCATTTAAAACTAAACTTTGTACATTCTTTTATATACATATAAATATTAAATATACACATATATACTTTGCAAATAGATATCGTTTTCTTCTGAGTGTTTCATCATTTGGTTTCACGTTTGCTATTTTCTTTCATTAATACATACCTATATTAGTTATCCATTTCTTATCAATTGTCATGAAATTACTTTATATACATTCGACCCTGCCCTTATAAACGAATACTGCTGTTCTCTGAGGGAGCCCAATATTTATAAGCCTCATGGTTTCTTTTTTGGCTTCCTCACCACATTGCTTTTGTGTAATTTATATATTCTCGTCTCTCCTTTCTTTTTTTCTGTGGTGAAATAAAATAAACACACGAATAAATAAGTGGCTGAGGAACACTGAGTTTCAATCGTTACAACGCTAATCTTATGGCCTGGTCCAGGAAGGGTCCTTTACGGCAAATGGGCTTTGGTGGCACCTGTGATTCAAGGTTGTGGCAGTTTTGAAGCATTGTAAGCTTTAGTCGCTCCAGCAATACATCCTTGGCCATGCTGCAAATATCGTACTGATCGTACGTGATAGGATGCTTAAGAGCGATGGAGATAACAGTTTCCCATTCCCGAGAAAAGTTCTACCTCCTCTTGGCTTGCCAGGATATCAGCATCATCAGGAGAATGTTGGCGGAGGTTTGCAGCAAGACGCGTTATTCATGCATTATTCTTACCACGGAGGAACTGCCTTGTTTGCATGACTGGATAATGTGAACAAAGCCCTGCCCCTGGAGTACGTTATCCGAGCGACGATACACAACAAAGATGTGCCAAGATATCCCTCGTTTCCCGAACCGGTCTGCTTGAGACTCTCTGTATTTCTGCCGTAGGAACTTCATAGCCCAGTCATTGCCAAATAGGATATCTCCCTCCTCAAGGTGCTCCAAGGCATCTAACCGTAAGTCTACTCTAGGACCTTAAGTCGCCTTAACTTTGAGCGACTTTTATCACCAAAAAAATCTATGTACTGCAGCTGCAGATTCTCAAATTTAAAATCGCTCTGCCATTATGTGTTTTAGAATTTTCCGCCATTCCGTGTTTTAGAATATTCCGCCATTCCGTGATGTAGAATATTCCGCTATTGCGTGTTTTAGAATATTCTGCCATTCCTCCATTCTGTCATTCCGTCACTCCGTCATTCCGCCGAATAGGGTCACCCATTTTTAATTGACAGCTACTCGCTATAGACTAGTGTGGGTTTATTTTTCTCAGATATTGCACTAGAATCCAGTTTGTTTGAACTTGCTGGCAATAAGGTGTAAGAAGTGTTTCACCTAAATGTTAAATGTGGAAAATCCTCGTGTATGAAGGAATGTGAATGAGGTACCCTGACCGAACGCCTGTTCGGGCATCAGTACGCCGTGGAAATGCGGCTCCCTGAGGACCAGCGAACCACGGCGTGGGTCAAAAGGCTTCCTAACGTTGTTGCTGCTGTGAACGAGGCCACCCGGCTGATCTGGAAGAAACCCACAGAGGCCATCAAAGAAAAAGCTGTCTCTGCCAAGCCCTCGACACCTTTCTATTTATTTATTTAGCTTCGCCTAACTAAAATACATAAAAATACTAGGCAGGGAGACCACTACATCCTAGCCAATTACAGTGGATCCCTCATTGATTATTTATATAAAAAATACTAAAGCTACTAATATGTAAGCAGAAAACTAAGGAGGAAAAAAAAAGTCCAAATTGCGGGCATAGAAGCGACCTCGCTGTGTTGCACCTAGGACAGATTGTTCTCCAGGTTCTTATGTAGTACAGGTTCAGAGCCTTTTTGAGACCTGTGGGCTTGAACAAAAAAGGTCCCCCTCCGGCGTGAATGTTCGCTATCTCTGTATACCCGGCGAGCTGGAAGGCGATGTGAGAGGAGCCACAGACTCCATCTGCTTTCGAAAGCTTGAAAGAGCCATTTCAAAACCGTCTGGACCCCGTCCGGCAGCACCCACAGTTTGTCGTAATACGCACTCAGCCCCAGCTTCTGCTGCTCGTAAGTGATCATCCGGCTGTCTCTCATGCGAAGCCTCTGTTCCGCTATGTCCTTTTGCCCTTCCAATGCTGCTTTGAAACGCCCCCATCTGATCTCGTTCTGCGTCTTGGACACTCCCTTTGCGCTGAGTTTGTTTCTTTTTGCCCACGCCGTCGTCGACGACGTAGCACTTCGAGCAGAGCGTGATCATCAGGCTGCCTTCGCACTCGAGCTTGAGAGAGCCCTAGGGTGCGGCTGCTCCACTTGTCCCAGGCCAGCCACTCTTTTTTTCGCACCTCCAATTCCGCTCGGGGCTCCGGCCGGACAATGTCCTCAAGCCTCTCGGCCGCGATCACCATGTAGTTCTGGATCAGCTCGAAATCCCACTGGTCGTAATACAATTGCAGCATCCGCAGCTTCCCCAGTTGGTACACCGCGATTCCGATCTGAAAAGGGGGATTTATTTCGATACGAATCTTCCGGCTTTCCAGCTCATACGCTTGCTTAATCTCGTCGATATCACTGAAATACGCGCTACGTAAGGTTCTGTCAACGACCTTTTCGTCTTTGGTGTATATCACGTCGCTCCAGGGCTTCAAAAAGCTTGCAGTAGGTGCTGTTCCCCAGCAACTTGAACGCCTCGCCGAGCAGCGCCTTGCTCTTGTCAGTACCCCCGGTGTGGCGCGTCTCCGTCACCTCCTTCAGGAATCATTCGAAAATCTTGGAAGCTTCATAGTTGATCGTGCGATGCAGCCATGTGATTGCCGCCCCATGAGTCACATACCAGCGGAGCAGGGGGGCGTACAACAAGAGCGTTTCTTCGGCAAGCGTGGCCACCAGCTTTTTACCGGCCCTGCGTTTCCTTCCGGTGCGTTTCAAGTATTACCGCATGTGGGGCACGGCTTCCTCAGGCACCTCTTTTTTACCTCGTAAACGCCGATTGTCATAATGCTTTTTAGCTTGCTCGAGGGGTTCCACCGAAGGTTCCCCACCACCTCCTTACAATCTTGTGCCCTCTCAGGCTCGTAAACACGGATCCTGAGCCAGCCCTAGATAGCCATCCCCTTTACAGGTGTTTTTGGACCTCGTAGAGCAGATCGAGCGATCTTTTAGGCAAGTCGTTTTGCACCACCGTGAATTGGAAAAACCCTTGGTGAGCTCTCGCGCCTCAGCTTTGCTTCGATCCGTTCTCGTGTCATGGTGCACCGTGATGCAGCGTCAAAGACACAGGTGTCAAGCGCTGCCATTGATTGCCTATGTGCAAGGTTGCGCAGCCAGTCTGGCACGACCTTCACATCGACGTTGAAGAAGCTCACATACTCCCACTTTAACTCCCACTTTGTGGACGGGCGTTTGATGTTGTCGTGGTCCAAGCGTTTGTTTTCTTGTATCTTCAGCCAACTCTCCGCGGGAATACGCTCGACCAGAATGTTGTGAACAGCCCTGTGGATTGGTCCCGCGGGTGGCGCATTTACGGGGACCGATTTCTCTAGATCTGCGCCGTTGCCGGGTCCGCAAACAGTTGTTACAAAAATTCTTCAAGGTCCTGTTGGGAAATACCGTCAGAGTCCATCTTATATAATAGTCTGGGAGTTCTAATTGGTTTGTGTTGGCATAAAACAACGTGTTCCAAGCTCTAACTGTGGACATGACAACGGGGCACCAAGCTCTAATTGAGGGGGGCCCGCGACGCCAGCACGAGCAACAGTGTCCGAAGGTTTTCCGCGCCTTCTTTTCTGCTCACCGCTGCCGGTGCTTCACCGCGTCCCCGCCGCGGGCGCGGCATATGTGGTAGTCACCCCGTGCCGCACTTCCAGCAGGGCGCCGGCTCGCGCATCGCCTTTTGGTACCGGTAGTTGTGCAGCGCGAAGAAAACGCCAAAGCAATTCCTTCCGATTTCGGACCAGCCATGCACACTTATTCGCCATATTATATGACGACGCTGCTATCTGTTCAATTTTGCTGCCCCCTTTTTCGTTGCCAAGTAGTGGGAGAAGAGTTGGACAAATCACCGGCAGACCTGGCGTGAATACGAGGAAGCCACAGGGCCCCGAGTATGAGCGCAGGATCTGCCGGTATTTGTCGAACTCTTCTCCCACTACTGATAGTGATGAATGAATATACATAATCAGTATTGTTGGGTAAATATGCAAAACGTTAAGTTCTTATGGCAGGTGTTCCCTTCCCTATTAAAATCCTTTTAGCATTTTCCCTCCCTCCCCCTCCCCTACATCACTTCATTGCTGTTCAACAATTTGGGTCACCTCACAAGCCTAGGATATTAAATAGTGGATATTTCACTCCTTGACGGATCTTCTTTACCCCTTACACAATTATGTAAAGATGGTGTAATTTGTATACCATAAACCATTTTGACTTACCCTTAGGTGCCTGGTGAGTGAAGATTTCTGATATTTGTTTTATTTTTTGATACTGTATTAAGAAAAAAAAACAGGGCAAGTTAATGCTCGCCCTGCGATCAGGCATTCTTCTGGTAAAGGTAAAGCCTGCGTACGACCCTAGTGGCCCATCAGGCTGGAGCTTATCCCGGTTTCCATGGCATGAAGCGACAGAGAGTATTACTAATCCTCCCCTGGTTGGGATGCTAGTCCATTGCAATGTTACTCCCCAGCAGTAAATGCGCCGGTACCCATTTTTACATCTGGGTGAGAAAAGGCACTGTGAGAGTAAAGTGTCTTGTCTAAGAACAGAATGCAGTGCTCCAGCCAGGGTTTGAACCCAGACTATCTAACCATTAGGCTACTGCGGCTACCCAAGGCTAGCCTGCGTAGCGAATACTAGGGGGCCTTAGGCCTCCGAGCATGAGCCAATATGAGTATGAGTATGAGCCAATATGTTCACCCATTCACCAATCACAATATAGGTCGTGCTTCGTCATTACACAGGAATGTCATGACAAAAATAAAGTCTGACCTTGGGTCAATCATCTCAAATAAATCAACGGCGACCATACGACCGTCAATTTTATATCTTCCAGTGTACTCCAATACATCATCAATTGTGCGTATTGCATCAAATACAGTTCTTCCTTTGACGTAAGCACTCTGATCGTAATGAATAAAAATAATTTGTAATCTTAAAGCAATCGCCTTAGATCCTATTTTGGCATCAACATTGATCAGCGATATTGGCCTCCAATTGCTAATTTTTCTCTTGTCCTTATCTTTCTTTTCCAAAAGAGTGTAAGCTTGTTTTTTCGAGTTCGACCATTCATCATAATTACATGAACAGTTAAGACTATCCACAAGGAGGTCACCTACTACATCCCAAAAAGCAGTATAAAATTCTCAAAGAATTTAGTTTAAATTCTAAATTATCTCTTACCAACACCCCACAACTATGATATGTCCCGTGTGAATAAAACAACTTACCTTTCCACTGCGTATTCCATATTGACGCCACTTCCTTTGTGCTATATGTTTCTTGCAAAAATACAATATCAGCTTTCTGTTTATTTTCCAAAGAAGAAGGGCTTTCCTCTTCGTTGCAGAACGAATCCCTCGAACATTCAGAGATATTAATTTAAAATCGACATTATCTTTTGTGAAAAAAAACAACCTCATAACCATCCAAAAACTTATCGAAATGCGCATAGATTTGTAATATTGAATAACACCTGAAAACAAAACGAAGACACTATTTGACAATACACACTTAAGCCTGTACGCAGTAGCAGTAGTGGCTGTCCTTCGTTGCCGAAGATGACTGTCTTGCAATGAGTTGAGGCCTATCTTAAACAGGCTCTCATGTGGGCAATCAGACCCGCTCGGGATCTGCAGTAACGCTGGCAGTTGTTGCATTGGAAACTGCTTGAAGTAGCTGCCGAGTGTCGTCGGGCATGTGCATGCTGATATTCTTGCTGACGCTGCTCTTCAACGGCTGACATGGCCTTCCTCAGCAGACCCTGCCATTTTACTCTGTGAGCTGCCTCTTCTTCCCAGGTATTATGCGAGATACCTGTTTTCTTCAAGTGCCGCTTTAAAACATCTTTGAAACGTAATTTTTGACCACCATGGCTCCTTTTACCGTGGTGTAGTTCCGAGTAAAACACAGCTTTTGGCAGCCTGCTATTGGCCATCCGACATACGTATCCCGCTCAGCGAAGCTATGGCACGGTAATTAGGGCTTCAACACTGACTGTGTCAGCACGGTGCAGTACCTCAACATCTGGGATACGGTCTTGCCACTTGATGTTAAGAATGGAGCGTAGGTGACGAAGCTGGAGCCTTGATGTGCCTGCGGTAGAGACTGGTGCACTCGATGGAATAGAGCAGGCAAGGGATGACGATGAATCATCAGCATGGAGCAGTTCTCTGTGGGCACGAAGCCGGGCAAGATTGAACAATTTGCCGTCTGTCCTTGTGCGGATGAACACACCCCTATTGAGCCCTCCGTGCATGGTCTCCAGCACAGCTGTGAGATAGAGGGAGAAAAGAGTTTGGGCTACAACGCACCCCTGCTTTACTCCATGGTTTACCACAAAGGCATCACTGGTTTCACCGCCGACTGAGACCATTGCCTTCATTTGAAAGTGGAACTGCTTGATGATGTTTACGAGCTTATCAGGGAATCCATAGGTTTCCAAGATCTTCCAGAGGGTTGTGCGATCAACGGTATCAAATGCCTTCGTGAAGTCAACAAAGACAACATACAAGGGCTGATGCTGCTCTACTGCCTTCTCTTGGAGCTGGCGCAGAGTGAAGATTATGTCAGAGGTGGAACGACCAGCCCGGAATCCATACTGACTTTCCGGGAGAACGTTTTCCAGGATGGGCTTCAGTCTGTTCAGGACAATCTTAGCAAGGACTTTGCCAGCTATGGCCAGTAGAGATATTCCCCGATGATTACCGCACACTGCACGGTCGCCCTTTTTCTTGTAGATGGTAACAATTAGGGCATCACGAAAGTCTTGGGGCACAGTTCCAGAGAGAAGGCACACTGTTTGGCGAGCGCCACATAGAACGGGGGTGGAACAACAAGATTGGTCAAAGCTGTCGATCAGAGCCCACCTCGCGCATTGCCTCTACAACTTGCTGTGTTATCCGTCTGACCTCGCTCTGCCAAACGGGTGTTGAAAGTTCGTTGTAAATGGAGAAAATCGTGTGGAAAAGCAGAGGCATTTTGGACTTCGCTACGTGACAAAGTTTTGCCTCTCTTTAATTTTTTGTGCCTATTGGTGATTTTTTTTTCGCAAGGGCAGAAAAGCCCCAGAGGGCTGGTCTATTTTTTTTTTAAAACAGAGAGAGAGATTTTTGTTTTTTTTTTGTCTTAAAGTTTAGTTCAAATGTGTGCTTTCTCGAAGCTATTGATGAAACTCTTGCCGAACCTGTTTTTTTTATCATTTCAAGATCCGGAGAATCGGTCGGTTTTTCCACTTTTTCCCGCAGTCTCTCTTTGAGTTCACGATATTTCTGCATTTCACGAGAGATCTGTTTGAATTCAGAGTCGGAAACATTGTTATCATCGAGAGCTTGAGAGACGGAGCTTTGGATTGAGTCATGCTTTGCAAGAGCCAGAGCATGTATTTTCGTGTGATTTTTAACTGAGCTTTCCAGCTTCTTGTTCGCAACAGACAGGCCAGTGGAAGCAAAACCTGAAAGGGCGGCAATTCCAGCAATAGGCGCACCGACCACAATACCGACACCAGTGAGTGAACTTGCAACGGTCCCGGAAGACAGGGCGGCAAATGCAATGCCAAGAGAGACCGCGGAATAGTGAATCACTTTCCGTGCTTTCTTGTATTTTTTAAACACAAGCCTGTAATGTTCAGCCTCATCGGCAATTTCTCTTTCAATTTTGCCGATCTCAGTCAGCCGGAAATCGGTTCTTTCCAGGGGAAGCTCTGGATAAATGGGCGGTGCACTTGGCAACACATTTGCCGAAGACATGGTATATACACAGATTTTATTTTTTAAATGATTTGTAATTCGAACTGTAGGGGTTCATCGTTAAAATCAAACAGTTCCCCGTCATCATCTTGGACAGAAAGCGTTACGCTGTTGGGTGTCACGAAAGGGAAGCTGTTCGGCCGTTTGATAGTCGACTTTTACGAAAGCTTCCCCTCGGATGTCAAACTTTGCAAGAAGGGTTGAAGCTTTATCATTTTCCAAATTTTGATTGCTGTCAACCAAGTCGCAATGAACAAAGTAAGTACTCGGTGTTCTAAGCCGCTTGACAAAAAGTTCTAAACATCAATTCGCGGGATACGGCTAAGTCACTGTCAAGAGTTATTTTTTAATTTGCAAAGTTGTTAATTACCATCGCACCAACAGGTGTATTTATTTGAGTGGGCAGCGTTATATCAAATTTAGCGAAAGCATGTGCAATATTTTGAGTAATACTTCCAAGAGTGTAATACCCTCTGGGGACAGTTATGGGAACATAATTTTTACTATCTCGATCAGACATTGAAATTACCCCATCGTTTTTCAAATTATGCCACGAATTATAAAGCGAACAAGACAACAGCCTACGAAAGAGGCCTCAGGAATCGGGTTGTCAAAATTGACGGTGCATGGATTAGAAGACGTAGAAATAGTAAGCACAACCATTTTATTTTGTTGCGCGCAAATTTTCAATTGAAAAATAATGGGGAGTTAAAAAATGAACTTCTTCAAAACTGCACGAACACAAACAGATTCTGTTGTGTTTGACTATCTCGAAAAAAGAGCGCAGTCTGTCGGGAATGCGAAGCTTGCACAAGAGAAGGCGTGGGCGGCTTTTTCTGCACGGATTCCGAGGGCCGACAAAAGCAAATTTGAAGCACAGACATTTTTTGCGTCGGACCACACAGCAACAGCTGAAATATTTTACAAAGAGGGTTCCGGCAGTCTGCAAAGCGTCTTCGGCTCAGACCCCATATATTGTAGAAAAGCGCGCTGGGTTTGAGTGACGTTGGCGGCTTCCCTTACCAGCTATCGCCCAGCACAGAAAAAAGTTCATTGCCGGTTCCAGTAGTTCTCTTTGAAGACGCGGCGCCAAGTTTGAAGAAAATATTCAACAAAACAGTGGATATTTATGTCTCCCCTGACCAGTATTTTACAACAAAGTTTAGAGAGATATTCCAAAAGGAACAACAGAAGTTCGAAACGTCAAAGCCCGCAAAAAGAAAGGCAAGCGGGGCCTGGTCTATCTTTCTGGGAACAGCAGCTGAACTTTGCAGTTTGGTGTGCGACGACAGGTTGCGGAATATCTCGAGAAGTATTTGACAAAGAACACACAACGCTGAATCTGCTGCCACAGGTGCGGGCTTTCTACATCTTCCACGTGTACTTCACAGCTCGGCGCATCTGTATCAGCTGGGAGGTATTCAAAGCGTGAGCGCGTTGCCGGGCGACCCAACATTCAGTCAGATCAACAACAACCATGACGTGGCGTTCCCCCTTCAACCGATTTCCGCTACACGCGAGGACCAAACCACGTGCTGGGGAGCGTTTACATTTATTGCCGGGACCCTTTCACACTGGACGTGCCCTATTCATCGGCAAAAGCAAAATTCGACGACGAGGACCCAAAGGCGTCAGAAAAGGGAATTTCAGTATGCTTCATAAGAAATGACGCCGCGGAAGAGCAATTCAATTGGTTCGCGCCCAAAACCTCGGCAGGTTTGACCCAGGCGGGTTTGTCGCGAATAAACCAGTCGATAGAGGCGTTCGTTTACTGTGTCTTGGGCGCGCAAGTCAACGTCCGCAGCAGCATCTTGGGCGATGGGGGGTGCGCAAAGGAGGCGCAGAGCGAGTTCTACGTCTTGGTGGAAGACGCGATAAGGCAGCCTGACCTGGCAAAAAGCGTGCAGCGTTACCAACTTGCCGTAGACGAGGCAAAGGTACGCTGGAACCTTGCTGTGTGTCCGGGGGCCTGGATGATGCCCGCGCGGATGGTTTTAAACACAGAGAGCACGGTTCGCTACAACAACCGACTTAAACGTGCGATACCGGGTATGAAGCTGCGGGTCAACGACGGGGCAAACAAAAGCACAAAAAAGCAGCGCTTCGGCTGATGGACGGCGGGAAAACGAATATAAACCCGAATATAAGCAAATATGAAAACAAAACTGCGCCGTTGGGAGCTTTAAAACAGGAAACTATAACGGTGATGATCAGGTATTATTCGATTTCCTCCGGATATACTACTTAGAAGAAGGACAACCCCTGGCCGTTGGCGCTATGGGTAATTAGAAGGAAGCGGCATCTTTCCAAACAGCACAATGCCACCGGAGCAAACAACTGCGTGTGGTTGATGCGTAATCGGAAAGAGAATTGTGGCAAAAAGTGTGTCGAAGTATATTGCGGACACCGTGGTGGCAATGGGGCAACAAAACAAACCTTCGATAGTATGGGCCTGCGGTGCGAGAAATCTGTTGCCTACCACCTGCTACTCGAAAACGCGTAAGAAAACAATCTTCTGTCCGACATCGCCAAGGTCGACTATCTTGCAGGGAACCAAGGTCGCACGAACCTTCGGCCATTGGCTGGTCTTCCGCCTTTCGTCGACGACCTCTACGTGTTTGGCCCGCTTGCTAGAGAGCAGTGCGTCTACAAGAGAGGAAAAATCTCCTGCACCGAGGGCCCACAAGGCGCGACAAAAAATTTCGTGGCAAACATCGCAATAGCTTTGGAAAATATCCTGGGGAAACGCTACACCACAAACATCGTCCACACAGTGGGGCAAGGGAAAGCGGTAACCAGCGCAATCCGCGCCACCATCGAGACAATCGAGAAAAACACCTGGCGCAGGGCAAAAAGAAGCTGGTTTGGTCTACATCCCGGGGGAGAGATCGCCGGCTATTTCGTGGCGAAATGCGACGTTTCCGAAGTCCCAATGGAAGAGTTGCACCAGGCGCTGCCGGTTTTCGCAGATCGTCTTGTCGGGGGCTTCGGCTACGATCTCTACAGTATCGACTACACACAAGACTTTTCGGGCATTTTGGATCGCAAAGCTCTTCTTGCCAACCTTGGATTCGAAACGGCAGGAAGTTTTTCCGCCGCAAGGGGAGAAAATAGCCCCCGGCTCCTGGACAAGACCGCCAGCGTCGGGGAGCACTGCTGCACCTGGCTCGAGACCACACAACAACAAGAAAAGTACACAACCCGAAACAAGATCTACAACAAAATCGTTTCGAATTTCGAGGCAGGAGAAATCCGCCAGCCTGTTGGCGGGCACCCGGCAGAATACGCCGACTGCCCCAACCAGCGGCTCCGCCAAACATTCTTCCACCCAGACGTTCAAGCCCGAGGTTGTACTCGAATCGAAACCACTTTGTACGGCCTCCCACTCGACGAACTATCGAACGAGAAAGCTTCCACCTGCATCGAGAAAGTCTTCGCGCGGGTTTCTGTCGACGACCAACAACAAAATGGGCTCTTTGTGGTCCAACAACCCAGCAAGCAGTGGCGAAACCTCGCCGCCACCCTCGACAGGTGCCTTATTCTCGCGGACAGACCAAGGCCACATCTTCGTCGCGTGGGGCGGTCACACAACAACAGGCCGGATCTTTGGAGTCCACGTGCGCCCCACCCCAGGGAATGTCGCGGACCCAACCAAGTGGGAAAAAGCAGTGCAGTGGTCAGCAGCGGACTTCGGCTTCCGGTCTTGCCCAATTTTCCGGGTCGACATTCTGGCCGCCTACGACGAAGGGGTGGAGCTCGGACCACTCCGCTGCTACCGGAAAGACGAAAACACCCGCACCATCCTCGCAGCGAGCAAAAAACCGACGCAGCTCCACCCAGACGGAGGCAACCTGCCAACACTTCTGCCGCCAACAGACAAGATCGTGTGGGAATGGCGGACCAAAAAATGCCACGCCATCGGCAACGATTCTTCGAAATACGAACGACAAGAAGTTCCAGAAATCGCCCAACAGCGACAAATATCTGCGCTTTCCACAAGAAACAGAGAGAAAGTCCTCGACGAGCTTCGGTACGCTCGCACAGCCGAGGAGTGGAAACGAGCCCAGTGGGATGGAGAAGAAAATCGGTGCAAAAAAGATTCGCCAAGCGGAAATAGAGGCCCTTCGCTTGTACGCCGAGACAAAGCCGGGAGACCCGCAAAAAAATCTTCTGCGCTCTTGCGAAGGACACAAAAAGCTGGTCGCAAACAAAAAATGGAAAGTTCTTGGTTTTCGCTGGAAAGAAGAGCAATATCGGGTTGTCTTGCAGCCTCCTCGCAACAACGAAAACGCACTTGCAGCAGAAGCATTCCGGGAACCAAGTTCTTCGGGGTGTGTTTCTGTTTGCGCGACAAAAGGTCTGCGAAAAATCCTCCACGAATGCGCGGCCTTCTTCCGCAAGGAAGAAGACAAATTTGGTCGGAAACTTCTGGCTTGTGGCTTTCGACGGTGTCGACAAGCTTGGAGGGTTGGTGTTGCAAATCGAACCCCCGAAAACCTTCTAGTCCAACGAGGGCAGAAAAATCGTGTGGAACCCAATACAAGTTCTCGAAGCCCCAGACCCTGGTCGACTCCCAATCTTGCGGGCTCTTGAGGCGAAATTCGAGGAATACGACAAACTTCGCGCAGATCTCGCCAAAACCAATTTCCGAAGTATTTTTGCGCCAGCAAACAAAGACACGAAAAAACAACAGACTTGCTGGCAGGAGAGTACATAGCCAAACGTTTCGCAGCGACAACCTTCCGAAAATCTCCACGGACAATTCTCTTCCTGCTCCCGCTCGGGGAAGACGGGGAACCGAAAACAGACGAAGAAACCCCAACGCACGGGTACTTCCTGGAAAGAGAGATCGAGGCAATGGGAGGCCTCCACGCGCTAGAAAAAAGAAAAACCCCATTGTATTGCCGGCTTGGGGAGGAGAAAACAACACCTAGTGTTGCCCTGGCGTAGACCGGACAAACCATTTTATACAACAACCAATCCACCTTTGGTGCAGAAAACAAAACTCCCCCGGCAAGCAACAACAAAAAGCTCTCCCAATCCCCAATCCAACAATTTTTCTGCAGTCTCTGCATCGATATGTCCGACAATGTTGGCCGGATTGTCTTCCATCGAGATGCAGAACTTGCGAAGAGCTCTCCAATCCTTCCAGCAGACTTTGTCTTCTTGCTGCTGCTCGTACTCTTTCGTTCGGGCATGGAATTGGTGGAAAGGAAAATGCGGCATACAGCCAATTCTGAGCAATTTCTCAACAATTCTCAACAATTTCTCAGCAATTTCTCAACAATTTTCAACATGTTCTGCTGAGAATTGTTGAGAAATTGGTAGGGAATATACAGCAATGCACAGATACACCAGTTATACCAGAGGCACCAATTTGGAGGCGGTGCCAAGTACAAACACTGGAAAAAAATATCTACAATGCCGCCAGCAAAAGCTCTTTCCCCCGAAGAAATTCGAGAAATTGTCGCTGCGAGAGGAAAACTATCACCCAAGGAGATACAAAAAATATTCGGTATTGGTACAACGAGGCTCTACAGAATATGGAGAGAAGCAGGTGTTTTCGATAGAAAAACCTCCAAACCAACCGAGACATCAGCTGCAAGGCCTGAAGAGCCTGCAGAAACAGCAGAAACAGCGGCTGCATGGCCTGCAAAACCCGCAGAAACCGAAAAAAGTGGCAGGATGTTCTTCTGCCGCAGATCCTGGACGCCATGCATGACCTGCAGAAAAATTTGGATTTGTTGTTGGAGACCCAAGAAAGCCACTACGAAGATGTGGAGGAGATTGGGGAAGGTTTGCAGGGGTTGTAAGAGGAAGTGGAAATGTATAGAAAAAAACAGTAATGCTGCTGTTCGAGAAGGAACAGACAGAATAGTGGGCGCCGCCAATGCCGCAACGTCTCCTGCTGCGGGTGTTGTGCAGGTTGTTGGGATTGTTGGCGGGATTGGTTCTTCCTTCCTTCTTCTGAAAGTTTTGCGTTCAATGGACTAGAAAGTGCTCGCAAATGGAAACATGCAATATACAAAGAAAAGAATGGATCTTGTGGTTCTACCACCTGGCTGTGTGCCGCATTTTCCTTTCCACCAATTCCATGCCCGTAAGAAAGAGTACGAGCAGCAGCAAGAAGACAAAGTCTGCTGGAAGTATTGGAGAGCTCTTCGCAAGTTCTGCACCTCGATGGAAGACAATCCGGCCAACATTGTCGGACATATCGATGCAGAGACTGCAGAAAAATTGTTGGATTGGGGATTGGGAGAGCTTTTTGTTGTTGCTTGCCGGGGGAGTTTTGTTTTCTGCACCAAAAGTGGATTGGTTGTTGTATAGAATGGTTTGTCCGGTCTACGCCAGGGCAACACGGCGGCTTTTTTTCTTGCTCGGTGTCGTTTTCTCCTCCCCAAGCCGGCAATGCAATGGGGTTTTCCCCCTGGGGCTTTATTCAGGCCGAGTTTGAAGAAATTTTGTTTTTCGCTAGTTCCGAACCTAGTTGAAAAATACGCGAAGTAGCTCTTAAATGCAGTTGAAAGATTTGTGGCCGTAGAATAAAATTTATCTATCACCCAGTTTCCAACCGTTTGGGAATTGAAAAGCAATTTTGTCCATTGACTGCAGACGCGAGGCTAAGATAAAAGCCTTCACTCTGTTCTAGTCCCAGTTTTGAGTGCCTTTTCCGGTCTGCTGGACTGCCAAATCGGGCCCTACGCAAAAGGTAATACCCTACCTATGATGGAGGGAAGTTAGACAGACCGCGATTGCAAGTAGAAGGTATCAATCATTGTGTCTATGCCAATAAATAAATACGGAGTTCTTTTAATTTTAGAGATGACTGATCTCTATTTGTTTGAAAACGATTCTTAATCTTTGTAGTATTAAAACAGCCCAGTTGCTCCACGAGTAGGTTTATGCCTCAAGTTGCGAGTCTTCTTTTCTTTACCGCTCACCACTCATTTCCAGACTCCGGTTCCCCGTTACCAGTTTTAGATCCTTTATCTAATCAAGACTACCCGTGCTTATCTAATGAAGACTTGTTTAGCCGCTTTCAGTCTTGAGAGGTGTTTAAGATTTAGTGTCATTGCTTCAGAAAAACACAAAGAAGCATTTTCATTAAGATTTGAAGTAAAAGAAAGCCGGTTGACTGTGTTCATTTAGTGGAAGGAATTATGTAGCTTTATGACAGATTTCATACAACCATGATTTGTAAATAAATGAATTTATCGTCTCAACAGCTGTACACAAATTTAATAGAAAACTTAATATAAAGTTGCCAGGTTTCAAAGAGAGTCCCTTGGGAGTTTACGCGAATTTGATTGATCTTATTTCCAGCAGACAGCGATAAGTTGTTCATTGCGCAAGGTATTCACAACTTAAAAAGGAAACAAGAAAAGAAAAGAAAAGAAAAAAAGGAAAAAAATATTAGCATCCCACAAAGCATCAAACCTTCGACCTTCCTATCTCAAGTTTAGAAGCGTTCCAAAGTACAAACCTGGCGTTATGTCAGATATGCACAATGAACTGCTGATTGACTGTAGACTGACTGTTGATTTGGAAGTTGCTTGATTTTCTCACCAAATCGAGGGCAAAATTTTGCTTAAAAATATTCCGTCGTGGCTCACAGAGCCATTTGATTATACTTCTGAAGGCTTCCCGAAAAAACAAGATTGAACTGATTAATGCAAAAACTTCAGCTGTGACACTGCACACTGAAAAGTAAAATACCGCAACGCCTTGTACTGTTGTGGATATGTGCCTTGCAAAAATTAGAGGCAACAAATTTTCCTCGTCTCACTGCAGCACTGTGAAGGGATTTTTTCTTTTGATGCTGTACTCGGGTCAATCGTCAATCTCGCGAAAAAACCACGCATGTCGGTTTCTTTTCTTTTAGATTTGCATTTAGTTGCAAGATACTTTGGTCTGAATAAATCTAAAACTTTTTAATCAGATTAATTCAGGTCATGCTAAGGCAATCTGTTCTATTAACAAACAAAGATATGAGGGGTTATTCGTTAGATATACGGTTTAAAAGATTTATTTGTTCCAAACAAATAAATACGGACGGCTAGCATTGACAATCGAAATGTGCAAAACGTTTGTGTCACATGATTTGAATCAGGTGTAATCACTGAAAACCTAATATTTCGCGAATTGACGGTTATTGCCGTCGCACTTCGTGAATATTATTTACATAAATGCATACTGATGAGTATTCTTTCGCCCGCGACCTTAACGATTGTACTTTATATTATCTCTTTTGCAGTTCCTAATCTTGTTGACGCTGATCTTTGTAATCGAATGTTCAGTAGGAATTGTAGCATTTGTACACCGAGCTCATGTAAGTAGCTACCTTCATACCCAGGTGCCGGCCCTATGCATGTCATGGTTCGTGCCTGCATCAATTTAGTATTCCACAAAACGCGTACAAAACTCGACAAAGTTGAATACAATAACCATGATTCCACGTCATCGAAGAGGGTTTCACAGAGAGTTTTACGGGTTTATAACCAACTGTTCTTGGAAGACGTACAAAACTGTTTGTAGTTTGTTATTACAACGAAACGGCCGGTAGGGTTGAAATTGGGAGTTATGGGGCTCCGAGGCTTTGCCTTCATTTGAGGCATTTCTAAGAAACTGGCCACAATATTATAATCCCTTGAAAACACAGGACCTTTTCCAAAGACCAAAAGACAAAATTGTGTAAGAAATTACCTTAGATGTTATTTACCACAGATCGGACAAACTAGAATAGCCATCAGTAAATCCCTAGGATGGTAGGTAGCACGCGATTCGTAGTTTTAATTTGGATTTGAATTCAAAGTTTGCCCAAAACGTGCACCATTACGATCATGTAAACAAACCACGATGATAAACATTTAATAATCACGCACATTTGCTCCAC
>OX393567.1:11391130-11475462 GCA_947652115.1 Blastomussa wellsi
TATCATCCATCGCAGATGTATCTTCAGTATCTTCGTCGCCAGAGCAGAGAAGAAAGTCCTCCTTCAAATTCTGAATGGCTTCTGTTTGCAGTTCCGAGTTCTTGGCAAGGTGTGCTAGCGTCGTCTGAAGACCTTGCAGGACCGCCGCCATGTTGACCTCGGTCGTTCCTCGATCGTTGTCCCGCTTGGTTGTCTCGCTGGCTAAGTCCACCGTGCTGGATTCCCCTGACAGAGACGTGTCTTCTGATACTTTTCGTGTCGTTTTAGAACCTTGGAAACGAAAAAACTTCCAAGAAACTTCCAAATATAATCGTCTTTCTCACCGGAGAGAAAAACACGGCTAAACTGATATCGCGCGCAAAAAGGCACTGATGTTGCGCATGCCCTAGGCAATCTCATGGGATCCCTGGGGCAGTGGTGACGAGATAGAATCGAAGCGCCGGAGTTCCTCTCTGCAGGCGGCCATGTTAATGACTGAGGTGTTGTTGACGTCAAAAATTAATATTTATTAAGTTAGCGTAAAATGTACACTGCAGGACGTGTGCTGGTCTCAGGGACCTGTGTCTGACATAAAAAAAAAGGCCGCATGTGCGTATTTACAACGCATGTTTGTCCATGACAACTATGTCAGTCATGTGAAGAGACGCTTTAATGTTGTCGTACTTGATTCGTTGGATTGTACTAGCCGACTGGTTGAAATTGTCAGATACGCTAGACTACCTTGTGTACACAGTATTTGGGGGTTCCGACCTGAAGCTACACATTCGCATCTTGTCGAGGATACCAGGAGCAGTCTTTATGTTCTTTGAAGATTTGCATTTATTTTGTACACAACGCAAATAAAGTTCACAAGCTTAGTTTTTTCTTTACTTGCACGATTCTCTTGACAATCCTTTCGGTCATAGTTTTACTTTCAGGTAACTTTTCGATGGCTTTGATCATCTTCTCATCCACTTTTTTAGTCGATCAATGCCCGGATCGCCTCGTTTCAGCCACTTGGCCAATTCAGTCCCAGGTCCCATGTACTGATAACAGAGCCAATGAAATTCGATCCCAGCCTTTGCCAATAACTTTTGAACACCAAAGCCTCTCAAAGCAAGCTTAGTCGTTGTCGTGTCTTTTTCCCGCGAAGTTTAATTATGATAATTTATTTGGTTTTTTTTTGCATCACGTGATTAGAGTTTTGTCAGATGTTTATTACTTGATGAAGAGCTTGCACGAAGTTTTAAGCTTCTTCTTCTCTTTCTCCTCGCGTTTTTCTGGATTAACGATTTATGATGTGAATGCACATGTAGTGCGGTGCACGGTAAATTCGTTTTATGCCTGATGTATTACGCTGGTGCAGCGATGGATGGGCTGAATAAAGAGTGAGTAAAGAAAGCTGGAAATTCGTGTACTTATTCCACGTGTTCGCCGAGCGATTGATTCCCGGGAGCGGTTTCTCCCACATTTCCCTTAAAACTTCGTGAAGACGTCGAAGTTGGATTGTTTTGGATCGATTGATTGTGTGATTTGGCTGGACTGATATTATCCTGCGGAGCTAATCGTCGTTCAAGGTACATTTCAGCTGAAATTTGCATTGTTGTTGTCAGTGTGTTGTCGTCGTAATTCCTCGCAAGTTGGTGGACGGTCAAAGTTATGTAATTTTAGAATATTGACACTCTGGACGCCACGAACGTATCGAAGTTAGAGTGATCTGGTTTAGCATTGGTTATCTATGTACGTGAGAGCGAACTGCAGGGGCAAGACTGTGGAGGGACTCGTCATTTTGAGGTACATTTTTGTTGTTGTTGTTGTAAGCTTAATTCAATTCAAGATGGCGGAAGGCCAAAGGGATGCGATTTCCGAGACTGTCGAAACAGTAAGGAAAGGAACCTTGAATCCCTTCATTGATGAATCTGTGATTTCGGAGAGAATTTTAACGTTAAAACGATCTAAGGGTGGGCATCTTGGCGAAATTACGAAGATTTATCGTAAGATAGATGGCTACTTGAAACATTACAAATTTTCAGTTGAAGTTGGAATCGAAGCCGACCGTTTAAATACTCAGTGGAAGCGATATTCACATGTCTACTATGAGTTGATTAAGTTGTTAGCGGCCGAAAGTGTTGAAAGGATGCATGAAGAGGATTGTTATGCTAAGAGCAGTGAAATTTATTATGATTACGTCAAATCAATTGATCAGTACATGATTGGTGTAGAAGAACAGTTTACGAGTGTCGCCGATGGTAAAGGCCCTGGAGTAGATGATCCTATGGATCTCACCGAGATATTCTCACCTAATCTGCCACTATTCCAACGTGGGGAAGATGATCAAAGTATTTGCTCTAGCAGCTCGCGAGGTTCTAGTCTAGCACGTGAAGATGCAAAGTTGCAGAAGATTCTTTCTGAAAAGAAAGTAGAGCAGTTGAAAAGAGCTAAAGCTAGAAAATTAAAGGAGGAACAGTTAAAGTTGGATAATCAAATTGCAGAAGCTGAGGATGCGGCAGAGTTAGCTAATACGAAAGTTCAGTTTTATGAGGAGCTGGAAGATGCTGTGAGTGTTGTTGGTAGAGAGAGTAGTGCACATGACATCAGGGGTGAGGAGCAACCCGAGGACGTTAAACCTAAGCTCACTTTCGAAGACAATGAGGATCAGCCAAAAGGGCTAGACATTACGGAACGTAAACCTGAGTTTAAAGATGAAAGGTATCTATCACAAGTACCATTACCTGAAAATTCAGTGCCTGCAGATATTCCATTATTCAGCTCTACTCCTGGTGGAGCAGCAGTATCAGAAGTTGATGTTAAAGAGTCAAATTTGAATCCAGTTGCTAACCCATTTGTACAAAGAACTTCACCACCAAGTGGTGATCGTCTGTCTGGTGATGCATCTCTTCTCAACATTACTACAGAGACTATGATGACCAAGCTTACAGCTAGCATAGACTCAATAGTAACTAAATCTAACCTCCCTCCTTTGGATGTAGTCACGTTCTCTGGTAACCCATGCGAATACTTCAGATTTAAGGCGCGTTTTGACGAAATGGTTGGTACTCAGAATATTTCAGAAACTCAGAAAATGTCACGTCTTTTGCAATTTCTTGACGGCCAAGCTAGAAGTGCTGTCGCAGGATTTGAAGGAGTACCTGGTGGATTGTCAAAGGCTCTTGAAATGTTGCAGCAACGTTTTGGGCAACCGCATATAGTGACAAAGGCATGTGTTGATGCTTTGATTGATGGGCCAAACATATCAAGCAATGATGGACCAGGATTGCGGAAGTTTGCTGACCACTCAAGGACTTTGTATGAGACCTTAACATCAATGAATGCCCTCTCTGAAATGAACATGACAAATTTGGCAAAAATGGCAGGAAAGCTTCCCATCACATTCCAGCTGAAGTGGCGAGATGAAGCTCAGCGGATCAGGGAAGGTGGAAGGTTCCCAAGTCTCAAAGATCTAGTGAAATTCATTGAAAGGCGTGCTGATGCAGCTAATGACCCAGTATTTGGAAAGGTTGGTGAGACAAATAAGTTTGTGTCAAGAAAAAACACAAGAGGTGGTCGAAAACCATCGCCTCCAACCTCTAGTGAGTCCAAAGTGATGACCATGGCTACACAAGTTGGAACCAATGGGAGTAAAACTCCATCTGTCTCAAATAAGGATTCAAACGCTGCAGCGCAGAAAGGTGTTCAGGGAGGAAGATGTTATAGTTGCGAGTCTGCACACAGGATAGAACATTGCCCTGACTTTATGAACAAATCTGTAAGGCAGAGAGTAGTCTTTGCAAGGTATAAGGGACTTTGTTTAAACTGTCTGCGAAAGGGACATTTTGTTAGTCAGTGCCAGTCAACCTTTAGATGTAAGCACTGCCAGCAACCTCACCATTCCTTACTGCACAAGGCAGCAGAGGACAAAGAGGAAGCAGCTGCAAATTCCCCAGAAAACACAGGACCAAAGCAGCAAGCTAAGGTGAATGCCACAACTACAGAGCCTATTGAAGCATGTAGTCACATGTATTCTATGTCATTAAGGACCAAGGTTGCCTTGCAAGTTGTACCTGTTGAGGTGATGAACAAGGAAGGACACTCTGTTACTACTTATGCTCTGCTTGACACTGGGAGCGAAGAGACATTTCTTTCCAAAGCACTTTCTGATAAAATTGGGTTAGAAGTCAGCAACTGTGACACTTTGGCTGTGTGTACACTGTCAGGAGAGTCTTCAGTAAAGGTTGGCCAAGCCAATGTCCAAGTGAAGGCTGTCGACGCTTGCGAAGATCGCACTGTAACAATTAAGAACGCTAAGGTTGTAGACAATCTTAATGTCACAGCGACAAGAGTGACAGACTTGTCAAAATGGCCTCATTTAAGTGATCTAAAAATCCCTGAAGTTGATGACAAGCGAGTGACAATGTTAATTGGTGCAAATGTTCCTGAAGCTCAAGTGCATGAAGAATGCAGGAAAGGAAGGTCAGGAGAACCATATGCTGTTCGCACTGTACTGGGATGGGCTGTGCTCGGACCAGTGGATGCTGCAAGTGCCTCGTGTCTTCAGCCAGTGAATGTTAACTTTGTTAAGTATGGTGATGAGATGTTGGATCACCAAATGAAACAATTCTTGAGACTGGAGGACATTGACATGAACAGGAGCTCCAAGAAGGGCATGTCAGTTGAGGATCAAGAAGCACTGAAAGGAATGAAAGGCTCTGTTCGTGTTGTAGAAGGTCACTATGAAATTGGAATGTTGTGGAAAAGTGACAGCCCTTGGATGCCAGACAACAAACAGATGGCAGAAGCAAGATTGCAGTCTTTAAAGAGAAAGCTGAAACGTGACGAAGGATTTCACAGAAAATACAGAGAATTTATGAACAACCTCATTAGTAGAGGATATGCCAGGAAATTGACTGAGGAAGAAGCAGCGCGCCGGAGTAGACGGACATGGTATTTACCACATCATGGTGTATTTCATCCTCAGAAACAAGACAAAATCCGAGTTGTGTTTGATGCGGCTTCTATGCATAACGGAGTATCACTTAACAACCAATTGCACCAGGGTCCAGACTTAACCAACAGCTTGTTGGGTGTTCTGCTGAGGTTTAGACAGTACCCCATAGCACTTGTAGCTGACATAGAAGGTATGTTTAATCAAGTCAAGGTACCACCAGAAGATGCTGATGCATTGAGATTTCTTTGGTGGGAAGACAGTGACCTTGAGAGACCCTCAGAATTTCAGATGACAAGCCATATCTTTGGTGCTACCGACTCACCCAGTTGTGCAAACTTTTGCTTGAAGAGAGCTGCAGAGGATAGTCGAGGAAAATTCAGTGGTGAGGCTGTAAATGCTGTCAACAAGGACTTTTATGTGGATGACTTTGTCAAGTCATTAAGGACAGTTAGCGAAGCAAGTTCGTTAGCAGAAGAAGTAACCTGTCTACTCAGTGACGTTGGATTCAGGCTGACTAAATGGATGAGCAATAACCGTGAGGTACTGTCAAAGATACCTGAGGAAGAGCGGGCAAGGCCAACCCTGGATTTGGATCTTGAGAACCTGCCAGTAGAAAGAACCTTAGGAGTTCAGTGGGATGTGGAGAAAGATGTCTTCCTGTTCAAGGTTCGTGAACCCCACCAGCCATCTACAAAGCGTGGAATTCTCTCGGCAGTAAGTTCGCTGTATGACCCCATGGGATTTGTTTGCCCAGTTGTCTTAGAAGCTAAGAAGATTTTACAGAAGTTGTGGAAGCTGAATCTGGGATGGGATGATGAAATACCCAAAGAATTGCATAGCCGTTGGAATAGGTGGAAGTGTGAGTTGTCTGCCTTGTCACAAATTCAAGTGCCGCGATGCCACCTGGTTGATGGCACAGCATGTGACGTATCCCTTCATCTATTCTCAGATGCTTCTGAAGATGGCTATGGCATGTGCGCCTATCTTAGATTTGTTTATGCCAGTGGAACTATAAGATGTTCGTTTTTGGTTGGAAAGTCCAAAAGTTCCCCAGTGAGACCAATTTCAATTCCAAGGCTTGAGTTGCAAGCAGCCACTTTGTCTGTAAAGATGTACCGAGTACTTATAGATGAACTGACGTATGAGATAAGCAAGGTTACATTTTGGTCAGATTCACAGACAACACTGCAGTATATCAAGAATGAGACCAAGCGGTTTCAGACGTATGTTGCCAACCGTGTAACTGAAATACGCGAAGTTACCTCACCTGATCAGTGGAGGCATTGCCCGGGGAAGAGCAATCCTGCCGATGACGCGTCGCGTGGTCTAACCCCACAGAAACTCTCCAGTCAGCAGCGCTGGTGGAGAGGGCCCAACTTTCTTTGGGAGACAGAAGAATGCTGGCCAAGTACAACACATGGAGAAGTCCCAGACAGCGACCCGGAGGTACGGACTTCAGCAAATGCTTACCCCACTACTGTAGAATCACATCCAGTTGAAAGCCATGTTAGTGAATGCAGTAAAACATTTGCAGCAGAAGGGGATAAAGTGGGTCTTCCAGCCACCTGCCGCACCCCATATGTCGGGAGTATGGGAACGTCTTGTACAGATTACGAAGAAGCATTTGAAGAGTGCAGTTGGAGATGCACTTCTCACTGATGTTGAACTGAGGACACTGTTAGCTGAAGTGGAGTCTATTGTCAATAATCGTCCTATTACCGCTGTTTCAGATGATCCTGATGATTGTTTAGCCCTGACACCTAACCACTTCCTCTTGCAGAGGGCTACTCAACTCCCACCTGGATTATTTGTGAATGAGGATTTGTTCTCCAGAAGGCGTTGGAGAAAAGTGCAGTTTCTTGCAGACCACTATTGGAAGAGGTGGATTCGAGAGTACGTGCCAGCCCTCCAGAGTAGGCCAAAATGGTTCAAGTCAAAGAGAAATGTGCGGATTGGCGATCTAGTACTCCTAGCAGAGGATAAATTGGTGCGCAACCGATGGCCAATGGGGCGTGTGGTGGAAGTGTTTACCGGAGAAGACGAAGGAGTGCGGTCTGCTAAAGTCAAGACTGCAGGCGGCGTGTTTCACCGCCCTGTTACCAAAATATGCCTACTAGAGGAAACTACCAATGATAAGTGAACATTGAACTGTCGACTGATAGTAAGAGATAAGATTTCGTTGAGTTAAAAGAACACTTTGTTAAGTTTAGACAAACGAACTGCGTAATTCAGCCCGTTTGTGGGGCCGCTATGTCGTGTCTTTTTCCCGCGAAGTTTAATTATGATAATTTATTTGGTTTTTTTTTGCATCACGTGATTAGAGTTTTGTCAGATGTTTATTACTTGATGAAGAGCTTGCACGAAGTTTTAAGCTTCTTCTCTTTCTCCTCGCGTTTTTCTGGATTAACGATTTATGATGTGAATGCACATGTAGTGCGGTGCACGGTAAATTCGTTTTATGCCTGATGTATTACGCTGGTGCAGCGATGGATGGGCTGAATAAAGAGTGAGTAAAGAAAGCTGGAAATTCGTGTACTTATTCCACGTGTTCGCCGAGCGATTGATTCCCGGGAGCGGTTTCTCCCACAGTCGTCCTCTTCGGTTTCGTCATAGTTAAGCTGTCGATGCAACTTTTTCTCCTCTGCCCAATCTTCCCAACCGGGTCGAAGTTTCAAACGTTCGGCCTCGTTCCTACGCTTACGTGAGCCTGTGCCTTTTACTTTTTTGCCTTTCTCTTTACCCAGGAGGGTGTCAACCTTTCTCAGAAGTGCACCCAGTTCCCAGTCAAGTGGAATGGGTGTTTTAGAGGGGGCGACTTCTTTTCTGACGTAGAGAATGTAGCTTCTTCTTTGATCTTCGGTTTCTTCGTATCTCGAGAAGTGTCCTTCATCAATTGTTTGAACATGGTTTCGAATGGTCCACTCTCCAATGCCCCTTCCTCCTCATCTTCACAGACAAGTTGCCGTCGCCGTACTTTAAAACCAAATAATCTTGTTGGATCCGGTTGTGGGCCTTATGCCAATGATCTACATTTCGTTGTAAGTTTGTTCTCTCGTTGGCTTGTTTTAACAATTACACACAGGAGTAGTATATAAAACAACGTTTCTGGCACAATTTTAAATCCAATTTTTGTGCTAGAATTCTTAGACAAAAATTAAATCAAAAAATAAACTTTAAAATAACTACACTTTTCTCCAATCCACAACACCAATAAAGCAAAAATATTTCAATTTAACCAACAACGTTTCTGGCACAATATTCAAATTTTTGTGCTAGAATTCTTAGACAAAAATTAAATCAAAAAAATAAACTTTAAAATAACCACACTTTTCACCAATCCACAACACCAATTAAGCAATCTTGAGTTGGAATTTCACAAGTTGTATTTACATCCCCTAAAAAACATATGATGTCATACAATAGGGGGTTCCCCAAGAAAATTAGTCATTATGACACGGATGACCACATTCTCATTGTCTAAGAATTTTTCGCTTATGAATAGGAAATGAGTCATCACCTATTGTTTTAGATCACGAGACGGTCGTATGATTTTTTCAACCAATCAAAAGTTAGCCCATAAATTTACCAAAACCAAAAATCTAACCAACTGGTTCAAAATCTGGTTAGATTTTTGGTTAGACATTTTGTCTTCATTAGAAGAACGTACTGCTCGTTGTGAGAAGATTCAATTGAGGCGAATATGGATGGAGGAGAATTAAGAATCTTCTTTTAATATGACAAGGGAAATTGATAATGCTGTTGATTGTTAGATCAAAGTCTTGAACTATGAGAAATCAGCAATAGCTAATTCATCATTCATAATAATCATATATGTCAATATCACTTTCATAGTAATAGTCATCCTCAATATCAGACGGTCCATCACTTTCATCATTCAATTGATTACTCTCAATGAACACAGCTGGATTAAGTAATTTAACCATTTTATTAAAAATTCTAATGTGATTTTCTAATGCTGTTTTGTCAACTCCTTCTCTTAATGCCTTTCTAGCAAGAACAGCCATTACCATATAATACAAATTTAACTTCTCAGAAGTTGTTGCATTAGAAAGCCAGTTTTTCCTATTTCTAATCATTTCTTTATATCTGTTGTTATTTTTATCACCATACTTAATGGCTTTATTTAAATAATCTTCAAAATATGTGCTGGTAATTTTCTCAATTTCTTTTTTTGTATTTCTATTTTCAAAATCAATATTAATAAAATTCATCTCAATATATAATAACTATATGATTTTTTTTTTCATTTCAAACGCAGCTGACTATTGTGACATAACAACTAATTCATTACCTACCTTATCAATTACAATGATTTCCTCGTAAAGAACAATGGCATAAATTATGTAATTTGCTGTTGATGCTTGAGTGAGACGGTAATTGAGAATGAGTTGTTTCGGGTTAGAGCTTACCTCGTCTTTATGTTCACGGAGATCAAAATATATCAGGGAATACAACTTTTTAAAATTGCCCATTGTCAGTTGAGTTCCAGTATTCGGGTCATTTTTCCTTCTAGCGTATTCCAGGAGATCCCCGAAGATGCGAGTTTTACTTTCAGTGTCATATTCCAATTCAGCGTAAAAGTCAGAGTTGCCATATTGCAGCCGGCAAGTTGAAAGTGAACAATTGTTGTCAGCAGCGTTGAGTTTGAATGTGTCAAAAATAAATGGATTTTCCTTTTGAATGTTTGTTTTATTTCTCTGGAAGTAGATGAAGACATGTTTTGCGTCTTTGACTGCTGGGGTTATTTGGTACATTCCACTGACGGCTCTGTCAGGTGTGGATTCCTTGACAAATTCTCTTAGGTATTTCCAGCGACTGGGTCTGAGAAATGATGAATTAGCCATGCTGAGGCCTTTCGATGTGAAGTTGAGACGGGGTAACCATAGTTGAAGGTCAAGAATAATATAACGTGCAACATTAGCATCAGCTCCAGCTCTGTAAATAAATTCATCATCACTGGTCATTGTCATCTTGATTTTCATTTGCATGGGTGGGAGCATTTTATCTCTTAATTCCTGGAAGAAAGAAAATTTATTGAGTGGGATAGATGCCTCTTGGGTTGGTATTGGGTCACCAAGCAATAAACTATTTCTCTTAAATACTCAAGTTTTGGGGAAATTAGCTACAGCAAGGGCTGCTCCTTCATGTATTGGTCTGTCATCGAGGTACCAACCAGTTTGTGTGGCAACTGTTGAGGCGTAGTCATGCGAGTATTCCAGGGGACTTTTCATGAAACTAATTTTATGGAGATCGTTGCTATCATAGACTTTTCTACCAGCTGATGTTAGCATCATGTGATTGATTAGACTTGTTGAGTCGTTGATTGTTGAGATACAATTACCATCATCATTCGCTTGAGTAAGGTTGACGTTGACTATAGCTCCTCCATCAGCTTTTAATTCAACTCGATATTTTACTAGCAGGTAGGCATTGTACCAGTCAAACCAGGTTGATCTGTCTTTGATGTCAAAGGTGTAATCTGTTTTTTTTTTCTGAAATTGATTACTGGGGACGTTGGACTGTGGTTGGGTTACCAAGTTGAATCTTATGAAGTCTGTTTTCTTGAGATTTTCTTCTGATCTGAACATATATAATAATTGAGTAGATAATTTACACTTTCATAGATGATAATCGTTTGAGAATTTCATTACCTGCGTTGTAGGCTTTTATAGGAGTTGACTTATTTATCTGTCTTGTATTTGTGCTCACCCTCAAGTGATGGCTTTGTTATTCCTGTTAATTTATGACGGAATTCATAAAGGCCAGTTCTGGGGTTATATTGTTTCATCCATTCATGTGGTCGGTTCATATAATTGTTAGTTAGATAATTCACTCCTGTCAGTTATAATTAGCATCATTGTATTTTCTGTGCCATTAAATTTTACTGGTCTGTTGAATCCGTCAGTTATATAGACTCGAATGGAATCTATTCGATTTTTATTGACTGGAATCAACTTCAATCTCTTTGGTTCTATCATGAATGGGAAAGAACGGGCAATATTACGGGAGATGACAGAGAAACAAAATAGGATATCACTGGCTACGTCTGTGGTGTTTCTGTAGGTTATGTCTTTGTGGATACATAAGACGTCCACTGAATTGGTAATATTGGGGGTATTTTCACTGGTTTGTTCTTGCTCAGTGTAAATTCGTTTATTGAAACCTATAAGAATGTGGAAATCATTTAGTGATAGGTCAAGTTCATAATTTCGTTTCATGCTGAGTTGAACACGGAGGAGGGCGTGGTCATATTCCAGGTTGATGTTTCTGTCATAGGACTGTATTTGTTCGTTGATATCTTCATAGGAGTAATTACCATCAGGAAAATCTATGTCTATCCATGGATCTGATGACGTTTTGCGATATCTTATTTTGTTGTTGTTGTTCTTCAGCTAATTCTTTTCTTTCACTTTCTAATTTTGATTGTTCAAAATCAAAACTTTTTCTAGTTTTGTAAGTTGGGGGGTAGATCATCATCATCATAATCGGTTGGTGGTGGTGGTGGAGGAACATATGGTGGAAGATCAGCTGGTTTTGATGGTCCAGGTCCATAACCATCATCACATGGATCAAAGACGTCCTCAAGAGGTGGAGGAGGTGGAGGTAGATCATCTTCATCAGCGGCTTTTTTAGGTGTGGGTGCTGATGTCAGGAGTGGGAGGTTTTTAATTTTGATTCCTTCATCCAATCTTGATGTGATAGGTTTAAAAACTTTTTCAAATCGTGATTGACCAACTTCATGTGAAAGTTTATAGTTGAATATTTGCTCATTAATTTCTTTTATTAATTTTTCATTTGATTATTTCTCTCTGACAATTTCTTTCCATCTCGATATTGACATTATATTTATTAATTACATAATTTTTCCAAGTGTACAGGTACAGATATTTTTTCAATTTAAGTGTACAGATAATCTCTCGTTAAAATTCTTTGTCACTGACCTACTAATTTTATCAATGTAGAGAAATGAATAAGGTTCTTTAGTTGCTCTACGGTACATTTCTTCTGGTATATTATTCTCTCTTGAAATTACATTACTCTCACGTTTAGAATTTAGGTTAAATATTATGAGATGTGAGCAGTTAAGTCTAATGTCTTTGGGAGTGGAGTAATAGGATTGTGGAAGGTAGATAACTGAACAATTTTTATGACGTCCCTGAATGAAGTAATCTATTAGGGGTTTCTGATTTTTTTCTGTGACGAAGTCGTCGAAGATTACAATTTTCTGACCTTCTTTTGGAATTTCTTCAATGGGAATTACATTGTTGTTGGATGAGAAAATGGCATTAGGTGCTATTTTTTTAAGAATGGAGTTGAGTTAAGTTGATATTTATTTTGATCAAGGTTTTTAGCGTAGAGGAATATTGCATCATAGAATATTAGGGGTTTAAGTAGCATGTGGATTAGGGTATTGGTTTTGCCAATGCCAGATGGACCACAGATTAACATTCGGAAGGTATCATTAGGCATATATGGATAGAGTTGCCTGTATGTGAAATTATTTTTCTGTCCTTTTCCATAAATTTCATAATTTGGAATCTTCATGATATAATTATTATGTACACTATTTATATGGGAGTAATAAATAATTTCACTCACGATAGTAATAATTTATTTAAATTGACACCAGATGGAAATTATGATGTTGATGGGAAGAAAATAACAAATATGACAGAAGACACTGAATACGCTGACGCTGTAACAAAACATCAATTTGATACTTTGAAAAGTGATATAGCACGTGGAAATGTTAGTAAGGGAGATTTAAATTTAGCTGGACATAAAATTTTTGGATTGGAGAATAATCCTGATGCAAGGGATGATGACCCATATGATGATTATGTTAAGGATATGAAAACTGGAGTGAATAAGGAGTATTTAAATTTACATTTTCTGAGAACTTCTTCTGATGGAAATTCTTTTGATCTTGCTGGAAAAAATATAATTAATAGTAAAGCTTTTTCAGAAGTTAATTTTGATGAGAAGTCATTGGTGCCAAGGGGGTATATTGATGGGGAATTAGGAAAGAAGGCAGATAGTGATAAAGTACTTCTTCTTGATTCTGATAATTCCTTGAAGATGACTGGTAATTTGAATATGGATGGAAATAACATTTTAAATTCACCACAATTAATAACAATAAGTGATATATTAGCTTATAGAAATGCTAATGTCATTTACACTGATGGGAGAAATAAAATGACTGGTAATTTGGATATGGATGGTAATAAAATTTTGAATTCACCACAATTTAATTCCTTTAGCAGTAAAATACAAACTATGGACAATGATGCTATTTTTAAAGATGGGAGAAATTCTATGGAAAGTAATTTGAATTTAGGGGGAAATAAAATTGTGAATCTCAGTTTACCTTCTGATGATGATGACGCTGTTAGTAAAAAATATGTTTATTTTAATTTAATAAATCCATCAACCAATAAAATTAATGTATTTGCTGATCAGATGGATGATTTGAAATTTTGGAAGGAGGATAGAAGAATTAGAAATTTGAAATTTGATGAGAAGGATTTAAAAATTCATAGGTATAATTTGAAGGTAATAGAATTTGAAATTCAGAGTGAAGTAAAGACTGGAAGTGATGGTAAATTCTATTGGTATTTGGGGAGATTAAGTCTTGATTTACGTTCATTTGATAAAAAGGAATATACATTATGTTTTGAAGTATATCCGAAGTGGAATATTGATACGGAATTAGATGTTACTTCTGATTCAATTAATGTCAGCAGACAATCATCAAAAGATTTCAAAGATTATAAAAAATTTATCATTCATTTTCATAAATACTCTGATCATGGCCCTTTATACATAGATATAAATTTTGACTTGAAACATGACATTCCGACTGAATTTCATAATCAATGGGAGGAGTGTTATATTATTGTTTATGGAGTTGTTGGATATGCTAATACGATGAATTGTATTATTTTAAGAATAATCAAATTTACTTCAATGAGGGGATAAATATGAGTAATAAGGTTATCAAAGGAATTTTAACTGATGATGATGAAGACTCTGCTGTATCTTTATATCTTCTGAATCAATATTCTGATATTTTGAGAGAAGAAAATAATATGATTTGTAAATTGATCAATGATGGTATTTATCTTGACTTATTTGATACGTTTTTTGACTTCAGAAATCCACACAATTTAAAATTTGATGCAGATAAATATGGTATAGAAATAAAGGGAGCAACGAATGTGAGTAATTCAGATTCAAGTCTAGATTTTGATGGAAATAAAGATATTAGACACTATTTTGGACTGAAAGGAATGGATGTGAAAAATGCCAAGATTAATATTAATATGGTTGCAAATAAATTTACTTTTGTTATTGTCTTTAAACATGAAAATAAATATTCTACCATTAGTTTTCTTGATGCATCGGGAAGTTTACTTTTTTACTTTTTCATGACCACCTCAAATCAATTAGTTATTCAAAAAGGTAAAACACAAGCATATTCATCATTCGTTGGTGATTATGTTGGTAAAAAATTAATGCTTTGGTTTTCTAAAAATAATAACATTTATAAAATTAAAATGAATGTAAATGGGGCTGAAGTAAGCTTTGCTTTCAGTCCAGATAATACTCCAATTAGACCAATATATTTTGGAAACTGGCCTTTTAAAACTGAAAAAATAGCAATATCAACAAATAAATTCTTTGACGTGGATAATGTGGAGCACCATAAAGTTCTACTCAATGAAATCTATCATGAACTTTATGTAAATCAATAATATAATGAAAATAATTGACTTTAATCACGTTTCTGAGAAGTTGACAAGAGAAGAAGCTGAGGAATTGAAAGCGTATTACAAATCATATCATAAAAAAGAGTTGCTGTTATATGATGGCTCATAAAAAATATAGGAAGTGGAAAATCATGGCTGATGTGGCGAGTGTATTGTTTGCCAGTGGAGGAATTGCTTCAAGTATTGCTACAGGTGGAATGGGATTAGTTGAAATAAGTGCTGTGGCAATTATAATTCAAATGTATAAGAAGCATAAAAATTTGGATGAGAAGATTAGAACATGTCAGTATGCCTATCAAACATATCAACATTTAATGGGTGAAATTAAGACTGCTTTGAGATCTGGTGAGTTTAACAGGGGGCATTTAACTATAGTTATGAATCAAAAGGATGACTTGGTAATTGATATTGCACCAGTTGTTAAGAAGTATGAGCTGAAGTATGATGCATTATATTGTTAAACATGGTGTTATAGGTTTTGATTGTCCTTTTGTTGATGCGGTTGTATTTTTCTGTGAAGTAGATTATTTTTGGAGATTGTAGTTTTTTAAAGATTTGATAAAATATGTAGGAAAATTTGATTAGACGTTTGCGTGATGGGTATAATTTCTTAAATGCTGATTCAATTTCTGAAAATGTTGCATGGATGGTTTGGAGTTCTTCGGGGGTGAAAATTATGTGGTGTTTGTTACGTATGTCGCGAAGGGTGTTATCTAAGTGGTACTTGCGATTGTAAATAGATTTACGCTGATATTTGTACATATTTTGATAAAATCCTTCATAATGGTCGTTGATCATATCATAGGATTGTATGAGGCCACAGGATGAACAAACGTAAATATAATTGTCATAGATCACTTGTTTATTGGGGCAACATGCCTCAGGGGGAGCTCGGGTGTTGCTGGGTAAAATTTGTTAAACATATCAGTTACAATACACATAACTATATATTAGATAAAAAATATAGGGTCATGGATTGGATAATTTTATTATATAGTTAAGTCAGGTGTGTTTAAAATGAAAATAAAAAAACATATAGTTGTTATATAAAAAAAGCATGTATTATAATTTTTGTTGTTCAGATATAAAAAAAGAAAGTGAGAAAATTACCAGCACATACTTTGAGGATTATTTAAATGAAGCCATTAAGTATGGTGACGAGAATGACCCCAGATATGAAACTTTGGTTGAAAAAAAGAGAAAATTTTCTTTCTAATGCAACACTCACAAAAAAGATGAATTTATATTCTGAGTTTATGCAAACTCTTAATAAAAAGGCTTTAATTATGAATGTTGATAATACAAAATTAGTAAATCACATCAGAAAATTCAACAAAATTGTTCTATTACATAATAATGCTATGACGCAAATTTCTTATATTGAAGGAAATCAATTGAATGATGAAAATGATGGTTAATATGAAAGTGATGATGATGAATATGAAACTGTAAGAGTGAAATAATTTTTTAAAACATATAGTTGTAATTTTTGGAAACATATATTTAATAAAATTATAAAAATGAAATATAATTTTATTATATAGTTAAGTCAGGTGCGTTTAAAATGAAAATAAAAAACATAAAGTTACTATATAATGGTATTTTTAAGCCGTATTTAAAATTAATGAAATTAAGAAATAAATTAAATATTCCACCTTACAAGAAATATGAAGCAAGATTAATTAAATTATTTGTGAGAGTAAAGAAAAATAAAATCATTATTGATTATACATCATCAGAGACTCCTTGTATTTATTGTAAAATTCACTGTCTCATGAATAAGGAAGGAAAAAAGGAATTTAATAAAATTATTAGAAAATGGCATAAAGAACTTGGAGTTAAAGTAAGAAAAGCTTACTTCAATGAAAAATGAATGAACAACCTTTATAAAGAAAATCAATTTTGCGCACCTCAAAAATATAGTTATTTCAGTGCTGGGTTGAAAAAATCAGATTCTGATTTTTGTGATTTCCTGAAAACAGAGAAAAATCCGTTTGCTAATATTTGCACTTTCGTTAAAAATGAAAATTTAATTCAGTAATGAAATATATAGTTATGATCATATGAATAATCTGTGAATATTTTATGACAAGTTCAAAAACTAAACGAAAAGCCCATTATTTATTAATCTGGTTGCTGACTTGACTTCTAGATTAATAAATAATGGGCTTTTTTACGTTTAATGAAATTATCTAATTAATATAATATGAAGCAAGTGAAAATTAACGATAAAGAAATTTATAAAATCATGAAATTAAATTATAATGACATGCTTAAGAGAGTTTACAAGAAGGATGGCCGGAAGATGCCTAAGAACATGAGTGATGAGAGTAAGATGAGTCTTTATAAGTCAATAATTGCAAGTATTGACTATATGAATAAGCATGGAATTAATGATAAAGTCAGTGTAACAGCAATAATAAAATTCTCGAATTTCAATAAATTTGTTCAAAGTAATTTCTGATGAATTTTTCATTATGTAGTATTTTAGATGAAAATCGTGATAATGCTTGATGTGGTGATTCCTTGAAAGTTTGAGTTCTCTCTAGGAAATAAAGACAGTAATAACCACATAATACACTATATTTATGTTGTATTTGATTTTTATTGTAATTTATTTTATAATTGCTTGATTTATTTTTATATTCTTCTGGATAATGCATTCCGAAAGAATCGAAATAATATAACTTATTTACACCATTAGGTACACAACAAACCCAATGGGTTCCTATGCCTACTTTGTCATCAAGGTTAATGATGCATGGGGAATTCTTAGTGGACATGTGTTCATCTCTCATGAAAATACCTTTTATTTTCACTCCAAGGTAATCCAACCAATCCATTAGGTTGAAGTTGCTTAATGGTTTATTTTCTAATGGAAAAATTAGTTTTTTTTTCCTACCGCGCTTCAACTTCAAAGGGGATGCGAAGCTACGCGACTCCCCATTTTGCCACATTCCAATTACTGGTGGTGGTCTTAATATAAGTTGTCCACCACCTGGAGCTTTATTAGTGGATGTGGGAACGTTTCTTCGACGTCTCCTAGGTGATCTTCTTTATGTCCCCATTTGAATATTAGCGAATGGGTCAACTTGTAAACCTTTTCCATCAGTTGTTCGTTTCACTCGTCTTAATTCTGTAATTTGAGATCTGCTTATTTTTAATTTTACACCTTTATCTTTATCTATATTTTTATTAATATGATTGAGCTGCCTTTTTGTAAGTGGTATTTTAAAATTACCTTTTCTGCAAGATTTTCTTTATTTATAGAAATGGTTGTTTCACAGCTATTTCTAATTGCTCTTTGCAATTTTTTTATCTGACCATCTGTCAGTAATAAATCAATTAATTGATATTCTGTTGTCATATAAATATTTGTTAGATAATTATGTAACTAAATGATATATTATGGTTGAAAAAACTTATTGTATTGTTCACAAGAAAAAAACTGGAAATAAAAATGTTAAATATGAAACTACAAGTAATGGAAGGAGAATAATGAAATCAACTTGCAGTGAAGGGAATCATAAGAAAAGCAAATTCGTTAAAGCAATGAAAACACGGAGTTCAAAGGGTGGTCTCGTCCCTCGATCGCGGGGCGGTGCCATTGACATTCATAAAGCTATTTTGAAAGTTGCTCCAAAGAAGGGATTCGTTTTGCCTGGTCATAAATACACTGGACCGGGTAATCCCGTTCATAAACAATTGAGACATGATGATAAGGGAAATATAATGGAAATTTATGAAAAACCAACTGGTAGGACTTATGCTGTAAGTATGCAGCATGATGTTGATTACGCTGTTTGTGGAAGAAAACCAAAGAAAGAACAATTAAGGTGTAAAAATAAAGCAGATGCTAAAATGGTTAAGGAATTGGATAAGATACCATGGAAAGATAGACAGTGGGGGCATTCTCTAGCTAGAAATGTAATTGCTGGTAAAAAGAAAGTTGGGATGGGAAAGGGTGGTCTCGTCCCTCGATCACATAGTGGTGCTGTGATGGATGCATTGAACGCGATTCCTGGTTATTCTACAGCTAATAAAACTCTTTCTTCAGTTATACCAAAATTGATAAAAGAAGAAGGGGCAAAAGAAGCATTTAATGATTTTGCAAGTGGAGACACTCTGAAACGTGCTTGGGCTGGTATTACAGGGCAACAGGCAAAAATACAAAAAGAAAAGATGAGGAAGCAAGGATATGCCGCTGTCGAGAAAAAAAGTCAGCAAGAAGTATTTAATATTATGGCACGAGATCATGGAGCAGACTGGTGTAAGGGTGGGCCATATGAGGATCATTGGAGATTAAATAGATTTATATGGGATGTACAACATGGGAAGCAGCCGAAGATTTTCGGTAAGGGGAAGGAAGGTGCTCTTGACAGAAGGCGTGGTCCATCAATTCAAGATAAAATTGCTTATGTAGCTAGTAATTTTGTTACTCCAGCTCCGAGTTTTGCTGCTTTGGGGAGATTATTAGCTGGAAAGGCATATAAGGGTGTTAAGGATAACATTGATTATTACAGAGGCGCGGGGAAGGGAAACAATAAATGCTAATTGATGGTGATTGGGATCAGTTAGCTAAAGAATTGCATAAACCAATCGTGAGAAAATTTCTAAAGAGAAGGGTTGTTGTAACGATGGGGGTTGATGATACATGGAGTGCCGATCTTATTGAAATGGGTAAATTGAGTAAATGGAATAAAGGTTATAAGTATATTTTAACTATTATAGATGTCTTTTCAAGATACGCTTGGGCTATTCCTATCAAGAATAAATATGGTGAGACAATGAAGGATGTTTTTGATGGATTAATTAAGAAGATTGGAATCATGCCTAAATATTTATGGACTGATAAAGGATCTGAGTTTTATAACAAGTGGATGAGGGAATTTTTAGATAAGAAGGGAATTAAATTATATTCAACAGAGAATGAAGAAAAGGGGAGTATAATTGAAAGATTTAATAGGACTCTCAAGAGGAAGATATACGAGAATTTTACTAGGAGGGGTAACACTATTTGGGTGGATGAGTTGGATAATATTGTTAATGGGTATAATAATCATTTTCATAGTACAATTGACACCGAATGAGGCAAGGAAGGAGGAAAATAAGAGTGATGTGTTGATGAATACTCTCTATGGGCGATTACATAAACCACCATGGAGAAGAAGGAAATTGAAAGTTGGGGATACAAGAGAAAGGTATTTGATAAGGGATATGTTCCAAATTGGACAGAAGAGGTGTTTGTTGTTAAAGAGGTTAAAGAGAAAACCAAGGGACAGGATGTCTTTAGAATTGGAAAGGTTATAAAGAGGAAGGGTAACAATAATAATAATAATAATAATATACAATATTTATAGAGCGCTAATTCCCAATGGTCCAAAAGCGCTTTACATAATAAAAATAACAACAAAATCCTAAACCTACAAGACTACATTGTCATTCTATAAAAATTCCCAATGGAACAAAAGCGCTTTACATAATAAACATAACAACAAAATCGTAAACCTACAAAACTGCATCGCCATCCTATAAAAACATCATCATTCTATACAACATCATAACCAATTTTAAAAAGCCAAGTCTTGAGCTTAGATTTAAAAGAAGAAAGGGAATTAAAAGATCTAAGTTCGAATGGAAGTGCATTCCAAACAGAAGGTGCGGCAATAGTAAAAGACCGGCCACCATAAGTTTTAAGATTAAATTTAGATGTAGAAAGTAAAAATTGATTGGAGGATCTAAGAAGTCTACCAGGTGTATAAGGCTTGATGAGATCAGTGATAAAGCTAGGTGCAGCACCATGAAGCGCCTTAAATGTAATTACTGCAATTTTGAAAGTTATTCTTTGTTCAATTGGTAGCCAATGAAGTTGAATAAGCAACGGCGTAACATGCTCATACTATTAGTAAGGTGAATAAGCCTAGCAGCACTATTTAGGACACTCTGCAAACGTTTCAAAATACATTTAGGCTGACCATAGAGCAATAAGTTACAATAGTCGATCCTTGCAGTAACAAAGGCATGACTTAGAGTTTTACATGTATCGTAAGAAAGAAACTTGCGAATCTTAAAAATATTGCGTAAATGAAAAAACGAAGACTTGCAAACAGCAGTAACGTGCGGCAACATCGATAGAGAGTTATTAAACATAACCCCAATATTTTTAGCCGTAGCTGAACAGTCAACAGTGTCAGGTGATGGTAAGTAAAAATTATGACAGGATTGTAATTGAGATATTTAAGTACATGGAAAAAGTGAGGGTAAGGTGTGAGAGTTGTGGGAAGATGATAATGAGAAAAAATAAAAAAAAATATAGTTAAGTGTAAAATCCTTCATAATGGTCGTTGATCATATCATAGGATTGTATGAGGCCACAGGATGAACAAACGTAAATATAATTGTCATAGATCACTTGTTTATTGGGGCAACATGCCTCAGGGGGAGCTCGGGTGTTGCTGGGTAAAATTTGTTAAACATATCAGTTATAATACACATAACTATATATTAGATAAAAAATATAGGGTCATGGATTGGATAATTTTATTATATAGTTAAGTCAGGTGCGTTTAAAATGAAAATAAAAAACATATAGTTATTATATAAAAAAAGCATGTATTATAATTTTTGTTGTTCAGATATAAAAAAAGAAAGTGAGAAAATTACCAGCACATACTTTGAGGATTATTTAAATGAAGCCATTAAGTATGGTGACGAGAATGACCCCAGATATGAAACTTTGGTTGAAAAAAGAAAAAATTTTCTTTCTAATGCAACACTCACAGAAAAGATGAATTTATATTCTGAGTTTATGCAAACTCTTAATAAAAAGGCTTTAATTATGAATGTTGATAATACAAAATTAGTAAATCACATCAGAAAATTCAACAAAATTGTTCTATTACATAATAATGCTATGACGCAAATTTCTTATATTGAAGGAAATCAATTGAATGATGAAAATGATGGTTAATATGAAGGTGATGATGATGAATATGAAACTGTAAGAGTGAAATAATTTTTTAAAACATATAGTTGTAATTTTTGGAAACATATATTTAATAAAATTATAAAAATGAAATATAATTTTATTATATAGTTAAGTCAGGTGCGTTTAAAATGAAAATAAAAAAACATAAAGTTACTATATAATGGTATTTTTAAGTCTTATTTAAAATTAATGAAATTAATAAATAAATTAAATATTCCACCTTACAAGAAATATGAAGCAAGATTAATTAAATTATTTGTGAGAGTATAAAGAAAAATAAAATCATTATTGATTATACATCATCAGAGACTCCTTGTATTTATCGTAAAATTCACTGTCTCATGAATAAGGAAGAAAAAAAGGAATTTAATAAAATTATTAGAAAATGGCATAAAGAACTTGGAGTTAAAGTTAGAAAAGCTTACTTCAATGAAAAATGGATGAACAACCTTTATAAAGAAAATCAATTTTGCGCACCTCAAAAATATAGTTATTTCAGTGCTGGGTTGAAAAAATCAGATTCTGATTTTTGTGATTTCCTGAAAACAGAGAAAAATCCGTTTGCTAATATTTGCACTTTCGTTAAAAATGAAAATTTAATTCAGTAATGAAATATATAGTTATGATCATATGAATAATCTGTGAATATTTTATGACAAGTTCAAAAATTAAACGAAAAGCCCATTATTTATTAATCTGGTTGCTGACTTGACTTCTAGATTAATAAATAATGGGCTTTTTTACGTTTAATGAAATTATCTAATTAATATAATATGAAGCAAGTGAAAATTAACGATAAAGAAATTTATAAAATCATGAAATTAAATTATAATGACATGCTTAAGAGAGTTTACAAGAAGGATGGCCGGAAGATGCCTAAGAACATGAGTGATGAGAGTAAGATGAGTCTTTATAAGTCAATAATTGCAAGTATTGACTATATGAATAAGCATGGACTTAATGATAAAGTCAGTGTAACAGCAATAATAAAATTCTCGAATTTCAATAAATTTGTTCAAAGTAATTTCTGATGAATTTTTCATTATGTAGTATTTTAGATGAAAATCGTGATAATGCTTGATGTGGTGATTCCTTGAAAGTTTGAGTTCTCTCTAGGAAATAAAGACAGTAATAACCACATAATACACTATATTTATGTTGTATTTGATTTTTATTGTAATTTATTTTATAATTGCTTGATTTATTTTTATATTCTTCTGGATAATGCATTCCGAAAGAATCGAAATAATATAACTTATTTACACCATTAGGTACACAACAAACCCAATGGGTTCCTATGCCTACTTTGTCATCAAGGTTAATGATGCATGGGGAATTCTTAGTGGACATGTGTTCATCTCTCATGAAAATACCTTTTATTTTCACTCCAAGGTAATCCAACCAATCCATTAGGTTGAAGTTGCTTAATGGTTTATTTTCTAATGGAAAAATTAGTTTTTTTTCCTACCGCGCTTCAACTTCAAAGGGGATGCGAAGCTACGCGACTCCCCATTTTGCCACATTCCAGTTACTGGTGGTGGTCTTAATATAAGTTGTCCACCACCTGGAGCTTTATTAGTGGGTGTGGGAACGTTTCTTCGACGTCTCCTAGGTGATCTTTTTTATGTCCCCATTTGAATATTAGCGAATGGGTCAACTTGTAAACCTTTTTCATCAGTTGTTCGTTTCACTCGTCTTAATTCTGTAATTTGAGATCTGCTTATTTTTAATTTTACACCTTTATCTTTATCTATATTTTTATTAATATGATTGAGCTGCCTTTTTGTAAGTGGTATTTCAAAATTACCTTTTCTGCAAGATTTTCTTTATTTATAGAAATGGTTGTTTCACAGCTATTTCTAATTGCTCTTTGCAATTTTTTTATCTGACCATCTGTCAGTAATAAATCAATTAATTGATATTCTGTTGTCATATAAATATTTGTTAGATAATTATGTAACTAAATGATATATTATGGTTGAAAAAACTTATTGTATTGTTCACAAGAAAAAAACTGGAAATAAAAATGTTAAATATGAAACTACAAGTAATGGAAGGAGAATAATGAAATCAACTTGCAGTGAAGGGAATCATAAGAAAAGCAAATTCGTTAAAGCAATGAAAACACGGAGTTCAAAGGGTGGTCTCGTCCCTCGATCGCGGGGCGGTGCCATTGACATTCATAAAGCTATTTTGAAAGTTGCTCCAAAGAAGGGATTCGTTTTGCCTGGTCATAAATACACTGGACCGGGTTATCCCGTTCATAAACAATTGAGACATGATGATAAGGGAAATATAATGGAAATTTATGAAAAACCAACTGGTAGGACTTATGCTGTAAGTATGCAGCATGATGTTGATTACGCTGTTTGTGGAAGAAAACCAAAGAAAGAACAATTAAGGTGTAAAAATAAAGCAGATGCTAAAATGGTTAAGGAATTGGATAAGATACCATGGAAAGATAGACAGTGGGGGCATTCTCTAGCTAGAAATGTAATTGCTGGTAAAAAGAAAGTTGGGATGGGAAAGGGTGGTCTCGTCCCTCGATCACATAGTGGTGCTGTGATGGATGCATTGAACGCGATTCCTGGTTATTCTACAGCTAATAAAACTCTTTCTTCAGTTATACCAAAATTGATAAAAGAAGAAGGGGCAAAAGAAGCATTTAATGATTTTGCAAGTGGAGACACTCTGAAACGTGCTTGGGCTGGTATTACAGGGCAACAGGCAAAAATACAAAAAGAAAAGATGAGGAAGCAAGGATATGCCGCTGTCGAGAAAAAAAGTCAGCAAGAAGTATTTAATATTATGGCACGAGATCATGGAGCAGACTGGTGTAAGGGTGGGCCATATGAGGATCATTGGAGATTAAATAGATTTATATGGGATGTACAACATGGGAAGCAGCCGAAGATTTTCGGTAAGGGGAAGGAAGGTGCTCTTGACAGAAGGCGTGGTCCATCAATTCAAGATAAAATTGCTTATGTAGCTAGTAATTTTGTTACTCCAGCTCCGAGTTTTGCTGCTTTGGGGAGATTATTAGCTGGAAAGGCATATAAGGGTGTTAAGGATAACATTGATTATTACAGAGGCGCGGGGAAGGGAAACAATAAATGCTAATTGATGGTGATTGGGATCAGTTAGCTAAAGAATTGCATAAACCAATCGTGAGAAAATTTCTAAAGAGAAGGGTTGTTGTAACGATGGGGGTTGATGATACATGGAGTGCCGATCTTATTGAAATGGGTAAATTGAGTAAATGGAATAAAGGTTATAAGTATATTTTAACTATTATAGATGTCTTTTCAAGATACGCTTGGGCTATTCCTATCAAGAATAAATATGGTGAGACAATGAAGGATGTTTTTGATGGATTAATTAAGAAGATTGGAATCATGCCTAAATATTTATGGACTGATAAAGGATCTGAGTTTTATAACAAGTGGATGAGGGAATTTTTAGATAAGAAGGGTGTAACAACCGCTAGTCTTCTCAGTATAAACAATGCTTTAATAGAACAAACTTCTCCGACTCGAGCTGACAACGTGGTAATGCAAAGTGTTGCTAATGCGCATGTGCGAACTGAACTATGTTGCAAATCTCGGAATACTGGACTGGATATTACATTTCTCCTTTTCTTTCGAGATAGTCTCTTCCTTAAGTGAAAAACAACGCAACTTAAAACATGTGTCCTAACTTAGACTAGGCATGCTATGTTAAAGCACAGTCCTTTCTGTTCTGTGTTAGGTACAGTTTAAGTACAGTCTTTAGGTGACAAAGTCTTTCAAATACTCTGGACGTTTTCGATCACGCCTTGGTCTGGTGGTAGCTGCTGGCACTGGTTGTTTGCTCCGGTCCATTTTGTCACTGGTGTTGGTTTTAGCTGTTTCCTTTGCGCTGCTTTCCTTAGTCTCCTCCTGGACTGAGTTAGGGTTGGCATTCAGTAGAATCTTCTCTCTCCAATCCTCTTGGTTCGTTTGTTCTTCCTGGTCTTCATTTTCTTCGCTGGTGTTTCCCTGGATCAATGAGTTAGCAATCTTGAACTGGCTTGCGTCACGGTACACTTCGCGTCCATCTGTGATCCTTTTTGCTGCAATGCTTGATCCGTCTATTCGAGTTACTCTGTAGAATGCTGGTTCAAATGCGGTAGACCATTTGTTTCTCTTTTTCTGTTTCAACAGGACATGATCTCCGACTAAGAAAATGTGCTCCTTGGTGTTCCTGTTCTCGGCATTCTGTTTGATCTTATCTTTGTATTTCTCATCCCGCTTATCGATGGCTGTGTCACGGGGATTCTCATTGCACTCCCTCGCTTGGTGATCTAGTTTGGTTCTGATCTGCCTGTTCATTAGGGCTTCATATGGTGGCACGCCAGTAGCAGGATGCGGTGTTGAGCGATAGCCTGTTAGCATCTCTTGAACAGCTACACTGCTTTTTCCCCCATTGAGACGAGCGATCTGCTCAGTCTTATTCAGTAGTTTCATGAAGCTTTCCGCCTCTCCGTTAGCACGTGCGTGTTCTGGGGTAACTCGGTGATGGTGGAATCCCTCTGTTTTGGCAAACTCGGCAAATTCTCTGGAGTTAAATGGTGGTCCATTATCGCTTTCTAGCTGTCTTGGAGTCCCATGAGTGGCAAACATGGTTTTGAGCTTTTCCATGGTCGGCTGGAATGCTGTCGAGTGAGTTTTCATGACTTCAGGGTATCTTGTTCTCTTGTCAATGGCCACTAGGTTATAATGACCGTCAGGATAGGGTCCGCTGAAGTCTACAGATATGACATCCCAGGGTTTCTTTGGTATGTCTGTGACTTTGATGGGTTCCTGTCTGTGCTGCTTCGTGGTTACCTGACATTCGTAACATTGACCGATGATCTGCTCTACCATACTGTTCATGGTTGGAAACCAATACTTTGCTCTTAACATCTGCTTTGTTTTTGTCATTCCCAGGTGTCCCAGGTGATGTGCTGCCTTGATGACCTTTCTCTGTAGGCTTGTTGGGACAATGATCTGATTCATCCTGAAGATTAGGTCATTGACTACGTACAACTCATTCTGTACACTATAAAATGGTGCAATGTCTGGGTCCTTCTTGTGTTGTTCCCAATCTCCAGTGAGTATTCTGATGGAAAGTTTCTGAAGCTGGGTGTCTTTGAGAGTTTCTTCCTTGATGTGATCAACAACAACAGCATGTTCGGCTGTCACCGTGTACTTGATCACTCTCTCTATGGTATCCTTTCCAGTTTCTGGTAAAGGGTGTCTCGACAGAAAGTCAAGTGGGTCGGCGTCATCCTTTCCAGGCTCATAGATTAGCTCGAAGTCAACATCTTGCATTCCCATTACCCATTTTTCTATTCTTGGTGGGAGTCGCATGGCTGCCTTGTTAAACAATGGAAGTAATGGTTTGTGAGCTGTGATGATCTTGAATTTTGGCGCTCCCAGAAGGTAAATGCTGAATCTGTTCTTTGCCCAATGTATGGAGAGGGCATCTTTCTCTGTCTGACTGTATCTTTTCTCGGTGTCAGTCATGCTGCGGCTAATGAAGTGGACTGGCTGGAGGCCATTGCCTGTGTCCTGGAATAATCCGGCTGATAGTCCTTCATGGTAGCTGGCTTCAACTCTCACAACAATAGCTTTTGCTGGGTTGAAGTACGCCATTGTGCTTTCACTTGTTATGCTTGCTTTGAGCTTCTCAAATGCTTCATTCTCTTCTGCTTCCCATTTGAACTTCGTATCTTTGTGGGTCAGCTGTCTCAAGGGTGCGGTTAGTGATGCGTATTTGGGGATGAACTTTGATAAATACCCAGTCATGCCAAGAAAGCTTCGTACAGCTTCTTTCGATTCTGGTGGGCTGCTTTCCTTCACGGCTCTGACCTTCTCTGGGTTTGGTTTTAATCCGTTCTTCGTGAACTTGTGCCCATAGAACTCTATCTCTTCCACTCCGAATTGGCACTTCTCAGGGTTGAAAGTGACACCAAAATCTGTTGCTCTCTGCAGAACGGCTTCCAATGTTTTGTTGTGTTCTTCTATGTCTTTCCCTCCTATCAGGATATCATCGCGCTGGTTGAGGCACCTTGGTATGTCTCCAAAAATTCGGTAGATAGCTTCATCAAAGAGATCTTGCGATGCTTTTGCTCCAAAGATTAGACGTTTTGGTCGCAGGTTCCCCCATGGTGTGCTGAAGGTGGCAACTTTTCTTGATTCTGGATCAAGAAGCAGTTGGTGGTAACCCTGCCTCATGTCAAACTTGGAGAAGATGGTACAGTCGTGGAACTTGCACATAAAGTCCTCAACAACCGTTCCTTGGGTTATCCTGTGTCTCTCCATGAATTGGTTGGGTATCCTGAGATCTACACTGGCCCTAATCATGTGTGGTTCCAGGTCTTCCTTATCTACGCTGCTGAACTTTGGCTTTGGTTGAACTACTAATGGAGAGCACCATGTTACTGGTTCACCTTCAGGTACCTCTTCAAATATCTCCTCTTCTACACACTGTTCAAGCCATTTCTTTAAGGGCTCTTGCAAATAATATGCGACTGGTCTTGGTTTCTGGGCTACAGGAGCAGCTTCTGGTCTCATGCTGAATTTAGCATAGAACTCTTTTCCATTCTTGATGTCTCGTATCTTCCCAATGCCCTTGAATACATCGCTGTATCGATCAGTGATTGCTTTGATTTCGGGATTGAGTGCTACAGCTTGCTTGACACTCTTGATGTCTGGCAACTCTTCCTGGATTCTCAGGTCATTAGTCTCGGCGAAAGAGCCATCTTCTCGGATCTGTAACATACCTAGCTCTTTGAGGGTGTCTTTGCTGATGAGCGGTGGGGAATTGATTCTACCCCTGACCACAACAAATCTTGCGACTGCTCCGCAGGTCTGGTTCCTTACGGTCGCTGTGAATTCTCCTTTCACGGGAAGCTCACTTTGTAAGGTACTCAGCTTCACTCTGCTTGGATGTAGTGTTGGCTTTACGCTTGATCGATTTGACAGTGCTTTGAATTGGTGTTCGTCCATAACATTCACCTCTGCACCACTGTCCGGCTCAACTCTAACATCAACATCTTCTATCTTCACTGACACAGTTCTGTTCTCGTTATCTGTTTTGATTTTCTTCACCTGCTTAAGATGACGTACGGCTTGGCAGAAAAATTCGTCATCAGAACTTGTTGAGTTATCAGCATCTTCTTCTGTGGTTCGCTTGACACGGTGTTTGTCCCTCGAAGTTTCTGGTGGTTTTCGTCTGTGTTTGTGCCCATGGCTTTTCTTACTGTTGGGAGGTCCTCTGAACTTGCATACTGAGCTGAAGTGGTTAAACTTCTGGCATTTCATACATTTCTTCCCATATGCTGGACAGTTCTTGCCTTCCTCATGTGTGCCTGTTTGTCCACAGTATCCACATGGTTGCTTTTTCTTGTCTTTTCCATCGTTCTTGGGCGGATGCCACTTTCCAGACTGTCTTTCGACCTTCTTTACATCTTGGGGAATTTTCATGTCGCTTATTTGAAGTGTTGTGTCTTCGATCTGTGCAGCTTCGGTGAGAAACTGTGTTAAATCCCATTTCTTGTTAATAGCCTTCTGGATTAGCGAACGATTCTGTGTTGTCTGGATGAGGTGTTCTAGGATTCGTTCATCGCAGTTTGCTTCGAATTCGCAGTCGTTGGCTTTCTCTCTTAAACGTGCAGCGTACGCGTTCGTTGTCTCGCCATGTGCTGGTCTCATTTTGAGGAATACATATCTTGCGTGGTGTTTATTCTTCTTGGGTTTGAAGTAGTCGTTCAACTTTTTCCTCATCTTCTCATAGTCGTTACCGCCATCCGTTGGGTTCGGTAAGCTTTTCTCCAGACGAGCGATTTCCTTCCCGCCATAAATGATGAGTGCATCTTTCTTGTCGAGCGGTTCCGTAATCTTGAAATATCTGAATTCGCGCTCGATTTCTTCGAGCCAGTCGTCCCACGCTTTACCTGTGCCGATTGGGTCATCTCCCGGGTTGAATGGTTGAGATTTGAGATTTCTCGTCGCTGTGATAACTTGTACTGGTGCTGCTGGCGCGGTGCCGCCGGTTGCTTCTTCGGTGTCGGGCATGTTTTGTCGATCGACTGATTCACGCGTTGACGTGTTTGTCTTGTTAACCTCTCTCGCTGGGCTTCAAAACTCTCTGGTTTGGTTTCTCTTGCTTTCTTCTTTCTTCTTTGTGCTTAATCTAGCGTGGTATCCTCGTCGCCAGTGTAACAACCGCTAGTCTTCTCAGTATAAACAATGCTTTAATAGAACAAACTTCTCCGACTCGAGCTGACAACGTGGTAATGCAAAGTGTTGCTAATGCGCATGTGCGAACTGAACTATGTTGCAAATCTCGGAATACTGGACTGGATATTACAAAGGGAATTAAATTATATTCAACAGAGAATGAAGAAAAGGGGAGTATAATTGAAAGATTTAATAGGACTCTCAAGAGGAAGATATACGAGAATTTTACTAGGAGGGGTAACACTATTTGGGTGGATGAGTTGGATAATATTGTTAATGGGTATAATAATCATTTTCATAGTACAATTGACACCGAATGAGGCAAGGAAGGAGGAAAATAAGAGTGATGTGTTGATGAATACTCTCTATGGGCGATTACATAAACCACCATGGAGAAGAAGGAAATTGAAAGTTGGGGATAAAGTCAGAAAAAGTAAATACAAGAGAAAGGTATTTGATAAGGGATATGTTCCAAATTGGACAGAAGAGGTGTTTGTTGTTAAAGAGGTTAAAGAGAAAACCAAGGGACAGGATGTCTTTAGAATTGGAAAGGTTATAAAGAGGAAGGGTAACAATAATAATAATAATAATAATAATAATAATATACAATATTTATAGAGCGCTAATTCCCAATGGTCCAAAAGCGCTTTACATAATAAAAATAACAACAAAATCCTAAACCTACAAGACTACATTGTCATTCTATAAAAATTCCCAATGGAACAAAAGCGCTTTACATAATAAAAATAACAACAAAATCGTAAACGTACAAAACTACATCGCCATCCTATAAAAACATCATCATTCTATACAACATCATAACCAATTTTAAAAAGCCAAGTCTTGAGCTTAGATTTAAAAGAAGAAAGGGAATTAAAAGATCTAAGTTCGAATGGAAGTGCATTCCAAACAGAAGGTGCGGCAATAGTAAAAGACCGGCCACCATAAGTTTTAAGATTAGATTTAGATGTAGAAAGTAAAAATTGATTGGAGGATCTAAGAAGTCTACCAGGTGTATAAGGCTTGATGAGATCAGTGATATAGCTAGGTGCAGCACCATGAAGCGCCTTAAATGTAATTACTGCAATTTTGAAAGTTATTCTTTGTTCAATTGGTAGCCAATGAAGTTGAATAAGCAACGGCGTAACATGCTCATACTATTAGTAAGGTGAATAAGCCTAGCAGCACTATTTAGGACACTCTGCATGACCGTAGAGCAATGAGTTACAATAGTCGATCCTTGCAGTAACAAAGGCATGAATTAGAGTTTTACATGTATCGTAAGAAAGAAACTTGCGAATCTTAAAAATATTGCGTAAATGAAAAACGAAGACTTGCAAACAGCAGTAACGTGCGGCAACATCGATAGAGAGTTATTAAACATAACCCCAATATTTTTAGCCGTAGCTGAACAGTCAACAGTGTCAGAAGCAATCACCAGGTTTTTTAACGCAGGACGTGGGCGATAGGAGGATGAAAAAACTATAAGTTCTGTCTTCCCACTGTTCAGCTTCAGCTTGTTATTTAACATCCAAAGGTCAATATCTTTAACACAATCTTCAAGAGTAGATGTACGTGTTGACATATCCTCAGACGATGACGTTTCAAAAGATAAATATAGCTGTGTATCATCAGCATAAAAGTGATAAGATAGACCATAAGATCTTGCAATATCACCTAAAGGGGAAGTGTACAAAGAGTACAGCAAGGGGCCCAACACGGAACCCTGAGGTACACCATAAGGTAAGGCATGCACATCAGAAGAGATATCTTGGATTCTGACATACTGAGTGCGATCAGATAAATATGAACGAAACCAGTCCAGTGCCTGGTCGCAAATGCCAAAACGGGTGGATAGTCTAGCAAGGAGAAGAGAATGATCAACTGTATCAAAAGCAGCAGACAGGTTAAATGGAAAGGAAAGGTTATCCTGATAAATTTAATTCATGGGTGAATGAAGATAAATTAATTTCTTAAGTAATAATATACTTGAATTGTTAAGATGAGAAGAAAATGTGATGAGTTGAAATTAAATTTCAAAGTTGTAAAATATATAAGAGATAAATACCCAGATGCTTTGATTGTTGTGGAGATTATAAGTTTAATGAGAAATCCTATAACAAGAAATTTTGCAAAGTTGAAAGGATACATTAAAGGTACTCCCGATATTATAATTTTAAATAAAAATAGGGAATATGCTGGATTTGTCATTGAATTAAAAAAATCCAAATGGTAAGGGAAAGATAAGTAAGGAACAAAAAGAATTTATTGGTAAGTTAGAGGAGATTGGATATAAGACAATGATATCGGGGGATTATAAAAAAATTGTTGAGGAAATTAAAAATTATATGGATGATTAACGCAGACAAGACATTTTCAATTTGCATAATTCCCACAGCGTGGGTGAAATTTTTTTTTCTGATATATAGTTATATGTTTGGTGATATAAAAATTGATACAACATTTTCTATTCATAATGAAAATAGTTTGCATGATAAAGTGGTGAGGTTCATCAGAGAACATTACCCGAATGCATTGTTATCTGGGGAGTTTATCAGTTGTTTGGCTGTTAAGGAGCAAAAGGGCTGAGGCAATTAAGAGAGGTTATACGGTTGGAACAGCTGATTTATTGATTTTAAATCCAAGCAAGGGATGGAATGGGTTTGCCATTGAATTTAAAAATCCAAGAGGATGTGGTGATATAAGTGAGAAGCAGGAGGAGTTTCACAATAGGATTAGATCTTGTGGGTATAAGGTGATGGTAAGTAACAATTATGACAGGATTGTAATTGAGATATTTAAGTACATGGAAAAAGTGAGGGTAAGGTGTGAGAGTTGTGGGAAGATGATAATGAGAAAAAATAAAAAAACATATAGTTAAAGGTAAATTGAAAAAATAATTTCTAATTCTATTATATAGTTTGTGTGATGAAGAAATTTGAAAATACCAGCGAGCGTTTCGAGAGGTTGGAAAAGTTAAAAAAGTATGGAGCAAGGGTTAAACCATTTAATAAATCAGTGGTTATTGAGTCAAATGGTAAAATCGTTTACTACATTACTTTTTCTGATAATGGAGAAAAAAATAAAAACATATAGTTACGCGTTTTTTTTTAATTTTTTTTTTCTGTTCTAATATTATAGGATGGATGGTAAAATATTTATTAAGCGAGCGATGAGAGATTTGGATGAGAGTTCAGAAGATGAATTTCTAAGTGATGTTGAGGAATATTCTGATAGTGATTCAAATGATAAAAAATATAATTATAATAGTGTTGCAACTGAATTCATTTGAAGGATGTTGTTATGGCTGGTGTTATTAAAACATACAGTACCGGCGTTTTTGATAAGGGTAATCCATCAATTGAGTTAAAAATAAGGGAGGGGGAATTAAGGAAAAAAATTATTGAGGAATTTAAGGAGATGCGAAATTTGAAAGTTAGTAGATCGTTGGTTATATTGTTTAAGCATCAAGTTGATGATAAATTTATTACTAAGGAGATACAATCCAAAATTTATACAATTATGGAGGAAAATGATATTAGTAGTGTGATGAATAGGTTTGTTAATGAGATAAATGAGGGAATTGGAAATTTTTTCAGTGAAGGAAGTGGATGGGTTCTTGATGAGATAAAGAGTGGGTTGTTTAAATTTTATAAGTATGTGCCTTTGGGTGGGAGTAGTTATTTTGAATTGCCTAAGGGGTTGCGTGGGAAGAAATCATTGATTAATATAAAGAATGAAGATCAGAGGTGTTTTATGTATTGCCACATTTATCATTTGAATAGGAAAGAGGATGAATTGAAAAGAAACCCCCAGAGAATCAAACAATATAAGAAGTATTTGCGTGAGGATGGGACACCGATAGGGTTGGATTATAAGGGAATTGAATTTCTTGTTGGGATTAATGATGTGAAGAAAATTGAGAAGATGAATGATATTAGTGTGAGTGTATTTGGTTGGGAGAATGATAGTTTTTTTCCATTGTATGTGACAAAAAGAAAATCAGAGGATGTGATGCGTTTGTTGAGAATTGATAATGACGATGGTGATAGTCATTATGTTTACATAACTAATTTTGAAGGTTTGCTTAGAAATCATTTAAATAAAAATAAAGATCACAAGAAATTTATCTGTGATTATTGTCTACAACATTTTATAACTGGGGAGTTAAGGGATGAGCATGTGGAGGAATGCATAGTATTAAATGGTAAGCAAGCTATTAGAATGCCTAAGGAAGGGAGTAAAGTTTATTTCAAACATCATTATAAGAAATTTGAAAATCCATTTGTTATTTATGCTGATTTTGAGAGTTTATTGTTACCTGAAAAAGTTGAGGAAAATTATGGATGTGGAGTTGCGAAGTTGATAGATGAAACGCTGAATGAAAAATCCAACATATCATATACTAAGGAATATCAGAAGCATAAAATTTGCTCTTATGGGTTTAAGACTATTTGTTCAGTTGATGATAAATTTACTAGTGAATTTAAGATGTACCGTGGTGAAAATGCTGGATATAAATTTATTGAAGCAATTTTTGAAGAAAATCAGAGGATTCAGAAAATTATAAAGGAGGAATTCAACAAGAAGATCATTATGAATGATGAGGATGAGGATAATTTTAAGAATGCTAAGAAATGTTGGATTTGTGATGGTAAGTTTATTGAGAAGGATAAGAATAAGAAGAAGGTTAGGGATCATTGTCATGTGACTGGAAAATTCAGGGGAGCTGCTCATAGTGATTGTAATTTAAAATGTAGGTTGAGCGATAAGGTTCCTGTTGTGTTTCACAATTTAAGGGGTTATGATGGTCATTTCATTATTCAGGAAGTTGGCAAGTTTAAGGAAGATAGAATATTTATGGGTATATTACCAACTTATACTGAAAAATATTTATCAATTATGTTGGGGCAAAATTTAGTATTTATTGATTCAATGCAATTTATGTCTTCATCATTGGATAGATTAGTTGGCAATTTAGAAAGTGGTGATTTCATTCACTTTGACAAGGAGTTTAAAAATTTGAATGATGAGAGGTTGGCTCTGATTAAGAAGAAAGGAATTTATCCATATGATTATTTTGATGGGTATGAAAGGTTTGATGAAGTTGAATTTCCAGAGAAGGAGAAATTTTATAGTTCTTTGTATGAAAGTGAAATTAGTGATAATGATTATAATCACGCGAAGAATGTTTGGGGTAAATTTGAGATGAAAAATTTGGGAGAATATCATGATCTGTATTTGAGATGTGATGTGTTGTTGTTGGCTGATGTGTTTGAAAATTTCAGGAGGGTGTGTCTGAAGAATTATCAATTGGATCCAGTTCATTATTTTTCTGCTCCAGGTTTGGCTTGGGATGCCATGTTGAAAATGACTGGGGTGAAGCTGGATTTGATATCAGATATTAACATGAGTCATATGATTCAGAAGGGAATGAGGGGAGGGATGAGTTATATTGGTCATAGGTATTCAAAGGCTAATAATAAATATTTGAGTGATTATAGGGAAAATGAAGAAGAAAGTCACATTATTTATTTGGATGCTAATAATTTATATGGTTGGGCAATGTGTAAAAAATTGCCAGTGGGAAAATTTCAGTGGGTTAATAATTTTGATGATCCAAATTATGGATATATTATTGAATGTGATTTAGAATATCCTGAGGAGTTACATGAATTGCATAATGATTTTCCATTGGCGCCAGAGAAAATGCCGGTAATGGAAAATATGTTGGGTGAGTACCAGAAAAAGATTATGAAAAAGTTTGCATTAAAATGTAGTAAGTTCCTAATTTATGTAATAAGGAGAAATATGTATTACATTATAAGAATTTAGAATTGTATCAAAAGTTGGGGATGAAATTGGGGAAAGTTCATAGGATTTTAAAATTTAAGGAAAGTGACTTTATGAAGGAGTATATAATGTATAATACTAATATGAGAACAAAGGCGAGAAATGCTTTTGAAAAGGATTTTTATAAATTGATGAATAATTCAGTATTTGGTAAGACGATGGAGAATTTATACAAGAGATGTGATGCTAAGATAATAAGTGATGAGAAGTTACTTTTGAAATATATTGCTAAGCCAACATTTAATGGATGCAATGTCAAAAATAAAAATATGGTGATAATTAAGAAGGTGGAGGAAAGTTTGTTGTTGAATAAACCATCATATGTGGGAATGACAATTCTCGATTTAAGTAAAACTTTAATGTACGATTTTCATTATAATTATGTAATAAATCAGTATGGTCATGAGAGGGTTAAGTTATTATTTACTGATACAGACTCTTTATGTTATGATATAAAGACCCATGATATTTATGAGGATTTGTGGCAAGATAAGGATTTGCTTGATAATTCAGATTATGACCCAAGGAGTAAATATCATTTTGTTGAAAATAAGAAAGTCATTGGGAAGATGAAGGATGAAAGTTGTGGGGTGCCTATTAAGGAATTTTGTGGGTTGAGGGCTAAGATGTACGCTTATGAGAAAGAAAATGGTAAGGGTGATGTAAAGGCAAAGGGAATCAAGAAGGGAGTTATTAAGAAAAATATTAAGTTGGACAATTTTAAGGATACACTGTTTAATGAGCGTGAAAATTATCATGAGATGAGAAGTATAAGGAGTAAGGGACATGAATTGAGTAGTGTGGAATTAAATAAGAAATCCCTGAGTTGTTATGATGATAAAAGGTATTTAGAAAGTGATGGAATTCAAACAAGAGCCTATGGATCTAAGAATTAGGTGAATGTGTGGTTATTTGCTATGTTGTAATTTTTCTATTTTCCATATAACAATTATTTGCTTAGAAATTTTAGAACTGTGCTAAAACGCTGGTGGTTAAATTGAAATATTTTTGCTTTATTGACATATATGATTATTATGAATGATGAATTAGCCAATGAGAGAATGGGGTCATCTGTGTCAAAATGACTAATTTTCTTGGGGAACCCCCTATTGTATGACATCATATGTTTTGTAGGGGATGTAAATACAACTAGTGAAATTCCAACTCAAGATTGCTTAATTGGTGTTGTGGATTGGTGAAAAGTGTGGTTATTTTAAAGTTTATTTTTTTGATTTAATTTTTGTCTAAGAATTCTAGCACAAAAATTGGATTTAAAATTGTGCCAGAAACGTTGTTTTATATACTACTCACAGGGATGAGGGTTCTGCGACAGATTTGCCATGCAATTTGTTTCCTTATCGCTCGAAGCCGTTTTTGCACTAAACTCGGCGCATACAATTTGTTTCCTTGTCGTTTCCTTAAATGTCGCCGAGTTTAGTGCAAAAACGGCTTCCAGCGATAAGGAGACAAATTGCATGGCAAATCTGTCGCAGAACCCTCATCCCTTCTGTGTGTTATTGCATTTAGCTGCCACTTGTTCTTCTTTCCCAAAAGGCTGTTTGCTGACAAAAGAACGACCAATGAATGTTGGAAGAAAAAAAAATGGAACGGTAGGAGAAATTAGTGGATTTTGACAACCAAACAATTGGCCCGTAACTGCATGAAACAAAACGGGTGGGCATGCGGGTCAAGCAGTATTGATTTGATTTCAAAGCATTGACGTCATGCGAAGGGTTCAGTTGCGCGTGACCGCGCTGCAATATTCAACCACAACACACAAGTGTAAAGATTGAAAACATTTTATTGAGGATATCGGCGCGCCAGTCAAATGCGAGCTTGTGAACTGGATGAGTGTGTTCAGGTGGTAAGAGACACAAGGAACTGTTAAACACGACTACTGTTTTGGTTTTGTTCCATTTTCAAGTTGTACCAAAGACGTGATTTCGGTGAATTTATACCTTTACGCGGTGGGTCTGGGAGCGATGGCGGAGTGAAGAAATAGACATTGTATCATAGGTAGGGACATAGTGGATAAATAGAAATGACATAACTGACTTTTTAGACATTGCAAAGCGCCCCTGAAATTACAAAGCCCTCATGAAAATTCTGAAGCGCCGATGAAAAAAAATCAGACTGAATCGTGGTCGTTCTGGAATTAGGGGTTGTTCAGGAACGTGAAACGTAAAGCATAGAAACTTTTGCGTGACTTTGCGGTCCAGTGAAGTCGTAATAGCGTGCCAGAGAAAAATATTGAAGTTATCTGCACAAGTATATACGCCAAAATGGCAGCCGCAAGTTACTCGTCAGTTGTGCTGCAAATGTTTTATGGTCCAATAACGAGGGAGGCAAACAGACCAACAATTCCCGAGGCCATGCATTCCCTCCCAACAGAAATTCGTGAGATAATTAACAAGGAGTATATCACCATAAAAATTAGGTAGCGATCGGCTATTGGCTGGGACAAGATACATAATGCTCTTTTTGAAGCGCATATCACCATAAAAAGTAAGCAGCGATCGGCTATGGACTGGGACGAGATACATAATGATCTTTAGGAGGCGCCTTTCTGAGAACAACGAGCACGAATCGAAAAGGTCTTGTTTTGTAAGAAATGCAGCACTTGCGGCAGGAATGGGCTCTGTAACATCTGTTGCTTAACATCTGTCACTTAATCTCGGCTATCCTGTGTTTTGGGTTGAAGACTGCAACGAAACGTTTCAAAAACTAATTTAGAAAAAGAATAGCTGAATCACGAGAAATTTGCATACGCGCATACAAACGTATACCTGCCAACATGTTCTTATCCAAAGGCGTGAGACCTGTCACCCCGGAGGAGCCTGGAGTTCCGAAGATGTCACGACGATTTCCGAAACTTTCCGAATATGGACGAAGATTTCCGAAGACGTTTGAAGGTTTCCGATATCCCGCAGACCAAAAAGATCGCGGCCCCTGGAAACGAGATTTGTGTCCCAGCGACTCGTCCTAAGTGTCTTTGCTCTCAACAATCGGAAATCGCGAGGAAAAGAATCGTCATTTATTCATTTTACAGAAAATTTTCGTTTCTCGCATTGTTTGGAGTTGCATATATTTTTAAATGTGTTATTTAGGGCTATCGCAGCTCACATTTTCCATACAGGCGTGAGAATTTGGTTCGTAGGCGTGAGTTGGCGTGAGATCAAAGTTTTCAGCTCGCAGGCGTGAGACTCACGCCTAAGGCGTGAGAGTTGGCAGGTATACAAACGTCGGATGTTGAGACACTCTTCGTGTGCGATATTTCTTATGTTTTTCTGCCACTGTGGAGTTGCATGATCCATCAAAAAAAGCACAAACAAGTGAAAGCACGAAATCATGTTTTTATAATATGCAAATAAAGCTTCTGTTTACAATTTTTAATTCGAAGCCGCCACAACTCCAGGAAAATTAGGAGTGGAAATCAGGAATCGAGGATCGGGGATCGCGGAACACGCGCTACGAAGCACCCCCGACAAGGTTTTGTCCTTTTGTGACCTGTCACGTGACACATCCGACTTACGTAATGCCCCGCGTGACAGCGCGTTATCTAATTTTTACTCACAGAGATTTTTGTGTTTTTTCTCTCAAAGTTTAGTTCAAATTTGTGCTGGACGCCGCCAGTTTTTTTCCAAACTCTTTCTGAATCTGGTTTTTATCTTTTCAATATCCGGCTGGCGTAAATTGGTCTGTGTTTTAGCAAAGTTTGATAGTAAAGTCTCTTTGATTTCGCGATATTTCTGCATTTCACGTGTTATTTGTATGAATTCTGAGTCGGAAACATTGTTATCGTCAAGAGCTTGAGAGACAGGGCTATTTATTGAGTCATGCTTTGCAAGTGCCAGAGCAAGAATTTTCGTGTGTTATTAACTTTCCTTTCAAGCTTCTCGTTAATAACTGACAGGCCTGTGGAAGCAAAACCTGAAAGGGCTGCTATTCCTGCTATAGGCGCTCCGACCACAATTCCTACACCAGTGAGTGAAGTTGCAACGGCCCCGGAAGACAGAGCGGCTGACACAGCGCCAAAAGAGACCACGGAATAGAGAATCACTTTCCGAGGTTTTTTATATTTTTTCAACACAAGCCTGTAATGTTCTGCCTCAACGGCTATTTCTTTTTCAATTTTGCTGATCTCAGTTAGCCGGAAATTTTCTGGGGTTCTTGAGATGGGTAGCTCTGGATAAATATTATCAGGCCGTGCACTTGGCAAGACATTCACTAAAGACATGGCATATTATAACATTTCAATTTATCTCTAAAATAATATGAATTGGGTACCCGTGAAAGTCAAAAAGACTTTTACCGAGATGTTCAAACTTGACACTTCTTTGCCTACATTTGTGTCCCTCAGAACATGTTGCTCCCCGCTCTGATATAAAACTTTTTCAAAAGGCTTTCCTTTAATGTCAAAGCTCGCAAGAACACTTGAGTGCTTGCCGTTGAAAAGGTTCTGCTCTCTGTCCACTAAATCACGGTGGATAAAATAAAAGTTCTCTGTTTTCACACCATCGAGAACAATTTGCGAGTTAACAAGATTATTGCTGTTTTTATCACGAAAAAAATTCAAACTGTCACTCAAACCAAATTCTGTGCCAATTTTTTGTGTCTGTTTGGGGCAATGATTACTGTTCTCCCGATTGTACCCCTCGTTGCAGAAAATATTTTTCCACTGAAACCTTCGCTGCAAAACTTTCGAATCATAGCTGCCAGGTAGCAAAAGATTTTCGTCTTGTTTATCCTGCCCTTTCTTTTAATAAAACACTTTCCCCGTTTCTCTTAAGTTTTGCCACGAGTTAAAAAACGAACAACTTAACAGCCGGATATAACTCGGTTTCAGAATTGGCTTGTCAAAGTAAACAGTGTGACCGTTTTCTATTGTTACAATAGTAAGCACAACCATTTTATTGTTGTTGCGCATAAATTTGTAATTAAAAAATAATGGGGAGTAATAAAAGATGAACATCTTCAAAACCGCACGTACATAATCAGATTCTGTTGCGTTTGGCTATCTCGAAAAAAGAGCGCAAAATCAAATCGAAGGTAAGGAGTCTGCCAACCTCACAAAATGGATTCAAAACCCCGAGGCGATCGCGAAGGCTGCACAAGACAAGACGTGGGCAGCTTTTTCTGCCAGGTTTCCGAGATCCAACAAAAGCAAATTTGTAGTACACGCAACTTTTGCGTTGGACAACACAGCAGGACCTGAAATATTCTACAAAGAGGGTGAAGGCAGTCTTCCAAGCGTCTTCGGTTCAGACCGCAAATATTGGAGTACAGACACGAAAAGCGCGCTGGGTTTGAAAGACGTTGGTGGCTTCCCTTACCAGTTATCGCCCAGTGCAGTAAGAAGTTCGCTGCCGGTTCCAGCAGTTGAATTTCAAGACGCTGCACCAAGTTTGAAGAAAATATTCAACAACTCAATAAATATTTATGTAATGCTTGACCAGTATTTTACAACAAAGTTCAGAGATATATTTAAAAAGGAACAGATAAAGTTCGAAACGTCAAAGCCCGCAAAAAAATGGCTTGCGGGGCATAATCTATCTTTCTGGGCACAGCAGCTGAACTTTGCAGTGTGATGCGCGACGACAGGTTGCGGAATTTCTCGTGAAGTATTTGACAAATATCATAGAACGCTGAATCTGCCGCTGCAGGTGCGGGATTTTTACATCTTCCACATGTACTTCACGGTTCGGCGCATCTTGCATCAGCTCGGAGGCATCAAAAGCTTCAGCGCATTGCCGGGCGACCCAGCATTCAGTCAGATTAACAACCATTGCTTCACAAGAAACGACGCCGCGGAAGAGCAACTAAATTGATTCGCGCCCAAAACCTCGGCTCTGTTCGTGCTGAATTGTTTGCATTTCATAGTGTCCGCCACTATGGAAGGGTGTCGATGCAGAGCCAGGCTGAAATGGACGGGTTGTATTGACCTCTTGTTCATCGTCATCGTCATCGTGGTCAATAGCATGGTCAAGTTCGGGGTCGTCGTAACCAAAGTGTCCACTTTCTGCCATTGTATATTAAACAAAAATATTTTTTGTTCAAATAGATGATGGTGGTGCAAGCGAAACTTTGGCCAACGCACAGCGAGAAAAATCTCGGCACGATGAAAGCCGAGCGTGCAGTAAAACGTATCGCCTTTGATCGTAGCGACGCCAGCCCCAGCGAGACCCTGTATGTTTCGGTGCCCAAGCTGAATGAGAATGAGGTCCTCGTGCCCGGCTCGCTTGCACTGCTCTTCAACATCGACTTGTCTGGAGGGCACGCCAACAACTTCCTCGTTTCAAACGTTGCGCGCGCTCTGGTCGACAAGCTGGTTGTGAAGTACAAGGGCACCATACTGCAGGCTGACATCTTCAAGATCTGGGAGGACCTTTTCCTCTCGCAGAAGGAGCGGGACAACATGCTGCTGGACGGCATTCAGAGTGAGGCCCTTTGCAACATCCACTCAAATTCTGGGGATAACAAAACCACGGGTATTGCCACGGAAAAAGGGCTTAACAATGTTTTCGGAACGAAATACTGAATCAGACTGGACCACCAGATTCTGACCGACCACGAAGTCTTTTACACCCAAGCTCTTTACAACGACTTCGTGTTTGAGTTGACACTTGCGCCGGCCTCACAGGTTGTCAAAGGCTCTGACCCAACAAAACTGAAATTCACGCTGACCAACATCCAGCTCAAATCGAAATGATCAGAAGCAAGACTCTGGCGGACAACGCACACAGTGTTTATTCCGCTGGCAAGGAATTCATGTAAGATCACGTGATGCGGGCTGAGGTGGTCACCTTCGCAAAAGTACCTCAACGCTGACCTGACGAAAGTCAGCGTTACGGTGAACGGCTCACCCAACATGCTGTACAACAACGGCATCGAAGGCAAGGACATTTGGGAGGAAGCCAGCCGCTTCTTTGTCAAGACAAAAACGCCGCACATGAATCTGCCGAAGTTCTACACCGATGACAAGTTCGGGCTTTTGATCGATTTGCGCTCAATGGCAGATCAGTCGATGCACGGCAGTGGCACGCGCCTCGTGAACACCAAAGACAGGGTCTATCTTGAGCTCGAAAGGAACGCCAGTGGATCAGCAATGTGAACTGCCACGTCTTTGTTATCAGTTACTCGCAGATGAACATATTTGGGCAGCAACTAGAATCTGTGAAATACTGATATAGAAATGAACCCGAGCAACATCCCGTTCAACGCTCTCATTGTTGGTGCGACGAATTCAGGCGAATCAAGGTTTGTGGTGGACCTGATCTGTGGCCCTTTTCGAGGCAAGTTCGACTACATCGTGCTCATCTGCCCGACATCGCGCACAACAACCTACCACCGAATTGGCGAAGAAGATCCACGAACGTTTGTGATAATATGCGTGCAACACGAGGTGGAAATTTGGTTGAAGCTCGTGAGCTTATTTTTCGAGGGCACCAACACACTCCCTCGATGACTGTGCAGCCTCGAAAGATCTGAATCGGCGCACAGGCCAGCTGGTAAATCTTCTCTTTTTCTGCTCGACATATCGGCATCAGCGTTTGGGTGCTGACACAGAAGATGACCTGCATAACAGCCTCCTTCCGGGAAAACGTGGCGGCGATCGTTCTCTTTTACACCTAGGGGCCAAGACCACGAAAGCCATCTTTGATGATTACGCTGGCGAACTCTCCCAGGATGAGTACAAAGGTCTCATTTCAAAGCTGAAAGAGCGAAAGTTCGCTTATCTCGTGTTCTCGCTTCGGCACCCCTACAGGGTTGAGTTATTTTGAATTAAAAAAACCGAATTTGTAAGATTATTGTACACAATGGCTGAAGAACAGGTTGCTATCGCAGAAGTTATAAGTATGCTGGAAACCGAGTCGTCGAGCGGGCTAGCTGGTGGTGTTGTGCCAGGCTTAACTCCCCTCGTGCCTGATATTCCTGCTCTTCGTGAGCAGTTGGCCGTGCTGGTGTCGACAGGAAAAGCGAAAGAGGCCATCGGGGTGCAGTTAACACACGAGCAGGTGAAGCACCTGAGCGACAAAGATGTTGAGAAATACACCAAACGGTACAAGACATATGTGGACTCAAAGACAACTGACAGCTTGATCGACAGCTTTATTTTTCTTGTGACCAAAGTGGTCGGAATGGCCGTTGACGTAAAAGACATCGATGCCTATCAGAAACGACTACATCATCAACAAAGAGCTCTCCAACCTGGCCCGAAACATTGCTTTAAAGTGCGGCCGTTTTCTTTCAGTGGCCAACGCGGCGCTGATCACCACAAAACACATTGATTTTAATGAGCATTTGAAAAGTAAGTACGAAGCAAAATCGGGAGAAATTACTGAGCATTCCTCACCAACTATTGAATAACTACTTTGCATTATTGAATATTTGCCTTGTATTATTATATTTGCTCAACAATACCTTTGCACAATGTCGACCGAACAACCTGAGAGCGCGCCGGCGACAACCCCAACTCCAACCTCAAGGCCAGCAAAAAATCCCAAGCGAGTTGCTGCTTCCAGAATGACTGCTAAATTAACTCGGAAGGTCCGCGAAGCACAGAAAAAAGCTTATCGAGGCTTCTGCCATAATTGAAAGACAGAATGAAAAAATATGCGCCTGCTCCTGAGCCGGTACCAGAGACCGCACCAGAGCCCGTTGCAGCTGATCCAAAGTTTCAAATAGTCTCAGCACAACCCAATGGATCTTTATCATTGGAATTGGCGCTACGCTTGTTACGACTTATGTCAAGCACGAAGACATAAAAGCCTTTTTAAGAAAGGAACCGGCTACTGCACCGGCAACTGCACCGGAACACGCACCACAGGTGAGAATGCAAGCATCTCCGCAGCCATCAAGAATACCGCAGCCCAAAAAAGGCATTCACCCGATGGATTAGCCAGAGTTGAAATTCATTTGAATATATTTTATGATGTAGTATAACAAAATGTTGAAAGAACCAGACTTCCAACAGTTAGCGATAAGCATCGCAGCCGTTCCAGGCATCGGCTTAATTTAGGGGGCATTCACGTACAATTGCCTTAAAACTATCTTTTGGGTTGCCAAAAATCCTAATCATTTCAAAGAAGTACTTGAGAAAGAAGAAGGCAAGGAGTAATTTCAATTAAATATTTTTTCTCTTCTCTATAACCAAGATGTCCGACAACAGGCTCGTGAAACCAGTCATGGATGCCGCCACCCTTACCGGCCTCGCTGCTGGCATAGGCTGAGTTGCCAAAAAAAATGTTCACAGCTGTATTGGCGGGGAGCGTTGCGCTCAAACAGTATCTTGAGGACCAGAAAATCCTTCCCACCAACGCATGGCAGGTATCGCGATAATGGTTGGTGGGGCTGTGTTGAACGCAGCGTCTTTTATCGGCGGTAATTATGTCGCGAGGGTTTTTGGGGGCGGTGACAAAGCAGCGCATGAAGAAAAAGTGCGCCATGATAAAGTTCTCGAGGCGTATCAAGCTGCGTTCGCAAAATACACACGTGACCGCACCAAACTTCTCGACTACATTGCGACAAACGCGCAAATAAAGGAGGAGGCCAAGCAGAACTTTACCAACACTGACTACGCCTTTAAACTCTACAACCTGGCGCACCCGAAGAACGAATGATACCTCCCAAAGAGCCCAAGTTCTCTGATTTCTATCAGCCAAGCGAGCAGCAGAAAAATGGTGAACTCGTGTTTGTGGGCGATGAACAGAGAGCTGCTCTTGAAGATACACATGGGCCTTTGGATGAAAAAGAAATTTAAAAACTGAAACAGGCGAAAAAAGACCTTGAAAAAGAACATCAAGATAAAAGAAAGCAACTGGAACAAATCAACAAAACAGAAAAACAGGCGCCAAAATTAAAAGAAGATATGCAGAAGCTCACAGAACAAATTGCCAGGTTAGATAAAAACATAAGTGAACTTCAAGAAAAAATTGACACAGAAGCCCTCAACGAGCTAAAAGTTCAAAAAGCTGAACTGGAACGCCAAAATGAAGAAGACAGGGCGATCATCAATGATGAGAATGCCTCACCCTCTGACAAAGAAGCCGCGGAAGAAAGAGTTGCGGAAAGAACCGAGGAGCTTGCGCGGCTGCAAACGCAGATTAAGGAAAGAGAAAGTGCGCTTCCACGTCGTGAGCGCGTAAAAGAGATCTTCAAAAAATATACGGCGTGACAGTTACATCAATCCTTCTTGCTGCTGGTGTCATGATTTGTGCTGTCGTAAGCACCATCAACTCGTCGCTGAAAGCCACCGCCAAAGGGTTGGCAAATGGCTTAAAAGAGATTGGCAAAAAACTTGCTGGAATCCTTCCCGGGTTAATTGGCTCGATTGTTTCTTTTCTTTTCAAAGCTGCTGGCCAGGCAATCGGTTTTGTTGCTGAGCACACCTGGCTTCTGATTTTGGCTGTGGTGGCATTTTTGGTTGAGGGCTATATCAAAAAGAGGCGTTAACGTAATGTCCAAAATGCCAAACCACCAACTGCTGCCGCACCAACCGCAACAGCTATTTTGTTTAAGTCATGAGACTCACTGCCCGAGCCAGCCGCGGGTGCCGGTTCTTCTGTTGGTGCTGGCTCTTTTGGATGTGTTTTGGTTTCAGGCTTCTGATCTTTTTTCGATTAAGCTGTGGCCGCCTTATGTATAGTATTCGAAGGATGGCTGTTTGGCGGGTTAATTTTTAATTTCCAGCCAGCCATCAGCTGAAGAGCCGCTTTTTATGTCCTTTTGTTTGCCCCGTCGTTAACCCCCGGCTTCATACCCGGAATCGCCTGTTTCAGTCGGTTGTTGTAGCCAACCGTGCTTTCTGTGTTAATTAACATCTGTGCGGGCATTAACCATGCGCCCGGACATACAGCAAGGTTGAGCCTCACCTTTGCCTCATCCACCGCCAGCTGATAACGCTGCACGCTTTTTGCCAGGTCAGGCTGCCTCACTGCGTCTTCCACCAAGACCAGGAACTCGCTCTGCGCCTCCTTTGCTCTGCCTCCAGCGCCAAGAATGCTGCTGCGGACGTTTACTTGCGCGCCCAAGATGCAATACACAAAGGCTTCAATTGACTGGTTTATTCGCGACAAACCCGCCTGGGTCAAACCTGCCGTGGTTTTGGGCGCGAACCAGTTGAATTGCTCTTCCGCGGCGTCGTTTCTTATAACACAAATTGAAATACCCTTTTCGGACGCCTTTGGGTTCTCGTCGTCGAATTTTGCTTTTGCCGATGGATAGGGCAAAACGACAGGGTCGTGGCAATAAATGTAAACGCTCCCCAGCCCGTGGTTTTGTCCTCGCGTGAAGCGGAAATCAGTTGACGGGGGAACGTCGAACTCTGCGCACAATCTTTTGTGAGAAGCTTCATCATAATGGTTGTTTATCTGACTGAATGTTGGGTCACCCGGCAATGCGCTCACGCTTTGGATGCCTCCGAGCTGGAAGAGGATTCGCCGAACCGTGAAGTACACGTGAAAGATGTAGAAAGCCCTCACCTGTTGCGGCAGATTCAGCGTTTGTGTTGTCAAATACTTCTCGTGAGATTCCGCAACCTGTCCTAGCGCACCACACTGCAAAGTTCAGCTGCTGTTCCCAGAAAGAAAGATCAGGCCCAGCCAACCATTTTTTTTGCTGGCTTTGACGTTTCGAACTTCTGTTGTTCCTTTTGGAATATCTCTCTGAACTTTGTTGTAAAATACTGGTCAGGGGAGACATAAATGTTGTTTGCTTTGTTGAATATTTTCTTCAAACTTGGCGACGCGTCTTCCAATGGAACTGCTGGAACCGGCAGCGAACTTTTTTCTGTGCTGGGCGATAACTGGTAAGGGAAGCCGCCAACGTACGTCATCCAAACCCAGCGCACTTTTCATGCCTGCACTCCAATGTTTGCGGTCTGAACCGAAGACGCTTTGCAGACTGCCGGGACCCTCTTTGCAGAATATTTCAGCTGTTGCTGTGTGGTCCGGCGCAAAATATGTCTGTGCTTCAAATTGGCTTTTGTCGGCCCTTGGAAACTGTGCAGAAAAAGCCGCCCATACCTTGGCTTGTGCAAGCTTCGCATTCGCCGTGGAGATGCCGTCGTCAGACTGCGCTATTTTTTTGAGATAGTCATACACAATAGAATCTTGCTTGCGTGCGGTTTTCCAGATGTTCATCTTTATATATTCCCCGTTATTTTTCAATTGAAAATTTGCGCGCAACAAAATAAAATGGTTGTGCTTACTATTCTTACAACAGAAAACGATCACACTGTTTACTTTTACAAGCCAATTCAGAAACCTAGTTATATCCGTCTATGGTCTTGTTCGCTTTATAACTCGTGGCACAACTTAAGAGAAACGGGTGTAAGTGTTTTATGAAAGGAAAAGGGGGAAAAACAAGACAGAACTCTTTTGCTTCCTGGCAACTATGATCTCGAAAGTATCCAAAACTTTTTCAACAAAGGTTTCTCAGAAAATATATTTTCTGCAACGCGGGGTACATTCGGGAGAACAGTTATCATTGCCCCAAACACACACAAAATTGGTGCAGAATTTAGTTTTAATGACAGTCTGGATTTTTTTCTTGACAAAAACGGCAATAATGTTGTTTACACGCAAATTGTTGTCGATGGTGTAAAAAATGAAAATGGCGAACTGTTTGACTTTCACGGGTTGCCAATTTATTTCCTTTTAGAAATAAATTGAAATTTTATTATACCATGTCTTCGGGAAATGCGTTGCCAAATGCTCCGCCTATTTATCCAGAGCTTCCCCTTGAAAGAACACCAGATAATTTCCGGCTAACTGAGATCAGCAAAATTGAAAAAGAAATTGCCGATGAGGCTGAACACCGGAGGCTTGTATTGAAAAAATACAAGAAAACTCGCAAAGTTATTCACTATTCCGTGGTGTCTCTTGGCGTTGCAAGTGCCTTCCTGTCTTCCGGGGCCGTTGCATCTTCACTTACTGGCGTCGGAATTGTGGTCGGTGCGCCTGTTGCTGGAATTGCCGCTTTCCTTGGGTTTCCTTCCACAGGCCTGTCTGTTGTTAACAAGAAGCTTGAAAGGAAAATTAAAAAGCACACTAAAATTCAAGCTCTTGCCCTGGCAAGGCATGACTCGATAAAAGGCTCCGTCTCTCAAGCTCTCAATGACGACAATGTTTCCGACGCTGAATTCAAAATGATCTCTGGTGAAATGCAGAAATATCGTGAACTGAAAGAGAGACTGCGGGAAAACTTCGCGGAAAAACCGTCCGTTTCGCCGAATATTGCAACGTTAAAAAAACAGATTCGCAATGAGCTTCGTCAAGAGCTTCAAAAAAACTCGCGGCTTCCACCACAAATTTGAACTAAACTTTGAGTCTAAAAAAGAAAAATCTCCCTGTTCGTTTTTAAAAGCGCGTGATGCAATTCCTTACGTCATGATGACGTCAATTAAATACCTTTGCGCCATAGCAAAAACGCATACCTTTTCGCCCCAACAAAATCAAGCCTTAAAAATAATTTTTGATTTTGCAAAGTCTTTTTCTATGTTCAAAAGGTATGCGTTTTTGCTACGCCGAAAAGGTATGCAACCTATTGTTCTGCACGTGTTAATCTGTTGTTCTTCTATATTATTCAGCAGGCACGTGTTATTTATAAAAGAACAACAGATTAACACGTGCAGAACAAAACTGAAAGACACCCACAATGATCGTAATTATTCATGCTCTTATGTTTGCTATAGACGAACTTTTTACACCAAGGTGTATCATTGAAATACGTGAAATCGCCTTTGAGGTTAGTCAGACTTTGAAGGATTGTCCGACAACAAAAGGCGCTTTGTGTGAAGATGCTGCGCTTTGATTACGGCTTAACTGGACCGCGAAGTCTGCATGCATTTCATCAACAGGGAATATTTTCTGTGCCACATCCGCCGCTTGGCTTGGGTCACGCTCTTTTGTTTACTTGTTTGCGGCACACATGTTTGACACGCGGTTTCTTACTTGTGTTTGCGTTTGGCACACATGTTTTGTGAACGTCATATTCGCTCGCTTTACGGGTCACGCGGTTTTTTACTTGTGTTTGCGTTTGGCACACATGTTTTGTGAACGTCATATTCGCTTGCTTGACGGGTCACGCGGTTTTTTTACTGGTGTTTGCGTTTAGCACACGTGTTTTGAGATTCTGGGCACTTACAAGCTACCAACCCGAAACCAACCCGCTGCCACCCCACTGCCAACCCCTGCCACCCCTCCACCACCCACTGCCACCCGTCCACCCACCGCCACCACTTCGCAACCACGCAACCACACACAAAGACAATGAGGGTTGTGGCACAGCCACAACCCTCATTGTCTTTGTGTGTACATTGAAAGATCTTTTACCAAACCAAATCAACTCGTTCTCTACTATTTGCACGATGGGCCCAAGCGCGGCTTTGTGCGTGAAGAGCTGCTTGTTGTCCCTCCAAACACACAGTTACCCTCCGAGCAACTCTAACAAAATGCTGACAAATCAACATCTGCCAATAAAGCTTCCATTTCAGCTGCTGACACCCCGATCAACTCTGGCATTTATTTGATTTCAACATCTGTCAAAGCATCAAACCCTCGGGCAACTCTGGCATTTCTTTGATTTCAACATCTGTTAACAAAGCATCTAACCCCCCGCCCCCGTGTAACTCTGACATTCCTTTGATTTGAACATCTGTTAACAAAGGCCTGATCCTGATGTACCCGTACGCATTTGTGTGTATCCCATCATCTGCTATCCAGCGTTTTGAATCAAACGCGGACAGCAAAATCTTGTTTATGTGCATGCCATAGAACTCATGCCCCTCACTTCGAAGAATGTTCATTCCGGGCCATAACTGTTTCGCACCTAAAAGCGTTTCCTTGTACTTTTTTGTCTGGTGCCAGTGGATACCTGTTGTGTTCCTCTTGCAGTACTGCGGTATATTTAAGATCGAACTCGAGAATCCACCCATTCTTCGCGTTCTCTTTTTTCTTGAGGATATCTTGCTTTGTGGGCATAACGCGTTTCCATTTGAAATCTCTTTTGGGGAGGGGCTTGCTCATTGCCCATCCGTAAAGGTTGTTTGCATCGAGATACATAATATATTTTTTCGGTTTGCTGGGGTCGTAGTCAGGCAGCAAGGGGTTGTTTGCCTTGGCGTACCTCTTGCTTACCATCGAGATTCCTCTTTCCACCAAGAGATGCATTTCAAGGTCTGTGAATAACTCCAGCTCGACTCCCGTCTTTTCAAAGAGCGCGTCCCAGCTCAGGCCTGGCGACCTGTAATAATGTGCCGGATCTAACCCGTACTGCTCTTGGCATAGGTTTCGGAAGTTCTCGAAAACATAAGCCAGCAGGGCGACATCCGTTTTCACTTAAAGATCGTGATAGTGGCGCAGCGTTTTGCATTCGAAAGCCTCCCAGACCCTCTGCGCGTGCGCGTACTCTTTGTCCGTTATGTGCTCGTCATTCAGTTTGCTGTAAAACATCTGCTTGTCCGGCAGCCTTGTCTCGCTGACTCTCCCCCATGAGTCCATGTACTCGTAAGGGTAAATACCCTTTTTGTAAAGCAGTTCGCGGCCTTCTGAAATTTTTGATGTTATTTTTAACGATTCTTTTTGGGTTGCGCTTACAAGTGAATCAAGGCTTCCTTGCAGAAATTTCAAGCTGTCGATGTAATGCAGATTCCCAACTGAAAATGTGATGTACTTTTCCATGTTGTTGGCGATGCATTTCACTTCTTTCTGCTGTTGAGATATCGCTTGCATAAGGTGGTGCGCGTCGGAACCCCTCAGATTGTGAAATACAACTGGAATGGGTGCCGCCTTAGGGTTTATTCGCAATTTAAAATTGCATGCGTTGTGTGCGGCTCCGCGGAACCTGCCCGTTATGTGGCAATGGTCTTTTACCGCGTCTCTGAAGTTTTTCTGAAGCAAAGGCTTTTCGATGCATAAACAGTTTTCCTGATTTTTTTGCCGCTTCTTTGTGCTCTTTTTCTGACAATCTATTCAGTCAAAGAAAATCCACTTTTGACTGTGCAAAGTAAAAAAAAATTTTTGTAGCTTTGGCCCAAATATCGATCCTCTTTTCTGTTCCAAAAAGGTAATCAGTACAATAATTCATCCTTTATAAGACTTTTGTTGCGAATATGGCAGTCAGCTGCTCCATTAAACTTTTCCAAGTCCTCTGCCGTCATTACAATCGGCTTGGGTCCGTCCAAGCTTTCTCTTATTACATCCTCCTCCTGCAGAATGTCACTTAGAAACGTTCCCTGTAAACTGTAAACTTTTGACCCTGCAACTTCGCCGTCGCTTCTCACAACCATGTACCAAAAGACGCATTCCTCGTGACATTTAGTCTTCCCCGTGTAGCTTTTTTGCTTGCTCTCTGGTCCACGTTCGCAGCCAGGAATCTTTCTTACCAATGCCTCAAAGTCCGCATATATCACGTACGGCATCTTTATCTGTTTGTGATGATTTTGGAAAGAAAAGGTGTTTTTCCCCTCTTCTGGCATTTCAATCCTTGTTGGCCTTCCGTTTACCCCCTGCAGTATTCTTTGTGTTTCTCGAGCAAGTCCAATCTTGAGAAACCCGTCATGCACAACATGCAATAGTATTTTGCATTGCTGTTTTTGTTCTGATCAAACAGCAAAGCGCTCACCCGTTTTACATAACGATAGTGCTGTATTTCCTCCGACTCTATTAGCTTCAGGCTTATCCGCTCCACATTCGCTTCTTTTCTGGTTAACCTGTGTATTATCTCACAGTTGTTTTCCCAGCCAAAGAAATTTATTGCGAAGCCTTTGTTTTGCGCTTCAAGCTTGTCTATCTGCTTTACCGGTGTTGGGAAATCTATGCCTTGGTAGTTGATACCATCGTTAACCGGATAGCTGCTTTGTCTACTTTGCTTCTTATTAATTGGTGCAGGAAATAAAGCAGCTCTGAGTGCCCACTTCAAACATTCATTGTCCCTGTTTTGTACGTTTATGATTGCTTTCTTGTTTGCCAGTTTGGAAGAGGCAAATAAGTTCCTCCTTGCAGTGGCTGATAGTGTGCGACATTCACGTACGCAACTATTATTCTTTCAAGAACCCATCTTGATCCAGCCGCTGACCAGGCCTCAACTTCTCCCTTCATTCTTTCAATGAATCTGTCGAACTCTATTTTTATTTGGCCCTCATCATCATGTCGTTCGAAAACGCGCGGTTCTTTTTCTCGAAAATAATGTTGCATGGTTTGTCTTTTATCGTTTATTATAATTGAAAACTCTACTTTTAGCTCAAAACTTACTTTCACGCTATTTAACTCTTTGATATCTCTTTCAACCACATTAGTAAACTTTACTTTGCTTTGTCGTGCGAAAGCAAGAAGGTCGTTATTGTCTACGTTTTCTGCGGATACAACCATTTTCCATTCGCGAAGCCACTCCCGAAAATAATTTCGGCGGGCTATTATGAATTTGTCATCTATTTCGACCACGTTTCTGTTTTCCTGCTCCGCAATCGGACCGTAAAACATTTGCAACACTTCGGATGAAACCTTGCGGCTGCCATTTTGGCGTATATACTTGTGCAGGTATTTCTTCAATTGGAAAATAATTCTGCGACACAGATTCGCAGTGCATGTATTTCTTCAATGTTTCTCTCTGGCACGCTATTACGACTTCACTGGACCGCGAATTCACGCAATAGTTTCTATGGTTTACGTTTCACGTTCCTGAACAACCCCTAATTCCAGAACGACCACGATTCAGTCCGATTTTTTTTTTCATCGGCGCTTCTGAATTTTCATGGGCGCTGTGTAATTGCAGGGGCGCTTTGCAATGTCTAAAAAAGTCAGTTATGTCATTTCTATTTATCCACTTTGTGTCCCTACCTGAGATGCAATGTCTATTTCTTCATTCCACCATCGCTCCCAGGCCCGCCGCATAAAAGTATAAATTCACCGAAATCACGTCTTTGGTACAACTTGAAAATGAAACAAAGCCAAAACAGAAGTCGTGTTTACCAGTTCCTTGTGTCTTTTGCCACCGGAACACACTCATTCAGTTCACAAGCTCGCATTTGACTGGCGCGTCGATGTCCTCAATAAAATGTTTTCAATCTTACACTTGTGTGTTGTGTTTGAATATTGCAGCGCGGTCACGCTCAACTGAACCCTTCGCATGACGTCAATGCTTCGAAATCAAAACAATAGTGCTTGACCCGTTTTGTTTCATGCTGTTGCGGGCCAATTGTTTGGTTGTCAAAATCCACTAATTTCTCCTGCCGTTCCATTTTTTGCCTTCCAACATTCATTAATTTGCCGTTGTTTTGTCAGCCAACAGCTTTTTGGGAAAGAAGAACAATTGGCAGCTAAATGCAATAACACACAGAAAGGATAAGGGTTCTGCGACAGATATGCCATGCAATTTGTTTCCTTATCGCTGTAAGCCGTTTTTGCACTAAACGCGGCGCATGCAATTTGTTTCCTTATCGCTGGAAGCCGTTTTTGCACTAAACTCGGCGACATTTCGTGCGTTGCTCTCTTTATACAACTTCAAGCTGTGCTCTTGCAGTGACATGCCTCGAAACGTCGTGTAAACCATGCTAGAAAATTTGGAAATGTTCTCATCGTCTCTTGACGGAGTTTTTGCGTTTCTCCACCTCGCGTAAGGTGGTCTTATAGCGACGCAGTTTGCCCATGGTGATCGGATGAAGAGGAATTCAGTTTCACAATAGGTTGAGAACCATTTCCCTCACAGCGTTGATCTAATCGGTATTGGCATGGTCAAACATTTCTTGTCTCCTGTAGTGATTGGCCTCTACGAATAGCCTACAATAAAGGACGTTGCCAGCGTAATCGAATCATACTTCCCAAGCAAGAAGTCTGTTGTAACTGCCCGTGACTCCCTTGGCACCCATTCGTTTAAACCTCTTGTCCTTTCCAAGTTGGTATCCGATCTTGGTAGCGTTCTTGACCATACTGAGAAGTGCGCATCCTCGTTGATAATGATCCACATTGTCTTTAACACTTTTCCCTGTTTGACTTAACAATTTCATAGATGCCGCGGCAAATATGGGTGTGGCTGCCCCCGAACGTCGCACTTGTGGCATCCGAAGAACTTTCGACGAAAAGAAGACCGTTGTTATTCGCAAGAACGACACTTTATTCTTGAGATAACAACTTAGATAACAACTTAGTCCGCGAAGCAAATTGGTGACATCCACTGACCTTACTAATTTTATTACTGTATCGTTGTAGTAACATGGCTTCTCAACTGCGTACATGCAGTTGAAAACCACAGCAAACTTGTAATGTCTTCAAAGCTAAATGTTTGACAACTATCAGTTGAATATTTGAACAATTCATGTAATTTATCTGCAACATTCACTAAATGTCAAACAAGTTTATTAAACGTAAATGTTCAACTACAATGTTCACTGTCAATAATCATTTCGTATCGCTCTTCAAGTTTTTTTTTTTGTTGGCTCCTCGATGGGGAATTCTCCGGTCTCCAGGTGAGGTACATCTTCCTCGACCACTTCATCTGCAATCAACAGTATTACAAGCTTGTGTATAAATCTGTCTAGATATGATGGCGGGCTTTGGCGTTTACCACAATTTCCGCCTGCCATCAGCAACTTCATCTTTCTGACGAGTCCGTCTTCACTAGAGTAAACCTGCACTACCCTACCAAGTGGCCACTTGTTGCGCGCTCCCTCACTCTCTTTAGAGATGACTACATCTCAAACGGCAAGATTTCTCTTCGGCTGGACCCTCTTTCGTCTGACTTGCAGCATTTGGGGATACTCACTGCGCCATCGCAGCAAAAATTGATTTGCGAAATACCGTATTCTTCTCCAACGTCTGCGACCATATACATCGGCTCTTTGGAATTCTCCTGGAGGCGGTGGGACGCGTTTAGCGTTTATAGTGAGAAGATGGTTCGGTGTTAACGGCTCTGGTGCCTCAGCATCTCATAGGTAATCAACACTGAGAGGTCTCGAGTTAATAACGCACTCGACTTCTGTTATGAGTGTTCGCAAAGTCTCATCATCAAGTTGGCGTTCGGCCTGCGACAGTAGTAGCATTACGTACAATGCGAATCAAACGTTCCCAGGTTCCTCCCATGTGTCTACAATGGGGCATTTTTATTTTGAAAGGGATCCACTCGCATCCATTCTTTGGCAAATACTCTTGAACGTGATCTTGATTCATCTAAGATAACGCTGTCTTCAATTTATTTCATATGTTGCTCGATCGCCGAATATGCTTAAAAGTGCTGTAACAGTCCACTAAAATCAAAATAAACTTGAACACTTTCGACCATGTGCTTTCTTCGTTTATTCTCTAATACCGCAATGGCTTATGGGAGTTTACATACTAACTCGCGGGGGCTCATGGGTCACGGACCCCACACTCTCCCCCCCTAAAAAAATATCTTCCATAAACAAAACTGCATACATGTACACTGTATCTCTGGCTAAAATCTCTGGTAAACAGAAGTCACGTTCGTACTTGTGGGTTGCGCAGGCCCACAAACAACAAATAACCTGCAAGTGATCACTCTTTTAAAACTAATGATGAAAGTTTCTGTCTTTGTTTAGAGGCTTTGATCCTTCAATGGCACAAGATGCCTGGTATGTTATTGCTAACATGTTCACTTGGTCATACGTTTACGATAACAACAATAACAATAATACTAAAATGTTCGCATGCATAGTCTCTGGTAGTGTTTTTTAATTGTTCCTGGACTGGTCTAGTGATTACCAGCAAACTGGATACGGGGACATGAGTGGAAATCCATACTGTGGGAAGTACCAAAGTGGTGGGCACTGAGGTGGTGTGCTTAGCCACAGTGGGGGCAGGCTTGCTGCAGCTGAAACCATATTCACATCAGTGGTTACTCCCGGGTAGAATGTAGGTTGATCAGGTACATCATAAGTCATACGGACAGGTGGTCTTCTAATTCGTGGTTGCCGGTTTTCTATGATAGGGTGGGATGTAGGAGATTGGGGCTGTTCAGGTTCCGTACAAGTATTGGGTGTGAACTCATTCTGCCGGTCACCAAGACGTGGCTCAGGTTCTACATCTTCTGAATTGTCTGCAGTATCACTGGTAGCTACAGACTCCTGTGTATCCTGTGTATCTTGCTCTGTCCTTGGATGTTCCACAGTGTTCTTTGGATGTGGGGCCTGCAATTGGTTAGGGGTAAAGGACGGGATATCTTCATCTTCGTCGTCTTGACTGACTGGACATGAGGTTTCAGTCAAAGGTTTGTTGTTCCTCGACTGAGGCTTCCGCTGTCGCTGCTTAGAATTATCTTTAGTCTTGGGTCTACATCAGCCTCCTCCACTGGTAAGTACGTGCAAGGTAAGAGTAAGTTGTGGTGTAACACTCTCGTCCTTGTCCCAGACTCAGATTGAACTTCGTAAACTGCGGAACCTTCACCTTTCTGTTCTACGACAGTATGATCTCAGCTTTCCTGGCCCTCCTCGTGCACTCATGTTCCGGACCAGCACCCTGTCACCTTGTTCCAACACTATGCTGCGCACCTTCTTGTCGTACTGCTTCTTACCACGCTGGGCATTTCGCTGGGCGGTTTCAGAGGCAAGTTTATAAGCTTCTGACATAGCATTCCTCCACTTCTTAACATACTCTGGATAGGAGCTGAACCCACTAGGAGGTTTGAGATTAAACTTCAGATCAATAGGAAGACGTGGAGCTCTACCAAACAATAAGAAAAATGGTGCTTAACCGGTGGCATCGTTCTTTGTACAGTTGTACGCATGAACCAGTTTGTTTAAATGGTCACGCCATCTTGATTTATGCTTCTCAGGCAAAGTCCGTAGCATCGACAGAAGAGTCCTATTGAATCTTTCTACTTGTCCATTGCCCTCAGGGTGGTATGGTGTTGTTCTGGAATGGCGGGCTCCAATGAGTCTATCCAAGTTGTAAAACAGTTTGTTCTCAAATTCACCGCCCTGATCATGGTGGATCGTCTCAGGGACTCCAAACCGTAAGATAAAGTCACTGTAGATCTTTTCGGCAGCTTTTTTTGCAGATTTGTCTTTGGTTGCATAAGCTTGAGCATATCGCGTGAAATGGTCCATTACAACCAAAATATATTCATAGCCTCCAGAACTTGCTTCGAGGTGAAGAAAATCAACTGATATCATCTGAAAGGGTGCCGTGGTGATTATGGGCTGCAACGGTGCTCTTTGTTTCACTGCAGGTGGTTTTTGTTTCAAACACCGACAAACTTTTGTAACATAATGTGAAATGTCCTCCTTCATGTTGGGCCAGTAAAACCTTGACTTAGCCAAGTCGAATACTCTTTCTACACCTAAATGACCCATGTCTTCATGGAGTTCTTTGAAGATTGTCATACGAAGTTGTCGGGGTAACACGACTTGTTGATTTGAGCTGGTCTTACGGTACAAGATATTATCACTGCCTAGGACTAGTTTGTTCCATTCAAGTAACAACCGCTGGACATCTCTTGATTCTCCTTTACTCTCTTTTACTGTGGGACGTTTTCCAGTCCTTACAAGATAAATGGCTCTACTTATCTTTTTGTCTTATCTTTATCTCTTTTTGTCATCAGTCCTTCTGGTAGTACTCTTGGGTGTGGCTCCCTCTTTGGGTGTATTCAACAGTTCATACATCGGCTTGGCAATTTTGGCAAAATTTGGGATGTAACGACGATAATAACCCAGGAATCCAACTAACTGCCTGACTTCACCAACAGTTGATGGCTTCTTTTTTGCGAGACTGATGACGGCGGCTATTCCACTGAGATCAACTCTATTACCGTCCTTTGACACAATGCGCCCCAGAAAGCAAGCTTCTCTTTGGAACAGCTTACACTTGCGTGGCTTCAGTTTAATTCCCTGTTGTCGAAGGCGACGAAGTACTTTTCGCACATGCTCTACATGCTCTTCAAAAGACTTGCTGAATACGATAACATCGTCCAAGTACGGGATTGCTATTTCATCTCTTAACTCGCCCAGACAATGTTCCATATACCTTTGAAAATTTGCAGGAGCGTTTGTTAAACCAAAAGGTATACGCACCCACTCATACAGACCCCACGGCGTGATAAAGGCGGTGTATGGGCGGCTCTTTGGTGAAATGAACCCCTGGTAATAAGCCTTCCCTTGGTCTAATACAGAAAACCATGAATTGCCACATAAACTATCCATTGCACAGAAAATCGTCATCTGGAGTTTGAATAAGACTGATCAGTGCTTCCAACTGACTTTCACCACTATCTACAAATCCTGCTTTGAGGGAATTTAGGATGCAAGATCCTGGAGGAGTTTCTCCTTCTTGGCTAGCCACTTTCACTAACTCTTCGATAACATTGTAGCCAAGTATTGGCATTTCTAAACGATCAACAGTAATAAGGAATGGAACATGTACTTCTTGTCCTTCTCGGGTAGAAGGGAGTTGCACTCTCACGTCGGTCCAACCAATACAGGGAATCTTGGTTCCATTAGCAGCAGTGAGATCGAGTCCAACATTGATCAGTTCCGAGATGTCTTTAACTTCTGTTCCTGGGAGCTTTTCCTCTAGCATGGCCCTTTTCATTATCGACACCTGGGCCCCAGTGTCCCACAGAGCTAATACTTCCATATAATTCAGGAGACACTTAACAGTACACTTTCTTCCAACCAAATTAACAATCTTAGCATGCTGTGCAGGTTTCAGGTGGCTAACAAATGCTGTCGGTGGATTCAGAGTTCTCCCTTTGTGATAGCTTCCTTATAGCCTGACAAATATCTTTGTGGTTTAGCCATTGTTCCTTTTGACATTTCCGAGAACAGTACCACACAACCTGGCATTGGGAACAGCGCTGATACGAGACTCGGGTTTCTACTCTGCCGCAATAATTACATCGGTGGGACACATGTAAGGTGTCGGCTACTTGTGGTCCCGCTGAAGCAGCCGGTTTCCATTTAAAGGTCGCTGTCCAGACGATTCACCACGACGGCAACCAATGGCATAATGGCTGCCACTTCCACATTTAAAACAATGATTACACCACTGTTCGCCGGTAGTGAGGGAAGTTGAGCACTTCGGTGGGTGATTCCTTGCATGTACATTACAGCTTCCGTTCCCCCTTCCACTACTCCATCTGCTTCCTCTCCCTTGGCCTGATTGAGGGGTTGTGCCGGATTTTGATTTAACTTCAGCCTTAAGTGCTTCCACCTCAGCCTTAAGTTCTTGAATTTCTGTTTTCGTACCCCCAGGTGACTTAGGTTTTTTTTTTGGAAGCAGGTAATTGACCAGCAGGTAGTTCGGGTGATTGGGATGATAGCTCATCAATCTGGGTCACCACAGGTGATTTGACCTTGGACTGGCCCTTCAGTTTCTTGACTCTTTCTTCCTCAGCAGAGACTGCCACATTCAGCTGATGGATTAATTCTTCATCCTTAACCAAAGGATTACTTAAGAATGGGCGAAGCTTAGTTCTAATGATCTCATCCTGGAGCCCTGTCTCAACAGTTCTGCGAAAAAGCTGTTGGATGTGGTCAGCGTCATACTTCAATGGGTCTTCCCCTTCCTGACTCGGTAATAGTATTTTCTGTCTCAAGTCAAGGGCTCGCATTAGGAATGTCTGGGGTGTTTCTTTCCCATGTTGGCAGATGGATGCTAAGCTCTGATACAGTTCTGCTGTGTTCTTTACTCCATAGTGACTGCGAAGGATCTTCTTTAGACGATCAAGAGAGAGCTTCTTAAAGGATTCTAAATAACTTCTTAAAGTTAATCCAGGACTGATCGCACGGATCACTCCATCCACAATCTCATGCTCTTTGTATTTTTGTGCAACCCCTGTGTCAATTTGTTTCCGTAATGAACTGTAATTCAATTTATCCCTTTGATCTGGGTCTCCAATCTGGCCTGTTATCTTAAATTGACGCCTAAGTACACTTGTGGATTCAACGAGAGCATTCAAGGAGGATGGCATGTCATCACCTGACTGTGAGCTTAACTCTTGCTTGACCACTGACGGTAGTAAAAAGCAAACAACCAATCCATGGTATCTTGGAAAGACCTCAACATGATGCCTCGATCATTCTTGAAGGTCACAATGTAATGCGCATTACGAGAAATGCTCTTGGTGTATTCTACGGGTGGAAACATGTCCACACAAATACAACACCGTGACTTTCTGATGATGAGAATTTTTGGTGAACCGATCCAGCACGCCTTTATCGTTGACTCCTCCCTCGATGAAGACCGAGCTGCTGTCGCGGGGCCAAGATCGGCAAATGAATAGTTCACCACTTTCCGAACTTTTTTGAATTTTTTTAGTATAAGCCTGTAATGCTCGACCTCATCGCCAATTTGTTTTCGAATTTTACTGATTTCAGTTAGCCGGAAATTCTCGGCCTTAGTTGCTGTACTGGGGAGGTTTGGACAGATTTGTGTTGATTGTTGCACTGTTGGGTGGCATTTGCCTCGGGCGGGGCACTTGGTACCACATTTGCTGAAAGCATTATGTTTATTTCTAAAACAAAAGAAAGTCGAAAGCCATTAAAGTCAAGCAGTTTGCCATTTTCATCTTCTACCGAAATGTTCAAATTTGACACATATTTACCCGTTGATGTGTGACGCAAGACATGTTGTGGCTCTTATTTGTAAAAAAAAAACTGTTTCAAAAAACCTTTTCCTCTGATGTCACATTGAGCTAAAACAGTTGACGGCTTTCGATACAAAAGATTTTGCTTTTTGTCAATAAGCTCGTAAGCAGTGGCGGAATTTATTTGTTCAGCAAACGTTCTAAAGTTATCCGGGAAAAGAGCCAGATTGTCGTCAAGTTCTACGTGTTGGCTTTTTTGTGTTAAAGATCATCATTCCACCGACAGGTGTATTTATTTCTGTTTTGATGGTGTCAGTATAAGGTAAAAGAGCTTTATCAATCTGAAATAGCCAGGAAGGAAGTTCATAGCTTTATCTTTTGATTTCAACGCGATTTGACCAACATTTCTCAAATTATACCACGAATTATATAACGAGCACGAAAGAAGCCTGATATAATTTAGCTTCGGAATTGGCTGGTAAAAGTAAACAGTGTGGTTTTCTTTAATTATAACCATGGAGCCAAACACACGCGTATTGATAAAATGGAAGGGCACACCGCAAGCGACGAGGGTTACAGAACAACCAAAAGCAAAAGCCTGGGCACCATTTTTAAGCAAATACCCAAACACCGACAAGTCCACGTTTGAAGCGCAGGTTATGGTTCCATAAATACTTTGAAGAGAAAAACATGCATGAGTCGGAGGACAAAAAGCAATATATTTTATGTGGTTGCGCGAAATCTCGTTATTTCTTGACAGTAATGTATAATAAAACAGTTGTTAGATCATTCGTGTTGTGTGGTATCCAGGATAATCAAGATCTCGGTAAGCGTTATCATCCAAAGCCAGACATGAAAATTGTTTCATCGCGCCGTTTCAGTACAGTTTAAAAGATCCTATTGTCTTCAAAACATCTTCACAAATCCTCGGGAATTTTTGCGTCTTCGTTGTACTGTATTTTGAAGCCGTAATTTTGAAGCGATATGAAGTTTGTATAGCACTGGGATTGGTACCCCCCTTCAGGACCCTCCTACCTCATCCTTTAAATTATATTTGTTACCGCAAGCTAAAGGAATTATTTACGCAAATAGTAACTCTTTCAACGGGAGGTTACGTGATATTTCTGTGAGCTGAGCTCAGTAAATGGAACCCACAGACTGAGAGAATGCTCAGCAAATTAGTCGGAATAAAATCATCAGCACTCATTACAACCGCGTAATACACATGTGCATCTAAATAAACGTATTAAAGGTTATTTCATTGACAAAGAATCTGCACTAAAAAGACTGGCGCCATTTTTTTGGAATGACGTCACTAGCCCCTTAACTCGGTCGTGTGTCAAATAATTCCGACTTAAAAATTTCATAAAAATCGCCGTTATTACCATTACTTTTCGGCGTTTCGCTCAATGCATATGTAATGCAAAGATTTAAGCTGAAGTGGGGGGAGGGAGTTATAAGCACTTTAATGTGATTTTTAGCTACTTGTGTAACGATGTCTTGAAATTTTTCCTGCCAATGATTTGATTCTTTTCTTTCTAGTTTTAATTTTTTCTTTTTTCCTAGATCGAGGAGGATTTAGATAAATCTGTCATCGCCCGAATGAATGAGTACGGCACATCGGATGACGTCAAAAAATCCTTTGACATTCTTCAACAAAGGGTAACAAGAAAATGATTAAAGTGAGAAATGATCATCGCAGTGAATTTCCATTTTAAGCAGTTGGATCATTAGAAAAAAGAAGCCTCGCTTTCATCTACATCCGCAGTTTATATATGAATTATTTCATATACGTCATTTCACTCCTCACGGGAAAATATGAACTCAATAAATTTACCTCGCTCCAAACGTGTGGCTTCATAGCTCAGTTGTTAGAGCATCGCAACGCTATTCGCGGATGTAAACGGGTTCGAATCCCGTTGAAGCCCTGGATATTTCCAGCTTTTTTATTCCAATAACTTAAATTGGAAATTCACTGCGATTGTCATTTCTCACTTTCATCTACATCCGCAGTTCATATATCAATTATTTCACATATTTTACGTCAAGAAAATGATTCTTTTTTAAAACAATCTCATTTTTTCTGAAACAAGAAACGTTCCTGGAACGTTAAAATCGCGGGCGATTTTTCTTACAAAGCTATAGCTTCGATTAAAACCTCGCCAAAGTGACACACGATTGAAAAACAAATAATCTGAGGCTTAAGCTTGCTGATACTTACGCTTTGTTTCATGAATTTTTGACCGGCCAAGCAACTTTATTCTCATTGTTGGGAATCATCCGGCGTTCTTTTTTAATTTTTTTTTCTCGCCGCGAGAAATAAGAACGCCTGATCGTAGGTTACATTTAAAGAAGTAGGCAGGCCGATGGCAAAATCGATTAAAAAGTGTGAACTATTACTTTCAATTAAATGGACGCATGTGATCGGTCAAGATCAAAGTTGCGAAAAAACAAAGAAAAACTGAAAAAACAACCTTTTTTGTCATTGTCTAACCCATACCACTATTCGTCAGGTCACGGCCAAGTTTGGGCATTGTTCTATGCGCCAATCAAAAGTTAAGAGACGAAAGACTGTTGATCTCATGAAATTTATGCCACACGCCATATTGGAGTTGGGAAGGAAAGGGTCTTCCTTTGGTCGTTTTATAGTGTAAGATGCATTTAGGAATTCCAGATTATTTTTTCGTCTACAAGTCAGCTAGAAGTCCCTTAAATTTCTCTCAAGAACATTTGTTGCTGCACGTAACATGAGCGCATGTGAGTCACGAATCATGTGCCGCGAATAATAGTGGCACAGAAGCTCACGATTTTTATTGCAATTTGTGTATCCTGATTTTGTGATGTTGGATGGCAAAGGAAAGACACATATTTGATATGGACACAATCGCAAACAGAAAAATTTGCCTGCTTTGATGGAACACTCTTGTAAACGGTACTGAAATAATTTCTGGATCATAATACTTGCCGTGTATTTCTTGCTGTACTTGATGCGGTTGGTTCTAGTTTACGTCAACCATCTTTAAACGTGTCTTTGAAGACACCAGCAGTTTGATATAGGATTGATTGAAGCTAGACAGAGTATTTCCCTTCACCCAAGGTGAAATGCTTGCAATGTTTTATACATCGCCGCTTTGTGTTATGTTTCCCCGTGCTTCACATTTCCGGATGCAGGATTCGATTTGTTGAGGTAAGACATGGTTGGTGGGTGATTAGTCTTCACGCTTGTTCGTTTCTTTGTTACAGGTGTCCAACTACAACTTTACCTGAAGAGGTCTTCGGTATAGCGGAGAAAAAAATATGTTGTTGAAAAATTGCGGGAAAATAAATCGATTGAATTCATATCATGTGGTGCGGGAAAAATAGCATGGGAAAATCGGAAAACCTATGGAAATCACGGACACTGATATAACGAATGTTGAATGAATCTTAGAAATTGTAAATTAGATTCAGTTTTGCACTTCCAAATAGGTGTATAACACGGTCCTGGCACTAAAAGTGAAAACGAACGCACCGATCCACGGTTGCTGAGTTGCGATATTTCTGCGTTCAGTCAGTTTCGTGACAGCTCCATCGAAATTCGAGCGCTTATTTTGAACATTTGAGGTCGCCCACTAATATATTGCTTGCGCTTATAGCATTGAACTTCACAAGCTTCACATATATAATTTTTGAGTTGCATTCGAGCACATATGCCGGAAGAAAAGTTGATAGGGTGAATTGCAAGGGGAGTAACTTTGCGATCCAAACTCAAAATTCGCATGTCTCTTAGCCAATGAGAGCCGCTATAATTAATTTGATTAAAGCAATTAGCACGAAAAAACTAACTGGCGCTATTTCCGTAGTCTCCTTCGCAGCCGTTATTAGGGTCGTCACGCAATGCTCCTCCCCAATAACGTTTGCTTAAACCCGAACCACATCCCTCTCCCCTTGTTTAGACTTCGCGCGATAATTGCAAAATGCACCAATCACGCGTTGCTTATTATTATCGCTAAAACCAATCACGTATCAGTTGTAGTTTGTCAATGACGCGCCAGTTTCCCACGGGAATTTAACGGCTCCTTCACAAGATCTCAGAGATTTCCTGTGAACAAATAAACTCCGAGAAAAATAGTCGACAGCAGCTCCAGGTACTTCAATTGTTCGTCGCCTTCTAAAGAATAACAAAGTTTTCAAATTTGGGAAAGGTTCACTCCACATTGCTGAAATAAGTCGATCTCGCTGTCATCTGTAAAGCTTACGACAAATGCTACCAGCGATTGATAAAATTTCATCGAGCATCAGATGTTCTGAAACAACTAAAGCAAGAAATTGCAGAGGTATTCAATACAAGAGAAAAACCCAGGACAAAGCGACTCCTATAACCAGATAAGACGGATAAGAATGGCGACAGTTTAACAGCACATCGAGGAAAGGAATCCAAATCGAAACAAAATGTCACGAAAAGCGAAAACGCTATTAGGAGTTTCATTTGTCCGTTTTCGAGGTCGATGTTTAGTCATGTCTTCAAACAGAAGTATCAGAGGACTTTTCTTTTCTAAAACTGTGTGAATTGAGCTGTTTTTTAAGTTTTTAGAGCAATACGATTCACCAGAAGAAAGCGTAAACAACCGCACTATAAGCACGCACCAGACCAAATGCCAAACAAGGCAGGAAATTGAACTTAGCAACCATCATTCAATATAATTAGTTTGTGGGAAAGCGCGGCTCGTCATGAATGGGTCGCCAATAAAACACGAGTTGTGTTAGTTTTGGCGCGACTGACTCAGGAGTATCTGAGCCAAGTTGTGATTGGCTAATCCGTGGAAGGGAATGTGGTTCGGGTTTAAGCTGCCGTTAGTGGGGAGGAGCATTGCGTGACGACCCTTATAACGGCTGCGAAGGAGACTACTATTTCCGCACCCTAACAAAAGAGCTGCATTGTGTTGAAGCGTGAACTATAGGGGCAAACGCTGTCATCAAATATAATTTGTCTCTCGTCCAAGCTTGTACTTTTTATTTGTTATACCGATTGACACAAAATATGTATTTCACACTAAACAGATAGCAAACTTGTCTTAAAAGAACTTAAAATTCAAAGGAAATGACAGCTAATGAAAAACGGCTAGATCGATCCGCCAAATGAAAAGGAAATAGCACGGAGACGTTTGGGCATCTCTTTGCAAGGTAAACAAATTCCTTGAATGATGTGGTGCTCTTCATTTATCAACGTTACATGCCCAAACACGTTCCGGTCTGGCCGGCTACACAACTCGTAGAGGTATCTTCTGCGCATGAGTAATTTGTAAAATGTATACCGCATGTTCTAGAAAGAATACTACCACACGGGAAAAAAGAAATTCTCCGAACCAAATATATACCTTGATGATATATATTAGGTAAGATCTCGCCGGGCTTTTAGCTTATCCACACTGGATAATTGATTAAGTCAACAGTTATTAATTCACTTTTAATTAGTTTGCCAAGTTGGAGCATGGGTCTGGTCACCGACAAAGCGAATAAAAACAAGAAGCTCTTAGAGCTTGAAGCCGCGCGATTTACTGCATGGTTAAACTGCATTTTTGCACATAAAAATAGATATTCAACATCTTTTCTGTCGCAAGGTTACCTGATTTCGCAGGCGACGCGAATTCCAGACCCTGGATCCATCCCTGATCAGTGGTTATTCCTTGCCTGTCCGTCACAAAGTTATCTAACTCACTTTCTAGTTATTTAAATTCTGATTCTAATTTTATAGCTGGTCTGCCTTCAAGTAGTTATTTGGCCGTAGATGATATAAGCAGTCGAGTAGCTCCCCTAAGCAACTAAATAAATTTTTCCGTTATTTACTTAAATGCCCGTAGTTTGCTAAAAAGTATTGACCAGCTGAATTTAATGCTTGGAAGTCTTAAAAAATCATTCTCTGTGATCGGTATTTCAGAAACGTGGCTGACAGATTGCACTGCAAAGCTGGTTAATATCACCGGACATAGTTTTATCTCAAACCATCTCAAATCCAAAACTAGTGGCGGAGTAGGCATTTATTTACACAATGACCTCCAATACAAACTTCTTAATGAATGCAAATTGTCAGATCCAGAGGTAATTGAGTCTTTATTCGTGGAGATTACAGTTCCCCATGGGAAAAACATTATTGTTGGATGTGTATAGACCGCCAAACCAAAACACGGCCTTGTTTCTAGACAAATTGAATGACATTCTTTCTCACATATCTAATGTTATGTTATGGGTGGCTTCGACCTTGACCTTCTCCAGTACAATTATCATACACCAACTCAAGAATTTATCAACACTTTATTTCCGTTTGCATTCATTCCTCTTATCTCCAACCCAACGCGCCGTGACTCCTACTCTGCAACTCTAACCAATGATATATTCACAAATAATCTTTCACAAAATGTTTCAAATGGTGTTGTCCTAAACGATTTAACCGATCACCTGCCGGTTTTTGCTTATTTTTCTGGCCAAACCCTGACTCTCAATGGAGATAATAGAGCATTCACACGCAAGTTTACTGACGAAAATTTGCGTAAATTCAACGAAAACGTTTCAAACACAAACTGGTCCTCACTTCTCAACACAGATCCCAATACGGCTTACAATAATTTTATAGATGAATACTCGACAATCTATAATGCCTGCTTCCCTTTAAAGGCAACCGCAGCTCCCCTTGGATCAGCTCTGGACTTTTAAAATCTATTAACAAAAAAAAACCGACTGTACAAAAGTCTTAGATCACCCTCTTTATCCAATGAGCGAATCTATAAAACCTACAAAAACAAACTGAACCATTTAATTCGTCTCGCAAAACGTAAATATTATGATACTACGTTTGAGAGCGCCAAAAATGGCCTAAGAACAACTTGGAAATTGCTTAAGGAGGTTATAAATGAACGTAAAAGTAGAGCACCTTTCCCCTCATCATTTGAATCCGAGGGTAAAACGGTCCCGAGGAAATTGCTGATAAATTCTGCAAATTCTTTACTAACATTGGTCCTGGCTTAACTGGTACAATACGCGACGTTAATTCCTCTGTTAGTTCTTTTATTGGTGATGTTAACCTTCCTCCTATCACCCTGAAACCTACCAACCCATGTGAACTAGAAATTATTTGTAGCGTGGTTGCCTCGGGGGAGGCCGCCAGCTATGACAATATTTCAATGCGTGTAAATAAACACTCATTTCACTTGATCTCCGCACCTCTGTCTAACATCAAAAATGTGTCTTTACAAAAAGGCATCTTCCCTGATAAACTAAAACGTACTAAAGTGATCCCAATTTACAAAGCAAATGATCCTAGTCTTTTTACAAACTACAGACCTATTTCTTTGTTGTCCAATTTTTCAAAATATGTTGAAAAAGTAGTGTATAATCGCATAACTGAATTCGCCGATCAATATAATATATTATAGCGCTGCCAGTTTGAATTTCGAAAAACACTATTGAACGTCCCATGCTCTAATTCATCTGATAAATAGAATCTCTTCGGCGATTGACCAGCGTGAAACTACTGTAGGTGTTTTCTTAGATCTCTCCAAAGCTTATGACACTCTTGACCATCAAATTTTATTTACCAAGCTGGAACACTATAATATCCGTGATGTGGCTCTGCAGTGGATTAAAAGCTACTTTTCTTGCCGCCAGCAATTTGTCCAAATTAACCAAACACGTTCTTCAATGGAGACCATTAAGTGTGGAGTTCATTAAGGATCCATCCTAGACCCTTTATTGAACGATTGTAGTGTATTTAATACATAAACAGCGTGCAAACTCCGAGTTAACACACCCACATGGCAAGAACTCAACTAACTCGATCGTACACGGCCTTCTTGTCACGTGACGACTCTACTAGTCCCAGGACTCCACAACGATCTTCACTAAAGCTTCCAAATTAACTGAGCCTCTACTCTTTGCTCACGACACTAGTATCTTTTTCTCACACTATAATCCCAATAACTTGGAGAATGTGCTTAATAATGAGTTACTAAATATTGATGTTTGGTTAAGATGCAATAAGCCCTCGATTAATGTCCAAAAAACAAATTATGTTATATTTAGTCCGAGTCAGAGGAAAGTCAATCAGTTTTTTCTCTCCTTTGGAGATCAACCTCTAACTCAAAGCAATGTGACTAAATTTCTTGGGGTGTACCTAAACGAACACCTTACTTGGAAATATCACATAAACTTCGTTTGTAAACAAATCGCTAAATCAGTTGGTATTTTATCCAGGACGCGTTTCTACCTATCCTGTAAGACCAGACTCATGCTGTACTGTACACTAATTTATCCATATATTATTTATTGTGACTCTACATGGTCGTCCACTTACGTATCTAATTCCAAACTGAAAATTTTAGACATCTTCCAAATCAATACCCTCGATACTGCTAAATTCATGTTCAGCTACCACAGTAATTTTCTTAATCTGTTTATGACAAACAGTCAAGTTCATGGATATGACACAAGAACAGCTGGAAATTATCGCGTGTATTCCTGTCGCACGAACATCAACAAATTCACAATTCTTTACCAAGGACCTAGGGTCAGGAACTGTTCTCCTGCCTCTATTACCAATTTGTCAAACTTTTCTACCTTTAAGATCAAAGTGCTAGAGTTTTTATTAAAATAGAGTTAATTTCTGCCACATTCCCTCGCAGCCCTTATCTCGTTTAATATTGTTATGTCGAGGTGGCCTCTCCTATAAGCCTGGTGGTTTCCAGAGGTTTCCTCGCCTAACAACCTGATGTATTTCTAAAATTTACATTTGTTATTCTCATAAAGGCAAATAAATGATGATGATGACGATGATGGTGAACAATTGTTAAACGTTCCTTGATTTATTGCTCCAACGGTAATAAAGAAGCCCTCAACCACAGCTTTTTCAACTTTTTCAACGACAAGGAACTTATAACAAGGAACTTTTGGTGCAAATCCCCGGGAATACTCCGTTATATGGGCTATACCGGGATATGCCGCTGGATAGGGCATGGTTTTTGACCCCTCAGTACTGAACAAGGCATAAACTCATATTCAATTTTTCTTGGACAAGTCCGTCTAAGGAGGAAAGGTGCATAGGCGGCGGAGGGGCAGGGGCAGGGGGGCGGAAGCCCTCCCAAACAAAAATTTGGTGGGCTGAGCCCCCCCACGTTTCGGTGGCGAAAATATCGGTAGCGCAGCATAACATTGGTTTGGTAAAATTTGCGAGGCTTTCAACAAAACTCCTGTCACCAAAACGTTACTAGGAGAGGTCCACAAACGGCTAAGATTGTATTTGACATTACCTGTGTCATCAGCGACTTCCGAGCGTGTGTTTTCTTCCCTACGTCACCTACAATCCTACCACAGAAGCACCATGAATCAGGATCGTCTAAGCAACTGCCTCCTTCTTGTCATAAGTCTATTACGGACACATTGTGTTGTAAACGCTTATAATTATCGTGGACACAAGTAACATGTAGTAAACGCAACTCACTTCTCTTTTAATCTAAATATCCGAATCGCACGTGTGACTGCACATGCGCAGTCCTAACAATCTCAGCAATACCTATTATATAACATCTCCCCCTTTAAATGAAACAGTTTCTTCTACGCTCAATAAAAATAGCATAAAACAGTATTAACTTGGAGGATAAGGCCTGCCCCAAGTACCAGGCAAAACGTTATTAAGAACTAATAAACAAACGAGCAGTGTCAGGGAGGCCAGGAAAAACCCACGTAACCCACGAAGGGAACGGGAAACCTGGGTGGAGACCAAGACACCAACCCGGACCCTCCACTGGTCGAAAAGCAAATCAATATTAAATACCCATGCTCTTAGTAACTTGAAGCATTTCTGCTTGTGAACGCTTAGTGTAACGTCTCTTAGTGCAAGGATTTTTCCATACTGCATGCCTATCCATTAACTCGGGATCACTTTGCTTATAACCGTCATTAGAAGCGCCTCCAGATTTAAGGCTATGCAAACAATAATCATCTATGTTATCTACAAACGGTGATACATACTTCTTAAATTCGTCACGAATAGTCGAGTAGCTGATACCGAGAGACTTGTGGTAATATGAACCTTTCTTAGTACTTACTATTCTACGCAAAACAGGAGAACAAGATTCATTAGCAACTGGTAACAAGGCAAGAATCCTCTCTGTGATTGCTACTGGGCATGAAACCTTACTAGACCTAGCAATTACCGATGTGTGGCCTTCGCGAAATTGATCATTCTTTCGTTGCGAAATGAAAACTGACATGCCAACATCACTGATGGATATATCATTGACCTTAACATTCAATAACTCGGAAATTCGAAAGAGTCCAGCATAGCCAACTAATAATACAAACAAAAATCTAATGACTGCAAGAGAAGCGGAAGCTGTATTATAAACTTGTGCGATCCTGACAACAGTATCTAGCGCCAAAGGTTGCTTGGGTTGAACTGGCTTGGACAACTTCCTCTTAGCTCCGTCCGCAGCTGCAATAACCGTGGGATGCTGTGTGGGCGACTCCAAACCCGCTAACTTGTGACCCCAGCGAATACCATAAAGTGCAGCATCAATAGCAGAATAACCGGCGTTCTTTTGCAAGGCAACTTCAGTTAACTCCAGCAGGTATAGGGCAATGTGCAAGGGACGAGCAGGCAGATGAGGTACTCCCAGCTTCGACTGTGCCCAACGGCGCCACCGACTCCAACTGTAAGAGTACTTACTGGAGGTACTTGGTGCATTCGAAGCCAAGACCAAATCCAAAAGCTGGGGAACTCGAACAGACAACTCGGGATCGCACAACTTGCGAGCTTCTTTCCAAACGCCAACATTGCTTATGTCTGGCAAAATAAACAAACGCAGCGCACTAAAATCAGTAAACAGCAAAAACCATCAATAATCTTAATTTATAAAAGGAATCGAAAACTCCCAAAACCCAACCAAAAACTGAATTGGGGGGGGGGGGGGGTACGAAAACGCGGAGCTCAGCACCTCAACCTAATCGGGAGGTATACAACTGCCATAATTATTGGCTCTCAACCAAATTGGGAGGTATACAACTTGCTGGACTTGGACTGACACCTCAACCTAATTGGGAGGTACTAACAAAACTGTTCAAAAAACACTAAACTCGATCAAAGCATACCGCGTACACTAAAACAGTAGCAAATTACATATCCCCCCTTTCCACCAGGAAAAATGGGGGAACTAACCAATCAGCGAAAGTCGATGCGCAAAGCCAACATATCGAACGACGGACAACCAACAAATAAGGAAGGTCTTCTGCGATACGTCGCCTTCTGGCCAGGACCTTCGATAAGCAAATCTGGCAATCTGGGAAGTACTACGAACTCTTTAACGAAAGACGCAAACTGAGAAGGGCTGCTGTGCAAGAAGGGCCAAAAAGAAGCGGAAGGCCATTGTGGAATTATGAGAGTCCCAACCCCATTGTGGTAGCGCAAATGTCTAACTGAGGCGACGACAAGATTAACTGGTGGACATAACCAGTTATTATCAGAACTCCAGTCTTGAGCTAAAGCATCGACAGCGGAACACCCCGGCGAGAAATATTTAGAGTTGAATCTAACAACTTGCGCATTGAAAAATGACGATCCACGGAATGGGGACCCCATTTAGCATCCAGCGACTGAAACACAACGGGGTTTAAACTCCAATCATCTCTGTCGATAAACCTGCTGAGTAAATCGGCGCGAGCGTTCTCTTCTCGGGGCAGCCACTGCGAATCTAGAGAAATGCCAGAGGCTAGGCACAAACCAAAAATGTCAATAGCGACCTTCTGCAAATGAGGCTTGGGACTGCCGAATTTGAGAATTCGAGAGGCACCCATGTTGTCGACGAAGACTAACGTTCTGGTTCCTCAACCTATCGGCGTAAGACTCCAGAACGTAAAAGACAGCTTTCAACTCGCGGTAAGTTGAGCTCGTGTTAACATCAGCCTGGGCGAACATGCCCCGAACAGGCTCGCCGTCTAAGGTGGCTAAATAGCCGCCAAAAGCAAAATCGCTAGCATCCGTATAAATCGCAGTATTTGCGCAAAACACACCTCTGATTGAGTAACCGTTAAACGCATCGATATGCTGCAGCCAAAACTTAAGCTCTTGCAATAGGGCTTCAGAGAACGTAAACGAAACATCCCAACCGGGTCTGGTCTGGATAAAAAAGTGCATCTGCCTAGAAAAGAGACGAGCAATAGGACCGACTGCTAAGGATAGCGAAATGATAAAACCAGCGAGGCGAGCCAACTCCCTGTAGGTTGCGCAACCGTCTCGAATTAAACACTCCAGTGAACACTTTAGCTTTGAAAGCTTGACTTCCGGAATCTGAAACATGTGCTGAATGGTGTCGATCAGAAAACCCAACCATTCCCCAACCTGAACAGGCTCCCAGTGCGATTTGTCTTCATTCTCAACTAGACCAGCCGAAGCTAAATCGGACCGTTGCACGAGACTAGCAGCACGGGCAGAAATGTAGTCGCGCTGACCGGAAATTCCGTCATCCAAATATACAAAACAGTTGTGGGACATTAGTCGCCATCTCTTAACTAAAGGGCGCAAAAGCTTGGTGAAACAGAAGCATGCGGTACTCAAACCGAAAGGAAGAACAGTGAATGTGAAATATCTAACAACTCCATCAAAATTCCACGCAAAACCCAGGAATTGCTGATGAGAACGAAAAATATCCACATGGTGATATCCCGACTTAAGATCCCAGGTGAAGAACCAAAAACCCTGTTCGAAAACATCGCTGAAAGATCGTAAATCTTCGTAATGGAATTTGGGTTTTACCAAAAACTTGTTAACATGGCGTAAGTCTATAACAAGACGGAGCTTCTTGCCTTCCGCAACCATAAGTGGATTGACGCATTGGGGTGGCGAATTATGCTCTTCGATTAACTGCTTCTTTAATAATTCAAGAATTGCGGTCTGAACAAATTGCGGGTTCCTTAAGGAAGAACGATTGTTCGACAGGAAACAACACGGCGGGAATTCCCGAAACGGCAAGGAGTAGCCCTGTTTAATGATATCAGAAACAAACGGACGAGCCTCCAATTTCTTTTCCCAAAACTCAAAAGACTGCGCTAAACGACCTTTAATGCTAGGTTCTGTAGACGTATACTCCGATCCCTTACAACGACAAGCCATTAAGAATTCGGAAACGTCATCTGTGTCAGATTCCGTATCGTCGCGCTCCAAATCCAGTCACTTTCGGCTATCGCTGCCTTTACTCAAACAATTAGAAGCTAGGTGGCCATATTCCCAGCACTAAAATAAGACAAAAATAAAAAAAAAAATGAAAGCAATCAAAAGATCTGCGTACGAAATCTAGCAATCAGAATAATAATGAAACAAAACGAAACTTGTGAGCCTGGTAGCACGTACTGGAGCGAGAGTGACTAACAGAATACATTAACCGCTATATATACTCGCATGACACAAAGGGTAATTAACTAGCAACCAATGGCTATTATAAATCAACATGGCCATGGAATTAACGCGTAGAAAATCATTATCTCCTATACTGCGTACCGGAGATAATTTCCATTCTACGCTCAATAAAAATAGCATTAAACAGTATTAACTTGGAGGATAAGGCCTGCCCCAAGTACCAGGCAAAAGCCAGAGGGTAAACAAAGTTAGTTAAGCTCGGGAAAAAACAATAACAAATTAAAAACTTATCTTAAAGCATGGACCAATCTGGCGGGCAAAGGGCTGGCCGCACACATCGGAGCCACGGTTAAACTGATTCCTTGAATCCGCAGTAGAAGGCAAAGCAAAGCTGCGACGATCGGTGTTAACAGATGGGTAGGGTTGATACCTCTGGGTCGGCCGGTTGGCACGCTTTCTCTTCGCCTCCTTAACTTTCTTTTCGGCTCTCTTCTCCGAGCGAAACAATCTCTTTTCGTCTTCTGAATTAGAAGCCAACTCGTCTGAAAGATACTCGTTAACGGTTGCCCAACTGTACTGGCTCTTATCTGCGATTTTTATAACTTTCATCCTTTTAGAAACTAAAGAAATACCTTCCTCGATGGCGGTCTTTGCCTTGGGAATGGCATTGACCTTGAGGGCATCCTTCGCACGCTCAAGGCTTTCCAAAACTTTCTCTGCGTGGTCGAATTGCTGCTCGTTCCCTTTACTTTGGAATGAGTAACGGTCGCGTTTCTCACGTTTAACTGCCGCTTCGACCGAAGAGGAGTTTTCCTCGGCAACCTGCTTCTTAAAACTGTCAAAGCGGGCTTCTATCAGGGAAGATATCTCCCTGGACATTGAACTCATTGAATCGGCTACTGCCTTCGATACAGTAGCCTGAATATCGGCAGACATCGGCAAGGTAGCAGACTGTTCTCCTTCGGGCTCTGTCATTCTCTCAAAACGAAGCTTGTGAGCCTGGTAGCACGTACTGGAACGAGAGTGACTAACAGAATACATTAACCGCTATATATACTCGCATGACACAAAGGGTAATTAACTAGCAACCAATGGCTATTATAAATCAACATGCCCATGGAATTAACGCGTAGAAAATCATTATCTCCTATACTGCGTACCGGAGATAATTTCCATTTTCGACAACGTAACAGTTAAGCAATGTCAGCACTTTAACTCATAGTCTCTCAAGTGACTTGGCAGTCCACGATTTACTCTAACAGGGTAACGTCTTTCAGAACAAGAGGAAGTAGCAACCTGGTCGGAGTAACTTGCTTTCTCGAACACAGAACGTGTATCAGGAGTTCCTGACAGCAAAACAGGAGGAACTACAGTAACATTGTCATTGTCTGTAACAGAACAGGAAGCTCCAGGTAAAGGACTTCCAGAACGTTCGCCAGTACTGGTCAACTGTGACTCATCCGCTGTGGCTGTATGAGAGCCTGAGGGAAGTGGAACAACTTCATCAGGAACGTCCACTGTGGAAGCCGATTGAAGCGGCATAGAGTGTTCTTCAATTGATGATGGGCTGTTTGAGTGGTCATCATTAACAGCTCGGCTTAGAAGTTGGTCCACATGTCGTTTCCACAAATTGCCTGACACTTCAACCATACAGTGTCGAGAGCCGAGTACCTCCGTGATGACCCCAGGCATCCACTTTTCCCCCTTTCCATAGTTTCTGGCCAGTACTGGATCACCTGCATGAAACTGGCGTAGACCTCTGTGTGCAGTGGGACTAACCATCGTACTGTACTGTCGAGCTTCAACATGCTTTTCAACTGAAGGAATCAGTAAATCCTTGGCGAGTACGCAATCTCCTGCCCATAAGCATTAAAAAGGGTGGTTCGCCTGTAGTGGAATGGGGGGTGTTCAGAGATCGGTCCTGCAAAGTCCACATGAATGCGAGACCAAGATCGGTCTGGAAAAACCCATGGATGGATTTGAGCAGTAGGAGGTGCAGATCTCATAGTTTGACAAGTACTGCATGAAGAAACAATTCTTTCAATGTGGACATCAATATTGGGCCACCATACATATGACCTTGCTAGCGCTTTCATTCTGGAAATTCCTGGATGTGTTTCGTGAAGTTCATGCAATACTTTCTCTTGAAGGGAAGGTGGTACAACAACCCGAGTACCCCACAACACACAGCCTTGTTGGGTTGTCAGTTCATCTCGTTTATTCTTGAACGGTACCAATGTGGGATCTACTACACTTGGCCATCCACTGATGACATAACTGTACACTTTAGATAAGACGGGGTGAACCTGGGTTTCTCTTTTGATCATCTGACTGGTCACATTCGTTACCACTGCAGGTTCTAAATAGAAGCACTCGATATTTTCACATTTGGGTGACCATGTTTGTGGTAAAGGAAGACGTGACATGCTGTCTGCATCAGCATGCCCTGTAGTGCTGCGGTACTGAATTTTGTAATTGTAAGATGCCAGGATGAGGGCCCATCTTTGAAGTCGAGCTGCTGCATGAGCAGGAACTGGCTGCTGTGGTCCAAATAGGGTGAGCAGAGGGCGATGATCTGTTACAATTGTGAAGGAGCGACCATACAAATACTGACGAAAACGCTTTAATCCAAAGGGTGTAAGGGTACCAGGACTGTGGAGTGATGTGGCATGAATCGTGAGTAGAACATTATAAGTCCCAGAAAGGACTTCAACGAAGCAACATCTCTAGGTCTTGGGGCATCACGAATGGCTGTAAGTTTGTCTTCAGTGGGATGTAAGCCCTCACCATCTATCTTGTGACCAAGATAAACCACTGACGCCTGGAGGAATTTGCACTTTGCTTTGTTTAGTCGGAAGCCAGCACTTAGAAGTCGATCCAAAACCAAAGAAAGAGTGTGGAGATCGTCTTCTTGATCAGTTCCTGCCACCAGGATGTCATCAAGTCGACTGACTGCCTTCGGAATATCAGACAGCAAGTTGTCCATAATTCTTTGAAAAATGACTGGACCTGAATGTATACCATTCGGCAACCTCTTAAGTGCAAATAGGCCAATGTGAGTATTGATAGTGAGATAAGGCTGTGATTCCTTTGCAATGGGTATCTGATGGTAAGCTTGTTTCATATCCAAGACACTAAACACGGCGCATCCCCTCAAGGCTGAATGTATGTCTCCAATCTGAGGCATAGGATAAGTTTCTACATTAGCACATGCATTGTATGTTACACTTAAAACTCCGCATACACGCACTTCATCACTTTCTTTCTTTCCAACCACCACAATAGGGGCTGCACTGACAGCAGAAGTAACTCTTTCAATAACTCCATCCTTTTTTCATTTTAAGCAATGTGCTCTCTACTTTTGACTGCAGGGCATAAGGAACTGGTCTAGCTTTGTGGACTTTAGCCTCTCTACTTTCATTTAACACAACAGGCGCGCCTGTGTAGCATCCAAGTTGGGTCTGAAATAATTCACTGTATTGTCCAAGAACAGAGTCCAAAGTCTGGTTACCTGTAGAACCTGGCACTGAGGAAGTGGGTGAAGGTAAGGGGCCAATGTGATTCAACCCTGGAAGGTTTTTCCAACCTACATTGACATCTATAAGCCAATTCCGACCAAATAAAGCACATGATCCTTCTCGTACAATAAGCAAGGGCAATGAGTAACGTGATCCTGAATACTCAACATTCACAAATGCTTCCCCTAAGGGATGCACAGTTTCACCTGTGTAGGTTGACAAAACCACATTGGTTGGTTTCAGAGTAACATCAGGACAAACTTCTTTTATGAAACTAAGTGGTGCAAGAGACAAAGCACACCCAGTGTCTAATTGCATTAAACAATCATTGTTCTCAATCTTCAATGGCACAGAAATTTCGGACTTGGACATAGCATTAATATCATACACAACATACAACTCTTCCTCTTCATGGACTTGTTCTTCGGGAAACTCGTCTTCGACAGACATGGCATTCACTCCACCTTTCTTACAAACTCGGGCAATATGTCCAGTTCCATTGCAGTTGTGACAGACAGCATTTCTGAATCTGCATTTAGACCTTGTATGGTCAGAATTACCACATAAGAAACAAGTGTAGGAGGAAGACTGTCGAGGCGATTTAGGAAATGACCCTTGACGACCAGCTGGTGGTAAGGCTGTGGGTGTACTTGAACTTCGGCGAGGAGAAAGGGCAGGTGAGTCCTCGGCGACTGCATGTACTGGTTGAGACAATTGCTGCTGCACTTGCATAGATTCTTTCGCTGCTATCTCATCAGCATTTGCCACTTCCATTGCTTGTTGGAATGTGCGATCCTCACTTAAAAGCTTTTTACGAGTGGCCGGTTTGCGAATCCCACAAACAAACTGGTCGCGAAGCGAACGATTTAAGAACTCACCAAAATTACAACTGGAAGCAAGATGTCGTAAACGAGCACTGTACACGGAAACAGTTTCATTCTCCTCTTGAAAACAACGGTGAAATCGGTACGATTCTGCAACTTCTAATCGTTTAGGTTTGAAGTGTCGCTCAAGTAATTCACATAACTGCTCGAATGTCTTTTCTTTTGGATTTTGTGGACTGCACAAATCTCGAAGTGTTCCGCATGTCTTCTTGTCGATAACTGAAATCATCACGGCAACCTTCTTCTTGTTCGCAGCTGCTTTAACAGCCTCGGAAGCATCAGAAGGGTAATGGCCAATACTATTTGCAACGAAATACTGTTCAAGTCTTTCTTGATAAGCCGTAAAAGTCTCCGTAGAAGTATCGAACTCCCCAATGGAACCAACTAGCGGGGAAGCCATAATGGCGGCCGAACAAAAAGCAATAAAGCAAGCAACCACGTGCACGGACAACTGAAACGCACAGAAGAACTTCGCAATTTTCAAAATCGCCATGAAGACAGCAACAATTCACTGGAGGATCCCATCCTCGTCGCGAGATGTTGTAACCGCTAATAATTATCGTGGACACAAGTAACATGGAGTAAACGCAACTCACTTCTCTTTTAATCTCAACATCCGAATCGCACGTGTGACTGCATATGCGCAGTCCTAACAATCTCAACAATACATTGAACACTGTAGACATTGCAAAGAAGTTTGTTCGTGCAAACGAACAACGCTATTGATATTTTGGAAAATTCCAGTAGAGGTATGTGCTTGGCTTAGTGTTCGATGACCCCCCCCCCCCCCCCCCATGTTTCAAAACGCTCCGCCGCCTCTGTACAGTGAAGTTATTCCTATGTTGAGCACCAACCCGTTTAACGAGGCCAGACCACAACACTGGGAACCTCGTTCCCTACTCTTTGCGAGTAGTGCGTGGGTTCTTTAACGTCCGATGCTTACAGTAACACTGAAGAGACGGGACCTACGGTTTTTTGTCCTGGGCATTACTAAACCGCGAAACAGCGAAACGAAACACTGAGACTGCGTCTGACATGCAAAGCGTGTAGACGACGTATTTTGGGCTCTTCAACAACGTGTCTTCAAGACCGACCGATATTTCCCAATATTTTAAAAGAAAAAGCAGGAATAGCAGTTCGGGGGCTTGAGAAAGTGACTAGAAATCGCCAGATGAAAAGAGGACACGCCTAGCGGCCAGAAGTCAGTCAGACAGCGACGACATTTTGAACGCCTTGGAGATGGCAGAAACGATTATGCCGACAGCATTTTGACGAAACTGAGCGACCTGGAAGATAAGATTGACAGAATTGAAAGTCATGTTAGTCGTTTTGACGAGACAGTGAGTCAGCTAAAGCAAAAAGTTGATGCTCTCGAATCTTCCATGAGCGAGAAAGCCGAGCTGATGAATGCCACATCTAATACAGAGGTATAAAAAATGAAAAGGAAATTATTGTACTTCGTAAACAGCAAGAATATATGGAAACTTATCAGAGACGAGAGAACTTTTTTTTTTTGTATTTTAATGATATTTATTGATTTTCCGATTATAACATACAGTTTAAACATACACTTTAACTTAACTTAGTAAAGAGAAAGAAAGAAAAAAAATGATAATAATAATTAATTCACACACAGACAAACATATACACTCAAACCCCTTCATAACCATCTTTTCACATTGTATAGCATTTAGTTTAGATATTAACATATGTACAGTAGCGGTACAGGATTGCACATTATTTTGTTTTATATTTGCCCCATTTTATATTGTGAGCTGTCAGTTTATTATTTGATTTGGGGCAAAATATTTACCCCATTTTATATTGTGAGCTGTCACTTTATTATTTGATTTGGCAATTATTGTCTCAAGTTGATAAGTCATTTTAATTTTGGAATTAAAAACTCTAATTGAAGGTAAAGAACTACTTTGTCTACAATAATATAAGTATTGTTTGGCAACTAGCAAAACGTGATTTACAAATAATTCATCATCACACCTTGCAATGCCAAACATTATATCCTTTTCAGAAAGATTAGCGATTTTAATCCCTTGTTTGTCAAACCATTTTATAACTTCAGCCCAAAAATTCTTAGAATAACGACAATATGTAATAAGGTGCTCAAGGGTTTCATCCATTTCTCCACAAAAGGAACATGCCGGAGACTGTACGACTCCAACTTCAAAAGAGAGGCCATCTTTCAGAAAGCCAGTCAGATCATCAGCAAAAAGGCCTAATTTAATTTCTTCTTTGTCCACTAACAAGCCATGGATGTCTATGTTGTTGCGTATGCTGATGCATAGAATCTCTAAAACTATAATAAACAAATAAGCGGAGAGGGGGTCACCCTTTCTTACTCCTCTTTCAACTGCGAAGGGCGGAGTAGAAAATCCGTTGTTAAGGACACAACTTGAGATTTTGTTATAAAACGTGTAGATCCATTGTATAAATAATGGTCCAAAACCAAAAGCATTCAGTGTACGAAATAAAAAATCCCTGCTTACAGTGTCGAAGGCTTTTTTAAAATCTATACAGATCATTTTTCCGTCAATGTTGTATCTTTTAGTAAATTCCATAACATCTTCAATCGTTCTAACTGCATCAAAAGTGGTCCTCCCTTTGACATAAGCACATTGGTTGTAATGTATAATATTAGGTAACACAATCTCTAATCTCTTTGCGATAGCTTTTGAACCTATTTTAACATCTACATTGATAAGAGAAATCGGTCTCCAGTTTGACCAGTGCCTTTTGTCTTTATCTTTTTTCTCGATTAACTTTCTCTTTAAGATTGGGAATAGCGAATCTCCTCTCTGCACGTTTTGCCACATGTCAGAAGAAGATATGTCTCATTTGTTTTTTCAATGCTCTTTTGTTCAAAAGTTCTGGCATTCAATTCAATCTCTCTTTGGAAGCTATACAATTTGTGAAAGTGATGTTATTCTTGGTATCAATGAACCACAAGCAGATCATCTTTTATATAACCATCTTATTTTAATCTCAAAGCAATATATTTACAGCGGTAAGCTTAAAAATGCTTTACCGACCAAAAGCTGTGTTCCTAGCAAAGGTGAAAGCAGTTTTCGAAACGGAGCGTCGAATCGCAAAAGAGAGAAACAAGCTCTCTTTTCATCATAAAAAATGGAATAAGCTCCTAACACAGGGACATCATCTTGAAATACCATAATAAACGAACTTCCACACGGCATCCTGTGGGTCTATTTATCATTATTGTCATCACTATTGTTGTTGTTGCTGTTATTATTATCGTGTTATCATTATTATTACTATTATTATTTTTATTATTTTGTTAGTAAGGGTTTAGGTTGTAGTTAACGTAATGTAATTTTTTTGTATTTAGAGTTACTGCGCGTGGAATTAATGTAAATTGTTTGTTTGTTGTTAGTTTTAGTATGTTATTAATTAAGTACCATGTTTTTGGAAAAACTCTTGCATTCGGTAATAAAAAATGAAAATAAAAAAAAGAAACGAAACACCGAAACAGCCAACAAAATTGAAATCGGAAGTGAAACGAAGTTGCAGGTCCGCGGCTCCGTCCAAGCTGGTGCGGTAGAAAACATGTTAGACAAAGAAGGCACCAAATTTAATTCGAGGTATAAGTACAATTTTTTTCATTTTCGGTTCCCTGGGAATCAGCAGATAATTACATTTTCCAGTTTTAAGCTCACAAAAACCTTAGCTGAGACACCAAGATGGGGTACCGGGGTAGGCAATCAAACAACGCGGTAAAATCATTCGATTGCGGCAATCAAACATAATCGAACTGTGTTCGATTACCGAACTCGCAATTTGATAAGCCTGGGTATACGACAACATTGGGCCAATCCGACACAGACACCAATTCGCGTTGCAAAAGCCCCATAAGGGCGGCCGTCACCGCCAAAAATACAATCTTCGCAGACAATTTAGAATTAACTATAATGGTTCAAGTGTCCGTTTCATAACGGTCAAGAAGATGTACAAATGATGAAGTTAAAATGCAATTGGACAAGTGTTCTGTAGTCGAATAGAAAACTCAAACGATGAATGGTTTTGATATTGTTAACACTGTGTAGTCCCCTACTACAAAACGGTCCAATGAAAACACAAACGATCTAACTAACAGAGAAATAATCCAGCATTCATTTGTAAAACAGCTCAGCTTATTGCAAATTGGTTCGGCGTGCGGTTGTGGCTTGGCTTAGCTCAAAGTCATGCAGTTTACCGTGTTATGAATTGGTTTAGCTTCTTGTGAATTCGTATAGCGCATTGTGTATTGGTTCAGCGTATTGGTTCAACGTATTGTGAATTGGTTTAGCGTAGGGTGAATTGGTTTAGCGTGTGGTGAATTGGTTTAGCGTATTGTGTATAGGTTTAGCGTATTGTGAATTGGTTCAACGTACATTGCGAATTGGTTTAGCGTACGGTGAATTGGTTTAGCGTATGGTAAATTGGTTTAGCGTATTGCGAATTGGTTTAGCGTACGGTGAATTGGTTCAACGTATATTGCGAATAGGTTTAGCGTACGGTGAATTGGTTTAGCGTATGGTGAATTGGTTTAGCGTATTGCGAATTGGTTTAGCGTACGGTGAATTGGTTTAGCGTGTGGTGAATTGGTTTGGCGTGTGGTGAACTGGTTTAGCGTATGGTGAATTGGTTTAGCATATGGTGAATCGGTTTAGCGTCTGGTGATTTGGTTTAGCGTGTGGTGGATTGTTTTAGCGTATTGTGTATTGGTTCAACGTATTGCGAATTGGTTTAGCGTACGGTGAATTGGTTTAGCGTACGGTGAATTCGTTTAGCGTATGGTGAATTGGTTTAGCGTATGATGGATTGGTTTAGCGTATGGTGAATTGGTTTAGCGTATTGTGTATAGGTTTAGCGTATTGTGAATTGGTTCAACGTCTATCTGCGAATTGGTTTAGCGTACGGTGAATTGGTTTAGCGTATGGTGAATTGGTTTAGCGTATGGTGAATTGGTTTAGCGTATTGCGAATTGGTTTAGCGTACGGTGAATTGGTTTAGCGTGTGGTGAATTGGTTTGGCGTGTGGTGAACTGGTTTAGCGTATGGTGAATTGGTTTAGCATATGGTGAATCGGTTTAGCGTCTGGTGATTTGGTTTAGCGTGTGGTGGATTGTTTTAGCGTATTGTGTATTGGTTCAACGTATTGCGAATTGGTTTAGCGTACGGTGAATTGGTTTAGCGTACGGTGAAT
>OX393567.1:11475662-11513162 GCA_947652115.1 Blastomussa wellsi
GAATTGGTTTAGCGTATTGCGAATTGGTTTAGCGTACGGTGAATTGGTTTAGCGTGTGGTGAATTATCGATACCTTTCTATAAGACACATTTCTATTTAAACGGTTCCATGATTTGTCTTGTGAGTACAATAATAAAATCTTACCAAAAATCTGACTTTAGGCTATTCCATTACACGTTAGGCTATTCCATTTCATGTTTGTATTTTTGGCGGTGTCGGCGCGAATCATTTGATGAAACACGAGACGTTCCACATTTGTAGGCTTAACCATTTGACAATACGCTAAACCAATTCACAATACGCTAAACCAATCCACCATACGCTAAACCAATTCACCATACGCTAAACCAATTCACCATACGCTAAACCAATTCACCGTACGCTAAACCAATTCGCAATACGTTGAACCAATACACAATACGCTAAACCAATCCACCACACGCTAAACCAAATCACCGGACGCTAAACCGATTCACCTTATGCTCAACCAATTCACCATACGCTAAACCAATTCACCACACGCCAAACCAATTCACCACACGCTAAACTAATTCACCGTACGCTAAACCAATTCGCAATACGCTAAACCAATTCACCATACGCTAAACCAATTCACCGTACGCTAAACCAATTCGCAGATAGACGTTGAACCAATTCACAATACGCTAAACCTATACACAATACGCTAAACCAATCCACCACACGCTAAACCAAATCACCAGACGCTAAACCGATTCGCCATATGCTAAACCAATTCACCATACGCTTAAATTAATTCACCACACGCCAAACCAATTCACCACACGCTAAACCAATTCACCGTACGCTAAACCAATCCACCACACGCTAAAACAAATCACCACACGCTAAACCGTTTCACCATATGCTAAACCAATTCACCATACGCTAAACTAATTCACCACACGCCAAACCAATTCACCACACGCTAAACCAATTCACCGTACGCTAAACCAATTCGCAATACGCTAAACCAATTCACCATACGCTAAACCAATTCACCGTACGCTAAACCAATTCGCAATGTACGTTGAACCAATTCACAATACGCTAAACCTATACACAATACGCTAAACCAATTCACCACACGCTAAACCAATTCACCCTACGCTAAACCAATTCACAATACGTTGAACCAATACGCTGAACCAATACACAATGCGCTATACGAATTCACAAGAAGCTAAACCAATTCATCACACGGTAAACTGCATGACTTTGAGCTAAGCCAAGCCACAACCGCACGCCGAACCAATTTGCAATAAGCTGAGCTGTTTTACAAATGAATGCTGGATTATTTCTCTGTTAGTTAGATCGTTTGTGTTTTCATTGGACCGTTTTGTAGTAGGGGACTACACAGTGTTAACAATATCAAAACCATTCATCGTTTGAGTTTTCTATTCGACTACAGAACACTTGTCCAATTGCATTTTAACTTCATCATTTGTACATCTTCTTGACCGTTATGAAACGGACACTTGAACCATTATAGTTAATTCTAAATTGTCTGCGAAGATTGTATTTTTGGCGGTGACGGCCGCCCTTACATAATCTACGTAATATTTGGCGAACTTTAAACCCGGACCTCTTTCGCTTCACTTGGAGAAATAAATCACTTAAAATGCAATGCCGATTAGACTTTTTTCTTTCTATGCAATCTAAAAAAAAATTGTGACAGTTTGCTAGCACCTGAAAGCGACCATTCAGCTGTATCTATTCACATCGAATCGGATGTCCTTGCGCAAAAAAAGAGTCCCGGTTTTTGGAAGTTTAACACTACTCTTCTTGAAGATGAATCTTATATCACTGCATTACGGGAGCACCTTCCGAAATTTAAAGAAAAATACACTCGCTTAACTGACTCTGGCCTAAAATAGAATCTTATTAAAATTGAAATTAGGGGCTTTACTGTAAAATACTCCAAACGAAAAGCAAAAATTGTCAAAAGATGAGAAATGGCTCTGCAAGGAAGAGTCAATAAACTACAAGCAAAAGCCGAGAAACAACCGCACGACAGAAACATAATACTGGAACTTCAAGCAGAAAAATTGCGACTGAAGAGAATAGTAGTAAGAGGATAGGCTTTAAGGCGCAACCAATCAGAATCGAGTATTTTTTGAATGGACCAATCAGGAGGCCGTATTTCAAACACGTGACTTTTCTAAACTTGAAATTTGGGGTACAAAAACGTCACAACCCATGAACCAATCAGGAGATAGTATTTGAATTCAAATTTTAATGGTCACAATATACATGTCACGCAATATATGTCACGCAAGTGGTCACGCAATATATGTCACGCAATACATGTCACGCAAAAACCTGGTAACGAGTTCACACAATACATGTCACGCAAAAAACCTGGTAACGAGTAACGAGTTCAATAACGAGTTCAATGTCACGCAATGTCAAGACTTGTTCTGAACAGCGGTGTTTCGCAAAGAAGTAAACGAAGTCTTAAAAAAGCAATAAACTTTGCAAATTGAGTTCATCTTGTTCATCCCATTCGAATTCTTCGTAATAGCCATATGGGTAAGAGTGAAGCGTGATGGGATCCACTACTCGTTTGTCAAAAACGATTTGGTAACGTTTTGTTTCGGTCATTGTTTCTAAATGTTTGGTTTTATTGTCTCTTGTGATCTTGAATGGATTGAAGACGGGAATCTGCCGTTGTTTTTCCTCCAAGGGTTGTGTCACTTCATCCATGACATTTTCTTTTAGGATGTCAAAGTTTAACTGTTCTTGTCCGCGTGTGTTCAGCGAGAAGCCACGCACCTTACATTCTACTTTTCCCTTCATGGTTCGGTACCCGTAATTCTTGGGTCCTGCAGCAGCGAATTCTACAATGTGATCATCCGGGTCTTTCAATTCGTCTGTGTATTCTCCCAGGAAATCACCCAATGGTAAACTGGGTTCATTTCCTTTGTGGGAATAAATGATGGAGTCAGTGTCGAAGTACAAAGTCTGTAGAGGATTCAGTTTTGAGAGACCTTCTTGATACAATCGTAGTCTTGCCCAGCAAGTGGTGAAGCAAGCCACGAAAATGTTTATGTTCACTTGAATGGGGTCACACTCGCTTTGATACTTGTATACGACTTCAATCATTTCCTCATTGACGATGCGGATGTCGTTTATTTCCTTGCTGTCGTCTTCCAACAACTTGTGGAATGGGGCCGGACTGGTGTACGTTTGAACTTGAGTCTTGTTGCTTTGTTGCCCGTACTTTCCCCAGAAGGAGTTTAGCATCATTTTGGCTAGAGATCGTTTTCACGGATTTTCTTCTATCTTGTCGGGTTCTAATTTGATTCCTTCCTTTTTCTCATAGTCCGTGATGTATTTCACGCGTTTGTCGGTGTCGTCCCCGACCCGTTTTGGCCACCCGCTGGCTTCTTGCTTGATTTTCAGGAAAGTGTTCACGTACGATTTGAACAACGTGTCGGACGTGTTTTGCAAATGCCAAACTTCGTGCACGTGTTGGATCACGTAGCCTTGACGCACTGCTTCTTCCAATTCAGGGGTGCACCAAGTACCGGTTAGTTCCCTTTCTTTGAGCGTGTGGCTGCAACTTGCGGTACGTTCTGTTAAGGGTTTGGATTGTTCCGTTTCTACGCAGGTGCGGCATAACGGGAAGGTCAGTTTTCCGCCGCTGCGATAGGGTAAGACGGCGTGGTACAACCCGTAGGGTGGTGACACAGTGCATTTGGCAAGCCCGAAAAACTCGGATAGATCTGTGTGCCCTGGTTCTAGCACGATGACGGGATGTCCTATGGGGTAAACGCAGTTTTTGTTGACGTAGGGATAGAGTGACGTGAAATCCACGTAATGGATCTTTTCACCCTCTTGCGTCTTGTGATGAAGTTTGACCGCATTGGTTCTGCCCCCGAAAAAGGCATCTCTGGGTTCTAGTCGTTCCGTCAAGTTTGAAGATTTCAGGTAGGTTTGAATGTCCGTGTCTCGTTTTTTGAGATTGTTCCATTGACATTCCCATATTTCCATGAGATTGTAACCTGCGTGTCGGATCTGATCGGCTCGACGTTGCGTGGTTTCGTGCACGTCGTGCATGGTACGTTCGTCCAGTTTGGTGTGTTTCTGGTATCGGTTTGGAAAACAAGTGGGGCAACCGTGATAGAAGCAACCGTAGAATTCGTACACGGTATTGGTGGACGCCGCGTACCCGTCTACGTGCAGTCGTCTGTTACCCACACGGATCACGTGTTCTCCACCGTTTCTGGCATGCGTCACACGGTCTGTCGATGTAGCATTGCGGTTCAAGTAATGTAACCATTCGATGGAAGCCTGGGAGTGAGGTTTTCCTTTTCCGTGCCAACCCCGCACTGGTTCCGAAGCCAAACAGTTCTTGGGCATGCATGTTGTGCGATAGTACAGGTTGCAAGCCGAGGCAATGGTCAAACATTTTTCCATGGGATCAAATCCGGCCACTTGTTTGAATTGTTGTCGAAACACCTTACATCCGTCGTGTAACAATTTCACATCCGATTGGCAATAGGCCAACAGTTCCGCCTGGAAATCAAACAGGTAATTCTCCTCTTTCATTTTTTTGTGCCATTCGTCAAATTCTGCTTTTCTTTCTGGTTTCATACCTCCCGGGTCGTAATAATCGCGTGCCGGAATGGGACCCACGTACGATTGGTTGTCTGGAATATTGAAGAAATGAGGGAAGAACCCTTTTTTCTGTTCCGTCAGTCCAAATGATTTTGGGAAGGCAGAAAGCGGCATCTGAAGAAAACACATCGAGTCCTTGAATTCAATGTCGTGAACTTTCATCGACAAAATCTTGCTTCCGTTTACCAATTGATCCGGACAGATACCTTGACGGTATAGTTCGTTCAAAATGAAGTAGGAATCGTACCCTTTGAAATTGTGAGCAATGGCAATGACTTTATTGTCGATGGCTATTTCTCGTAACCAGTCGAGAAAGTCTGTCACACATGTCGAACCCTCGAACTTGTATTGCAAGTTACTGTTCGAGGTCATGGCGCAAATCAAATTGGGTACGTGAATTCCTCTTTCTTGCATGGCTTCGGCATCCCAAGTCACAAAAATGGGAGGTTCTTCTGGCTGAGTGTCGTCCGCTTTTCTCTTTCTCTTTTTTCTTTTTTCTTCGTTTGGGTTCTGAATGAAACATGTGTGTTGATACAAGTTCAAGTATCGTTTGCAGGAAGGGCATTGGCTGTAGCCGCACACGTGTTTACCCATTTCGATTTCGTATCGGGTCAGCGTCTTGCTACAATTCTTGCATTTCTTATGCATGTGACAAACACTGTTCTTGGTTTTTTTTTTCCACTTTTTTCCCGCTTTCTTCTTGTTGTTTCTTATGCAGAGCAAAACACGCGTCTCTGAAGAACGAGCGGTCACAATCGTTGCAAGGAACCATGGCTTTGGTACCTTTGTCGACTATTGTGAAATCTGGGCAATTCAATTGATAACAGGCATGACATCGTTTTCCTTTACATCTGTGATTACTCCATGTGTCACGCTCGAAGGATTTTTCGCACGCTAGACAGAAATGGGCTTTGCCAAAGAATCCTTTCAGCGAGTTGCACGCATGGTAATGTTCTCCCACTTTGATCAAGACAAGGAGTTTGTCTTCGGGTTGGTCAGGCCCTTTGAAAATTATTTGGTAACCGTGATCCACGGAAACCACCACGATCTGGTACTCTTTCAGGTAAGTCTGAAATTGTTGAATTTCAGTCAAGCCGCAGGGTCCTTCTGGTACTTTGGCCGAGGCGTGTAATTCTTTGGCTTGTCGTTCTTGCATGGATCTTCCCCTTCGCAAAGTGCTGTAGGCACCGTGTGTACTGCCTAGATCGCGGTAAGCTTTGATGGTGACCAAAGCTCTGGCACAACACAGTTCGTCCGTGTTTTTGATTTTGATCACTGACTTTTTGTCGTTTAAGAGTTTTTCAATGTGGTCCGTTCCCAGTTTTTTTCGTCCGCTTCCCGTCCCGGTGGCTTTTATGTGCGAAATGTTCAAGTTGAACGTATCATCCATTCTGAAATTTTCGTTGGAGTTCAACAGTCTGCTTAATTCTTCCAAAACGGTGCAAGCCATCAATGCATTGTTTCTCCAATCACGCACTCGCACTCGTCTTGAATGATAAGCGTTTCTCAGTCTGTTCGAGTTGATGTTGATCAGCAAATGATCGTCGGGTCGTACTTCTGAGTCTTCTAATATTTGTTCGTTGATGCTGCGTTGCAAGGCGTCCTCGATTTGTCCCGGCAAGACGGCTCTGTCCAAGTTGACCAATGCACCGCCGTGCTGTGCCAATCGCGCCGTGTAACTTCTGTGATGTAAATCAAATCGTCTCAATCGTCTGTCCACGTGTGGAGTCAAAATGAAATCAAATCCGCGTTCCCATTCACTTGCCGCCTCGATCATGTTGTCATCATCAATCTGCAATCATGTCAAGACAACAATAATTGTGATGCCAATCTGATTGACTGGGATTTACGTGACACATGGTTGGTATTCGCCATGTGTTGTCTATAAATGTGGGGTTTCCTCGTATGTCTCCATTTTTCCAAAGCCTGTGTCTCATTTCCAGAAAAAAATTGCAACGTCGACAATAACTGAAAGTGTTCAATGTTTTTGACCACATTTTCTTTTTCTCTTTTACGTGCATGAGATCTGCCTGCCATTGAATGTATCTTTTCAATTCTTCTGGTAATGTATCCCAGCGACTCTTCATCTGTGCGGAGAAATCAATGCACAATCGTAATGTTGAAAGTAATATTTTGTTGTGGGAGGATTGTCATTTGCACAAAACACTGCTTCCCATTGTCTGCCTAATGTCCATTGTCCTTTTTTCCATATTTTTTCTGATTCGCACTTGTAATTGCCTTCTGCGTCTATTTTGTTTTTCATGTTCAGGTAACAATCGCAATATATACATCGTCCCGTAAACCAAAAATGAAATGATTTCCAAATCTGATTGTTGCGAACGAGTCTGTCTTTTACATGCATGAGATCTGCCTGCCATTGAATGTATCTTTTCAATTCTTCCGGTAATGCATCCCAGCGACCTTTTATCTGCAATCAAGACACGTGTGTTCAAAGGGAGGTCTCATTATTGATAAGAAAAGGAAACCCTCATCCGTATATCCATGCCAATATTCCCATTGATCTATATACGGATGATTGAATGTCTGATGAGCTATCCTACACATGACAGGGTATACATCCTCTTGTTTAAAGTTCCCTGACGGTTCTATTCTGTCTCTCGTGTTCACGAAGTGACCGCAAAGTTGACAAGGAGATAATCGTAAGTGAAACTTGTACCAAAATCTATGGTTGTATTTGAGTTTGTCTTCCACATGCGATTTGTCCGAAAGCCATTGAATTTTTCGTTTCATTTCTTCTGGCAGAAAATTCCAATGACTCTGTGAAAAGACCGAAAAAAAGTTAATCAGCTAAAGCCATGGTGAATATGAGTTTCCTTCTTCTTTTGTTTTGCTTTTGTTTGCGATGATAATGTTTATAACGTTCGAAGTAATGTTGCACCATGGGATGAAAACGATCTTTTACGCATTCGTAGTGATGCCAATCTTCTTTACCGAATTCATTCTTTACGTTAGGCATGCGTTCGAAATCAAGGATATTGCGCGGGAACCGTAGATGTCTCCCCTTTTGTTTATTCGTTGATTCATGTCCAAGAACAAACCGCACGTGGCACATGGTTTTGTATAGTCTCTTAAATAGTGCCTGAATCTGCGATGTTCCAATTTGCGTTCCATTTTATCAGCCATCCACAAAATCTTTAGTTTTATCTCTTCCGGTAGAAAATCCCATAGACTCATCTGTTAAAAGATAGAAAACATTCTTTTTAATCTTGGTCTTTTTTGTATTGGAAAGGATAAAAGGTAATTTCCGATGCAATACAAATGAATCCATTTTGATTCAGAATGATTTTTCAGTACTTCTCTTGTGCGTTGTAAGTCCACTTGTTTGAATTTGTCAATGTAAAATTCATTTACGTCACCATCATTTGCGAAATAGTAGCAAGGTAAAAAACATTTGTGCCATATAGATATTGGACAGCAACTCGTGCCGCAAGTGAAAATGAAAGTGTTACAATGAATACAAGGGTCCAAGATCGAATCCAAAGCATTCCAATAAGGCGAATGGTGAATGATATTGATCATAATTTGATCGGCTTTTCGTTGTATGATTCGTTTCAGTTCGTCTGGTAATCGATCCCATGGGTTGACTCCAGCTTCCTGCGAACAGAAATGTGATCACTGTGAAAAGTTTGAGCATAGAAAGTGATTTCCGATGCAATAGCAATGTATCCATCCATCTGGTTTTATCCTGTTTTTGTTTTCAATTTTGTCAACGTAAATACATCCAGATACATATCTTCCCTTCGTTTTGTAATAGTGCCAAGGTAAACGCGATTTTAACCATAGATATGACGGAGGATCTTCCATTGAATGATAGTATATGAAACTATGACAATAAATACAAGGGTCCAAGGAATTGAACAAATCAGACCAATACGGTAAATGGTGAATGATGTTGATCATGATTTGATCAGCTTGTCGCTGTATGATTCGTTTCAGTTCGTCTGGTAATCGATCCCATGGGTTGACTCCCATTCCCTGCGAATAGAAATGTGATAGGGTATAATGCAATCTGGGTGTACCCATAATCCTTCGTCGTAAAATGTTACACATTCTCCCACGGTACGAATGTATTGTTCCCACAATGTTATTTTTTCCTCACTCTGCTCAACCATGCGAGAAGGTAAACGATCCATGTCCCAAATCTGATTTAAATATTTGTAACGACCAAAGTCATTGTATCTTTTTTTTCGAAATACGAATCTGTTACTCTTGAAATTTCCTTCTTCATCTATGCGATGTCTCATGTCTATGAAGAATCCACAATGACAACATTGATCCAATACAACTTTCAAGTTAATCCAATATTTCAAATTGCGATTGCGTTTTGTCTCAATCATCAAACGATCCGCTTTCCATTGTATCTTTTGTTGTATTTCGACGGGAAAAATATCCCAATGACTGATTATCTGCGAATTTCAAACAAGAAAATGAACAACCAATTTGTCTTCATCGCAAAACGGTAACTTTTTGATTTCATCGTACTTTTCATCTCTGGGATAAAAGAAGAAGTGACGAAAGTCATCGCGCACTGTCGGATCGAAATGTGTTGCACACAGGCAACAATATCCATGTTTGTCAGGGTGATCTATACACTCTTCGTGAAACCAACGTTCATCCGTTTTCATGAAAGGAATTCGATCCGAATCACCATACAATGTTCCTTGATTTACAATTTGTCCCGTTTCATTTGTTTTTTCTGCGTAACGAGAGAGGAATAAATCGCAACTTTCGCAAGGATCCAAGAATAAATGAATTAATTCCCAAGTTCCAAATTCTGTTTTGCTCTTATCTAACAGAACAGTTTTCATGCATGTGTAGTGTTGAAAGTCCAAAGTCACAGGTAGATGGAGATAATGATTATCTTCATTTACTTCTAGCTTCTTAATCTCGCAACGAGTGTTCAATCGTTCCCGTGCATGCATTTCTACACTTGCCCATTGTATCTTTTCTTTGATTTCTTCTGGTAATGCATCCCAATGACTTCTTACCTCTTCTTCTGTTTCTTTTTCTTCTCCAAGAAACTCTCATTGCATTGGCCCTTTCTTCCTCCATAACTTCTCTCTGTCATCATTGCTTGCCATCTTGTGTCAAACTTGAGAATGAAGCAAACGCTGCAAGTGAGTTCCTTATATAGGTGGTGAGTTGGTTCCTGATTGGTCAATGAAAAGGGGGGATACCCCCCACCCCCCATACAATTGCTATCACGTGACCTGTTTTGAATGTATATAAGGCTTTCTATCCCACACCACCAGTTACCCTTTGAGTCTTGAGTTGAGGTGAGTCATGGAACCAATAGATGTTTTTCGCGAGTGCAAAGTTAGACTTGTCGACTGCGAAAGAATGCTGATCGAAGAGAAAGAAAACATGCATACAAAGAGATACAGGAAGCTCGTTAAAGTTTTGCGCAGGCTGATAATAACCATTCGTGGGATTGCACGCGTTACTAGAGGTGGTGAAGAACACCATAACCACTTGTGGCAACTGCGTGACGCCATACGTAAGGCGGACTTTGTGCTGTATGGGAAGACGAACATTTCAGAATTTTATGGCGTCACCATTTGATGGAACATTTTATTGAACATTTTATGAACCGTTTCATGGATCTACATTTTATTGTGTTACTATTTTGATTTTTATTTTGTTTTATCAGTTATGTCTTGTATGCCTTCATGCTGTGTAGTCTGTGGTCAGGAACCTCCTACTTGTACACAACCTCTTCACAGAGTGCACAACGCTCATCACGAGAAGTTTGTGAAGGAGATAAAATGGGGCGAGATAACAGCCAAGTGGGGTGGTCGCGTTTTCTTGACTTGCTGCGGTTCCATTTATGGAGAATATTATGACATTGAGGAGTGGAACTTTACAACCGTTTTTCTGGGTGAGAATCTTGACCAAGCACTCGCTCGTATAAAATTCGTTAAGAGTTTTATTTTGTAGAATCATTGTTACTGTTTTTTGATTTGTAAATGCATGATAGTGTAATTAAAAAAATATCTGTGATGTAGCACTCGCTCATAGTGAATACTTTTGTAAATTTTTCAACGTTAGATGTATGATAGGAGAAATGTAAATAAAACAATGTTGTTTGAAAAAAAGTCTGATTTTATTCTACGTAAGTGTTCATCCATAACCAAAAAGCATGACATTCGACCATGCTGCAATGAGTGTTACAACAATTGAAATGAAATCCGCAATCGGACAAAGGCTCGACAACACTCGATTTTAGTATTTCGTATTTAGGACAATTATACACTTCAAGGTTTAAACTTTGAATGTTAAGTCTATTCAACAAATCTTTTTCCACATGTCCTCCTTTGTAGGCTATTACATATCTTTCATTGCATTTGTTGTTCTCATACAAATTCATTAATATCTCTTCCAACTGGTGAGACTCGTATCCTCTTTCTTGTTTTATTGGATCGTACGTCAGTCCGTGAATGTTATACTTTTGAAAGGCTACAGTTCTTTTGTCTTCTTTGGATAAATTGTACCAAGGTACTTTTGCGTAAAATGCGTATCGTCCGTGATCTCCTGTCCAAGCGTAATATCCCAGTTCTCGCACTTGAAATTTCTTGTTGACGAAAAATCCCTCCAAGTCCAATATCATACACACTTTCTCTTTCATCCTGTTAGTCCATGCTTCTTCATCAGACGTCTGATGTAAATCTGATTCTTTAACGCAGGTTCATTCTCTTCGGTATAGTGACATCCCTTTATTTCTGGAGGACTTATCACCTCTTGATTCTGTTCCAAGAACGCGATGTTTACTTTTTGACACTCGAGCCACAACGACTGATCAAAAGGAATGGAATTGACATCTGTGTAGGTGGGTTTGTGATACCAAGGAGAATCTTGTCCTCTCAATGGGTAACCTTGTTCATCTCTGGACCAATGGGTGTTGCCATGATGACGTTTTCCTCCTTCCATCCAAGCCAATACTTTTCCTCTCGGTAGCACATCAGCCCATTGAAAGAATTTGCACATGTTTCGTCTGCAGCGGAAGTAAGGGCGATCTGGATTCTTCGGCGAATAAGGGATGCTGAGAATGGTCGGTTCGTCGCAGTAACACAACAATTTATCCAGGTTGTTTGAGTAGTAAGTCATCACAGTGTTCGTATTTCGAACGATGTCGATATACGTTTTGGCGTCGTTTTTGTCCACCAAGACAAAACATTTACGATCATCTCCTCCCACACCGCAAACCAGATACTCCCATCCATTGCTTGCTGTTTTTTCTTGAAGTGGAACATTGTTGTGAATCGGACAATTCACTTCTGCTTGTGGGAAGAACTTGTTGAAAAAATCAATGGCTTCATCGTACGACGGTATTTCACCCTCTTCCATCACTTCCACAACTTCTTTGTTTGTCTTTTTCTTCTTCTTCTTGTTGGAAGCAGGTGGGAAATCTTTAGGCAAATGACTGGGAGATTCATCTCCTTTCTTCTTCTTTTTGCCGCGGTTTGACTTTTTTGTTGTTTTAGTCAAAATTGGCGATGCGTCACCGGGTTGATAATGAATATAATTACCTTGTTCACTTTGCAAAAACTGTATTTGGTCAGTCAGTTCTTCTTCTTCCTTCTTCATCTCCGGCATCTCTGCTTGCTCCATTCTTGAAGTGATGAACAATTTGTTAATCGTTCTACTTTATATAACACCAAACGGCCAATCAGAATCGAGTGACGCCAGCAGTCAAACCTGTTGATGAAACCAGTTAAACCCGTTAAAACCAGTCACGTCAAAGTGGCGCGATGATCTTTGGACTTTACAAATGCGTCAACTACTCCTTATACGGTGCTGTGAATCGACCTTTGTACAGAGCGAACACTCCATATAAGGCAAAAAAATCGGGGTGATGCGCACCCAAAACATCATATATAAATGATCGGATGAAGATAGAGTAGTGCAGTGGATCGTGATGGAAGAAAAGATTAGGTGGACGACCGTGTGTGATTTGTGTGATAAAGTGTGGTCGAGAGTCGGCGAAATCTTCGAGTTACCCGACGAAAATGAATGCGATCCCTTAGACCTGTTTGACGAGGTGGACGTGGCATGCAATGCATTTCGATTGGTACCCTTTGTGATGTGGTTGAAAAAACAGAAACATGCAACGGAATGGTACGACATCATATATAGAATGCGGCTGTCGATCGTGAGACGCAGTTTCTTTGCACTGCGTGAAGCCGTCGACAATGAAAGGTAAAAGGAAGGATCAAAGCATCTTGAAAGGTAAAAGGAAGATCAAGGATCAAAGCATCTTGAAAGATTACCGCGATCCCACCGAACCTGGTAGTTTGGGAGGTATTGAACGATTTGCCAAGGCTCAGAAATTACCTGTCAACAGAGTCAAGAAACTCTTGGAAAGAGAATTGGGATACACGCTTCATAAACCCAGAAGGAGACGATACACTACTTCTCCCGTCTTGGTGTTTAATATCGATCAACAATGGGTAGCTGATTTGGTGGAAGTGCAAACCTTGGCCAAACAAAACAAAGGTAACCGTTACCTGCTGATCGTTTTGGACGTGTTGTCCAAATACGCGTGGATAGAACCCGTGAAAAACAAGACGGGAAAATCGGTGACGGAAGCTTTTGAAAAAATCCTGAAACGCGTCAAAGGACGCACACCTCAGAATTTGCAAACCGACGATGGAAAGGAATTTTATAACAAGATGTTTGCTGAATTGATGAAACGAAAGAAGATCAATCATTTTTCGACGGCAGGTGACACGAAAGCCAGTATTGCGGAACGATTCAATCGTACCTTCAAGGAACGCATGTATCGTTATTTTACCGTCAAAAACACATTGAATTACATGTCTGCACTTCCCGCTTTGGTGAAGGGATACAATGCGTCGTTTCATAGAAGTATCGGCATGGCTTCAAACCGAGTCAACAAGAAGAACGAACACGAAGTGTGGATGAATTTGTATGCCAAGAAATTGCAAGGCAAAAAACCCAAACGACGTACTTTGTTGAAAGTGGGTGATAAGGTGCGACTCAACAAAAAATTCCGTACGTTGAAGAAAAGTTATTTACCAGGCTGGACCGAAGAAATTTTCGTAGTGAGTGATGTCAGACCAGGTCCACCCGTCACCACCTACAAGATCAACGAATACGACGGAACGCCTGTCAAAGGAACATTTTATAAGGAAGAATTGCAAAAAGTCCTGCAAGACGACGAGGATCTGTTTCGAGTCGAAAAAATACTGAAACGAAAAGGTACTAAAGTGTTGGTTGAATGGAAAGGATGGCCAGAGAAGTATAACAGTTGGATCGAACGTTCAGCTCTAGAATCGCTATGAGGGAATTTTACCTGAGACTCACCAGTCGATCGAACCGCGTGGAATTTCCCGACAATCAACCCCATCACTTCAAGAATCGTTTACCTTACCCGTTGCGTTTCAAGGAATCTGGATGGAAAGTGGGTATGACCAGTATTCACGTACCAAAAGCACCACCTCGTGTCCTCATCAAGGATCCCTTTCTGTTTCGGTTCGAATGGGACTTGTTGGAAGATGTTGACGCGGAAGTTTATACAGAACAACGACTCCTCATCACTGAAGATGCGTTGAACAATTCCAACATCACCAACGGCACGCAATTAATGACAGCCATCAAGAGATTGTACTATTGGAATCTAGAAAACATCGGCATTGTTGATGCTCAATTGGGGCAAGATGTGACAGAAGGCCAAGACGAAGATGGTGAGGACATCGTGAAATTTAAGAGGTTTTACACGCAAATGTATGCTGACAAAGACCAATTTGTATTGGATAATATCGACACGTATTTCGGAGGCAACTCGAACAACTACCCAAAAGTGTTCGTGGGATATCAATTGGCCAAAGACATGGGATGGGTCAAAGAAGAAACAGATGGTGATGGTGATCCCGTTTACGAGTTGGGAGAGAATTTACGCAAAGAATTTCCTACAGACAAGGTACCCGGTGCCACTGACATTATAGAAGGAAACGACGAATTTTACAAAATCGACAACGACGCACTTCAATTGAGTTGTTTTTGCAATTGGGTGTTTTCGTACTTGGACGAAAGTTACGAACGGGCATTCGGTCATCAGCAAAGACCTCTCTTCGTTCACTCGACTGCCGAGCAGCACGGTGGGAGTACAGATCACTAATTTGTTGAGAGACATTCCCTACACGTTGTCTCAAAGTGGATACGAGATGCAAAACGTGCAATATATACCGGTGCGAGACGAAGTCATTGACATTATCGAAATCGACGTGAAAGAAGAAGGCGGAAGAGAAGTACACTTCGAAGAAGGAAGTACGATCGTGACATTACATTTCAAGTATGACGACTGAAGAGTTCTACTTGACGTTACCCAATGACAGCAGTCGCAAAGAATTTCCAAACAATACAAACAACAGTTTCAAAGTGCGATTACCAACTCCCATTCGATTAGGTGAAGGATGGAAAGTGGGATTGAGTAGTATATCGTTGCCTGACAACCAACTAGCTATTCCTTCTGTCACGGATGATCCAAATACCATCCTGTTCAAGTACGAATGGATCAGAGATAACAAGGGAACAGGTCGTACCGTTCTATACACCTACGGTGAGAGTCGATCGAACATCACCGATTTGAACAATGTGTTCTCCAAAGTCAACGGTGTAGAATTCATGAAAAGCGTGGTGAATTTTTACGATCAGAGAAAAATAACAGGCTACGGTGGTCCACTGTTGGGAAGCAGTTACTTGGAAGAAAAAGAAGGAAAACGCAATTACATCAAGTTCAAGTGGGACAATGACGAATTGATCATCACAAACGAGGGAACTTCAAAGGTAGGAGCCCTACCCGCATTCAAGATCAATGTATTTCTTGCCAAGAAAATGGGGTGGTTGAGTGAAGATGAACAACAGCTTGGACCTAATCTTTTGATGGAACTTCCCGATGACAAGATTCCTCAAGCATCTTCTGACAGACGTCAATGGGATGTTTTTCCCGGATACAACAGATACGATAGATCAGTACACTTCAAATTGTGGATTGTAAAAGAAGATAAACGAGGAGACCAGAACGATGGTCCCATGCTTTTCTTGTCTGTTTATTGCGATTGGCGATTCGTCAATTTGAACAAGGCGTATCAAAATGTGGCAGGAACGTCAATGAGATCGCAGTTTGTCTACTCGGATGTGGCGCAGAGTTCCGTGGTGGGAAATCAAGTGACAGATCTGTTGCGTGAAGTCAACTACGAAAGAAGAGGAGAAGGTAACGCATACTTCGAACCGCTTCACATTCAATATATTCCCGTGCGCAAGGAAGAGTTGGACATTATCGAAACGCAAGTGGCTGAGACAAACGGACCTTTGGCAACGTTGGGTGAAGGCACGACCATCGTCACGTTACATTTCAAACGATAATGAGAGGAGGAAGTTTAACGCGTTATCATCCCGATCAAGACGGGAGTGGATTGTTCACCGATCTCGTCAAAGAAAGTGCGTCGGAAGGATGGAAAGGTTTAAAAAGCGGAAGCACAAGCTTACCAAACATTTCGGGAGCCATCGCTGGCACGAAAAGGGGTGCCAAACGAGCTGTGAAACGAAAAGTATTGAACGAAATCACCAAGAGAGCTAAACGAGGATTGAACGATCTTTTTGGAGCATGAATCCAATCTACTCGAGACGCGTGAAAAGGATAAGAGCTCAACGCGGTGGTACCATCATTCCTTCACCATTGGACATGATGATTCGGTTTGGCAGGAGACAACGCGGTGGTACCATCTTTCCCACTCGAACTCGCTTACCGTGGAAAGACATGGTGGAACAGTTTACAAAGTCCAGGCTTATAAAAAGGCAACAACGCGGTGGCACGTTCATTCCAACGCGTAGACGCCGAAGAAGAAGAAGAAGATGACAGATCTCGTCCCATTGACCGGTTCGGCCGGAGTGAAAAATCCTGCATTGAATCTCTTCCGAGTACCTCCGACAGATGTCAGCATCTCCAGTAAACGCTACGTTCCTGTTCAGACGTTCACCACAGGCATCAACCCCGTCGAATTTCAGATCGACCCTCAAGAGGATTACATCGATTTGAGTCGCAGTTACTTCGAATTGGAATTGAGTCTAAAGAAAGCCAATGGAGATAATTTGGTGGCTGCCGAAAACTTGTTCCCAGCCAATAACTTTGCCCATATTCTGTTCAAGCAGATCAACATGAAACTCAATTCAACTTTGATCAGTCCTCAGACCGACACGTATCATTACAAGGCTTACTTGGAAACCTTGTTGAATTATGACAGAGATGACGGAGAAACGATCTTGAAACCCCAAGGGTGGTACAATGCCATTGATTGTGCTGCTGCCCTGACGGCCAACAACCTGGACAGCGGTACACCCCATGCCGATTACAGAGCTCTGTCTGCCACCCAGAAAGAAGCAGTGCTAGCCATGAAAGCCGAACTGGCCAAATATGCAGGAGGTAACACACACGTGTTACGCTTCACACCCAACATCGAAATATTTCACATGAGCAAAGCATTGGTGCCGGGAGTGCAAATGCAAATCCAGTTGTATTTCAATTCTCCCACGGTGTTCATGAACGGACTAGGTGTGAATGTACGACTCAACAGCGATGATGTCAAAGTGAGACTGTACCTTTGTCAAATGAGACTCAATCCATCCGTGTACCTGGAATTGGAACAAAAACAAAGACAGACCAGGAGACCCGTGACTTACCCCACAGTACGAGGAGAAATAAGGACCTTCAACGTGCAAGCAGGCCAGCAACACTATGAATGCATCAATCTGTTCCAGAACAGGGTACCCAATCGACTCATCGTGGGAATGGTATTGTCAACTGCATTCACTGGCACCTACGCAAATAATCCATTCAGTTTTCAAAAGTTTGCATTGAGTAACATCCGTCAATTGGTGAGAGGAGAAGAATATCCCTACGAGACCTTGGAATTGATTCACAACAACAGCACCCGCGATTTGAGAGGTTACTTCAGATTTCTACAAGCCACAGGATGTCTATGCAAACAGAAAGGAAATATGGTGAGGGAAGCAGAATGGGGACAGGGCAAAAACTGCACGTTATTTGTATTTGATAACACGGCCAACGGATGTTTGGACAGTCCAGTGTTGAATCCCAAGCAGAGCGGTGATGTACAAGTGATCCTGAATTTCGGAGCCCCACTCGCAGACAATATCACCATCATTCTCTACGGAGAATTTGAGGAACTGTTGGAGATCGACGACAATAAAGCAGTATTGTACAACGTGTATCAACGTTGATGGAAAGGGTCACTTTGAACAACGTTTAATTGGATCATTTGGCCGAAACCGATCCCATCCTCAAACCCTACTTCCACGGGACAGTAGCTTGCGATCTCTTACCCAAGAAACCACGCAAAGACATTTCACAAGGTTACATCGTCAACACAGATCCGCAGGACAAACCAGGTCGACATTGGATAAGTCTATGGACCAAAGGAAACGTGTGCAAAGTGATGGACAGTTACGCTTTACCATTGAACAGTTATCGCACCACACAACCTATACAAGCATGGTTAGACAAACATTGGAAATACGTGATAAACAATAAACAAAGTTTACAGTCCCCTTTCAGTCAAAGTTGCGGCGATTACGCCTTGATGTATTTGAATGCCAAAGCCAGGGGAAAAACCATGCAAGAATTTGTGAATCAATTTTCGAAACACGATTACGTCGCCAACGATCACAAAGTAGGCCAAATGTTAAAAGCTTTGATTGTCAAACAACTGAAATGGCACGAAGTCTGCAAAAGACCCTTTAAACAAAATGGCATCAGCTCCCGCGGAAGCGGTGTAAGAGATTTGTTGTGAAATAAAACATATATATTAACACAAACGCGTTTTTTTTCATTGTGAGACGATGGAACAACGAGAGGCATTTAGATTTCGCACCCCTTCCAGCATATTGATCGTCGGACCTTCAGGATGTGGAAAAACATCGTTCACCAGCAAACTTCTGACAAACAATCGAAACCTGTTCGAAAAATCGCCCGACAAGATTCATTATTGTTACGGTGCGTGGCAAGACGGATTCAACAAGATGAAAAAACAAGGAATTGCGTTTCACGAAGGAATACCCGATTCGGAGGATTTACGAAAATGGTTTCCAAAAGGAGGTGTACTCGTGATGGACGATTTGATGGAAGAAGGAGGAAACGACAAACGCGTACTGGATTTGTTCACAAAACATTCCCATCATCGAAACATCACGGTGATATACTTATGTCAAGACATGTTCCCTCCTGGAAAATACGCAAAGAGCATTTCACGCAATGTACATTACATCGTGGCTTTCAAAAATCCTCGTGATCAATTAGGGTTCCGGAATCTATTACTTCAATCTTTTCCTACACGCTGGAAAGAGGTACAAGAACGATTTAGACGAGTGACAGATCGACCGTTTGGATACATGATGTTAGATTTACATCCTGCCAGCCCAGACGATTGTCGCATCATGAGTCACTTGTTAAAAGAAGAAGGATACATGCGATGTTATCAGTTCAACAATGACTCGTGAATGGAATAGATTTCGGTACTTGTGCCGAAAAGAATTACACAAGATGGCCAATGACGAATTAATCACGGAAAAATTGATACAAGAAGATCACGACACCATGAAACGAATAGTAGAAAACTGTAAAACGCGGGAACAAGTGTGGGATATCGTAACTGCATATAACGAGACGTACTTCAGAGAATTAATTCAAACGTTGGAAGAGAGAGCCAAACGTCACCCGTGGACGACAGGAAAGCCAGCGGTAAAAAAATATGGCCAGCAACATCGGAGTAGGAAGTTCACCCGATCTCATTCAACTGGCCATGATGGATACATCACCCCTTGGTAGCGATTCGGATATTCTGCAGCAATTTGAACTCAATCCGCAACAAATCTTGGATCCTTCAGAACTCCTCTTGGAACTCTCACCTTTCAATCAAACGCTTGCCGAAGCAATCGGACAACCTACACCAGCACCAGCTGCACCAGGTGTAGGCACATCCACACCTCGATCGTCCGATGTGTCAAGAACTTCAGTGGGTGTAGGAAGCAGCACCTCGCCGGCTCCACGAACTCCCACTGGCAGAAGCACTGCAGCTTACAAAACAACAACTCCAAGACGCCCATCACAACCTCCACCCAGCAGACGATATTTGAGAAGCATTGGTAAAACACCACGCAACAGAAGAGGTAGTGACGTTAGCAGTACACCGCCTTCGTCACTTGCTTCACCAGATACTCCACGCAGAGTAACAAGAATGGATCAAGACGATTTACAAAGACAATTGCAGATTTTACTCAACGATCAACAACAAACTGCTTCTGGAAGAAGAATCGCGGGTATCACAACCACCAATACCATAACAACAACATACAAAGACGGCGGTAGACCTGCCGTACGTCGCACTTCGACGAGAGTCAGCAATTGAAAACATGGAAGTATCGCGCAAGTTGGATGAATTATTTGCTTTTTACCACAAGCAGTGGTGGTGTCATCGACAAATGTTTTATCATTTCAAATGGAATCACGCATGTTTGAACGGATTGGCTTTGCTCGTCGTCGCAGCAGGGATAGTCGTCGGATCCGTATTGCAAAACACCATCGTGACCGCGTGTTTGTCGGCAGCAGGCACCATAATCAAAGGATGGAATGATTTCAAAAAGTTTTCTTTCAAAGTCGACATGTGTCGTTTCGCTTACACCACCTACGACAAAACGTTGATCGAATTGAGAACCTACGCACGCGGTCTCAAGATAGATGAATTGGACGGATTCTTGATCAAGATGCAAATCCTAGACGACACGATCACGGATTTTGCTCCACCCGTCTCAGACAAATGCGTGAGAGACTACGAACGTCGCAACTTCCGAGAGAGCATAAAAGCATGCCCACAACAACACGAGCATCAGTTCATGTCGCGATGGCCAGACGGACAGTGCGAAGAAGAAGACGAAGAATAAGTCAACGAGGAGGTGCATCAGCGCTAGCATCACTTCTTCCAGTTTTGATCAGTGGAGGTAAAGCATTAGCAAAGTCAGCAGCGTTAGGTGCCTTGCAAGGTGCAGTGGATCACGGTGTGAGAAAAGGATTGACATCTCAAACCAGTAAACGAAGACGACGACGACGACAATGAAGAGAGCAAACAAAAGAAAAAGAAGAAAAAGGAAGAAAAAGCAGCGTGGAGGAGGACTACTATCCATACTCGCAAGCACAGCCAAAATAGGTTACAAATTAGGAAAAGACAAAAGGTATAAGAGGATGGGAGCATTAGGCGTCACTGGCAGTTATAATCGACGCGCAGCACCGTGGGAAGTATGAAGAGGATTATACGTCAAAGACCTTTCTTGGAAAGCATACTCAACGAAAGCAATCGATACAAACGGCAAGATATGTTAACGCACGCCAATTCTGATCAAATCAACGCTGTCAGCGAAATGGTCTTGAATCTCCTAAAAAAGAACATTCCCGTGTCACCCTCACTGGTCAAGAAACTGGGAAGGTATAAAACAAAGTTGCGAGAAATAGGGAAACGCAAAAACTCGGTGAAGCGACGAAGAGAACATCTGCTAACTCAAACGGGTGAAGGATTCTGGTCAGGTTTACGAGACACTTTCAAAGCATGTCGATGCAAAAAAGGATAAGCGCGTTACACGAAACCAACACCATGCTCGTCAAATTATTGAAAGAAGCCAATGACAGGAACGTGGAATTGCAAGAAACGATCGACCATTGTCGTAAAACCCACGACAAACTCTTGCAAGAGCATTTGGCATACAAATACAACGACGAAAGGAAGTGCCTGACCTGCCAAGATATAAGAGTCAACACACCACCAGGCAAAACGGTCACTTTGTGCAACGAGTGCAACGAAGCAAGACGAAATTGGAAGAAAGTAATCAAAGACTTGGAGGAAGAAGCAATCCACTGGCAAACCTGTTACGAGGACTTATTAAAGCAACACTTCGAAAATGACGGAAGAAGTAATAATGGTGCCTGCCAACGAGATGGATAAACTGACAAATCATTACAAAGGCAAATTGACAGAGAGTGCTCTGTTAAAAAAAGCGGCTCGCATGTCTGCAGAAAAACAACTCATCTCTCAATCCAAACGCATTCCTCCAGGTATCGCCGTCAAAAAAATCAAACCAATGGCAAGAGAAATAGGACGGTTAACCAAAAAAATCAGACAAGGTCCTTTGCGGGCGGAACCCGCATCAGCCACAGGGGAAGATGACGACGACGACGAAGACGCCTTGTTATACACCCCTTTAGAAAACCTACTGAAACAAGTCATCAAAAGCACAAAGAAAACACCTGCTGTACAAGGCACCAAAAAGGAACCAAAAAAGGAACCAAAAATGGAACCTTCCACTCCCGTGCCTGCAATAACAAAAAAAGCAAAAGAATTGAAAAAAAGATTCGAAGAGATTAAAGAAAAACTAAGTACAAAGGCAGCTACCGCATACGACGACGACGACGACGAGGATGATGACGAAGATGATGACGAGGAGGATGAAGAGCCGCCAAAAAGAAGAAGAAAAAGAAAAACGGAAGCAGAAAAGTTAAAACCTGGACCTGGTTGGCAAGATTGGGCCAAAGGAAAAAAACTACGCAGACCCTTAGACTACGACGACGATGACGACGAAGACTAAAACAAAGAAAAAAAGAAGAGGATTTGACATTCAAAGTTTATTAGGCAAGATCGGAATTGAATTTCACTGGCCTGGTTATCAGTTCATGGGACCCGGTACTCATTTAGCCAAGAGATTGAAAAGAGGTGACAAGGGAATCAATCGACTGGACAGAATTGCCAAACAACACGACATCGATTACAATCATGCAAAGACTTTGAAAGACAAATGGAAAGCAGACAAAAAGATGATAAAAGCAATCAATAAGTTACCCGGACGCAAGACCATAACAGAAAGGATTCTCAAAAAAATCATACAAGTTAAGTTGAAACTTCATCTTTAATCTTGTTGTAACTTTACACAAATTTCATTAAAAAACTACTACTACTACTATTGCGTGTCTTGTCTTCGCATCCATTCGTACCAAGTTATGCGAGCATAAAATAATGTAACAGGTAAAATAGGAAAACCAAAAATGAAATTGATATAACGAAATCGATCATAGTATTGAATTTCAAATACAACATTGAAAGACTGCAATCTTCCAAGCAACACAGTGTTCATAAAATGACCTACAACGAAAAAAAACAAACTAAATTCTTACATTGCCTCTCACAATCTAAATGGTTGTCTCATACGCCAAATTTGTCGCAGAGAACGGAAAAAAAGACCATCGGTAGGAAAAAACATTCCATCCATTCCATCCATCCACGTAAATTGAAAGTCAATGTACTCGAGCGAAAATCTTCTATCGCAAACCATTTGCACAAAATCACCTAAAAAAAAGATCAAAGAGTGCGTTCATACACCCACACGTCTTCTTCGGGAACGAAACGAACACGCAAATAATACATTTCAATCACATGTTCATGTCGTGTTTCATCAGTCAACCACGGTGTAAACTCTCTATGCCAAACAAAGTCAATCACAATAGACGCAGTACGAAATCTATCAAAACACATGTGACGCACAAAACAACCTAGGAAAACGAGAGACAAGGTTACAATCTCCGATATTGAAAATAAAACGATTCAAAAAAAATAACAGAATCACACTCGTAAAAGTCAAAATCAAAACAACTCGAATAATCACATTCAAAAACAAAATCAGTGCAATATCTCTCTGGCATTAACAATTCTTCAGCTATAAAATTACCTAAAAAAACAACAAACGAAAATCATCACCACACATGATCCGAACTATAATGATACCATCTCATGTTACTACAAAACAAAAACGCGGCACTCTCCAACAAATAATAATTCAAATGAAAACACACGGTGCGAATAAACCCATACCGACGAACAAATCGCGGATGAAAAATAAAAGTGAAAAACCTACGTAAAATTTCCTCGATGTATAGTTCGTCTGTAGGATCCAACTCGTGGTACGAGTACACCTCGCCTCTGATCACAACACGGTGATGGCGATCAATCAAGTGTCTATTGTTGACAATCTGCTCCGCGATCTCCAACAACTTTAACCAAACGTCCTCGTCAAATGGATGAGGTATCTGCAAAACAAAACAAAACAATCGATCCCACAATTCTTTGCGCTCGCCCACAATAACAACAACAAATACTCACCATGCTGTACGACACAGTTCCAGGTGCATGGAACGAGCGATAAAGTCGTTCTCGACGATAAAGTTCGATGCGTCGCAGGGCCATCTCTGCATGTTCCTCAGGGTCTTCCGGCGATTCATCAGACGCACAAAGAATCGGTTTCCGACAATGCCCACAAGCCACGCGAGGACGAGCACTAAAATTCTCATGACATCTCTTATGAATGAATTTACCGCAACAGTCCAACGCCTTGCAATTAGACAACGAACCGACATCGAGGGACAACAAACAAATAAAACAAATGTCACTATACATCTCTTTCTCAGGGCCAAGTCCTGCTAATCGTCGACTCCTTCTAGACAACGCCATCGTAAACAAACAAACAAAGTCAGGTCTCCACTTATATAGACCAGGAGCTGGTTCCTGATTGGTCAATTAAAAAGGGGGGATACCCCCCTCCCCCACCCTCAGTCACCCTCCACGTGACAAAATACGTCATCGCAATAACTATATAAAGAACGCAAGCAGAGGGAATACATCAACTCAAAGCAAGCAGAGAGAAACTCAAAGCAAGCAGGGAGAAACATGTCAGACGAGTGGGCAAAAGCAACAACATCGGGGGAAGACTGGGTGAAAGAAAACAACATAGAAGAAAGACAGTTCGTGTTGGCGCCCGCATGGGAAGAAGACGATGAAGACGATGTAGAGTCAACGGCAAGCGATGCCAATTCGCTGATCACCAACGCAGATTCCATGACAGACGTAAGCGACATGGAACACACAGATCACAAGGACGTATGCAGTAAAAATGCTGTCTTGTTGATGCAGGGAGTGGAAAAAGTCAAATCTCAGTTGAGACTGAGGAAGAAGACAGATGCCTTGACCGAAGAGCTGAAACAAACACTGGATCAAGGCGAGATTGTGGATGAGCAAAAATACCAACAAGTGCAGGAGCTGATACAAAAAGTAAAGAACGTGTACGACAAACAAAAAGAAGAGGAGAAAAATCTGGAGGCCTGGGGCAAAACCGTATTGCCTGATTCAGACGACGAAGAAGAAGAAGAGCAGCTGGAGGCAAACGAAACGGTTCCAGAATCGGAAGACGAAATGGAGGACAACAAAAAAACACAAGACAACGCAGCTGAAAAAATGAGGGCAGAGGCTGCACACACAGTGGACAATGACGAAAACGATCCAGTCAAAATGATCATCAGATTAAACACCAAATTCGTGATGGATCAAGAGTTCGTGATAGTCACAAGGGAATTGTTGATGTACAGGGAAACCGTGTCAAAGTTTCTCATCAGAAAGTGCGATCAAGATCCCAGCGTCGGCAAAATCCCGATGAATTTGCACAACTTCGGCCAGGCGTTCCGAGCAGGATGGAGAGTATGGAAAACGCAAGTGAAAAATCATCCCGCACTCGCTTGCGAGAAATTCTGGGAAAAGATGATAAAAAATGTACCATTCAAATTCATCAAGAAGAACAAGCATATTGAACATTGCGTGACATTGAACTCATTACTCGTTATTGAACTCGAAACTCGGAACTCGTTACTCGGAACTCGTTACTCGGAACTCGTTACTCGGAACTCGTTACCAGGTTTTTTGCGTGACATGTATTGTGTGAACTCGTTACCAGGTTTTTTTTGCGTGACATTGAACTCGTTACCAGGTTTTTTGCGTGACCACTTGCGTGACATTTATTGCGTCACCACTTGCGTGACATGTGACCATTAAAATTTGAATTCAAATACTATCTCCTGATTGGTTCATGGGTTGTGACGTTTTTGTACCCCAAATTTCAAGTTTAGAAAAGTCACGTGTTTGAAATACGGCCTCCCGATTGGTCCATTCAAAAAATACTCGATTCTGATTGGTTGCGCCTTAAAGCCTATCTACTTACTACTGAGAATAATGACTTATAAGACAAAAGGCGCGACCTTAGAAGCAAAGTGAGACGGCACGAACAAGGTGAGCGAAACACAAAATACTTCTACGGTCTGGAAAAGCGGAGTTCTAACAATGAAACGATAATAAGGTTAAAAATTGGCGAAAATGCTTTTACAAGTAATCAATTTTGAAATTCTGAACAAAGAATCTCTTTACAAAACGTTTGAAAACGTAAACCCAGAAAAATTCAATGAGTCAGTATTCTTCAACCCGTGCGAAGGTCCAATTATCATGGATGAATGTTTAGAAGCGCTAAAAGCTTTCAAAGCTAGAAAAACACCGGGCACAGATGGTTTCCCAGCAGAATCTTACCGATTTTTCTGGACCGAAATCAGCAAGGAAATGATAAACAGCTTCAATTATGCCTTTCAATCTGGAACCCTTTCAATTTCTCAGAGAAGAGGAATAATTTCCCTTATCCCAAAAAAAGTTTAAGGACAAAACTATTCAGGAGAACCAGAGACCTATATCACTCCTAAATGTAGACTACATAATTCTCACCAATTGAAAGCCATAGTAAAAAGATATAAAAACTTGGATCAAACCGGTGGATCAAACCGAAACAGGGAGACGACTAGGCTACCGATTCAGAGAACACCTTCGGGGCGTAGAGAAAGGCGACAAAATGCATATAAACCGGTCGCGAGACACTTCAATCTCCCAAATCGTTCTAAGCAACATATGGCAGTCTGCGGCCTTTCCCTTCGCCAAGAGAGCACGGAAAGTCGCAAAACTCTAGAACAAAAATTTATTTTTCAAATCGGCACTCTTAATCCTCACGGTATCAACGAACGCTTTTCATTTAATTAATTTATTCCGTTGTTTTCACGTTACCAGGCACCAACTAATAGCGAAGCTCCATCTTTCTGTATATGAACAACGCACGACTCACAATTCCTTGATTCACTCCGACGAAGGGCTAACGCTAGAAACGTCAGCTCTTGAATCTCTTTACGGTGGCCAATTCACATTATCAACCCAGTTGATAAAACCAAATTATATTGTTATACTTCCCACCTACGCAGCACCACAGTTTCTTTCGAAATTTACCCCCTCGGTTATGTCAAAGGTCGTTATATCGGTGAAAATATTCGGTTAATACAAGATGTGATACATTTCACAAATCTAACTAACCATAAAGGCATAGCTATTTTCCTAGATTTTAAAAAAGAATTTGACTCAGTTGAGTGGTCTTACCTCAACACCGCTCTTGAACTTTTGAATTTTGGGCCAGACAACAACGGTCATGGTTTTACCTTCTTTCCCTCGCAACGGGGCGTTCGTCAAGGTTGTCCTCTATGAGGAATACTGTTTGTCTTGGGTATCGAACTTTTTGCAAGAGCCTTAAAAAACAAAGCCTCTGTCAAAGGCATTCGTGTCGACGACGACCATGAAATTAAAGTAGCCCAATATGCTGATGACACCACCATCTTTGTCCGTGATAGGGAATCGGTTCTAGAGCTTCTCAACCCGGTTTAGAAATCAATGCGTCTAAAACTGAAGCAATGTGGTTAGGGCAATGGAAAAACAACCAAGACACTCCTTTTTTAAATGGCCAAAAGAACCAATACTTTCTCCAGGTGCATTCTTCTTGCACAATCAAACTGATGCAGACGAGCTTAACTTCGGGGCCAAAATAGGTGACTTAGAGAAATTACTGCACACCTGGCAAAGAAGAAAATTAACGTTATATTGGAAAATCAACATAGTTAAAATGCTAGGCCTCTCTAAACTATTTTTTAATGCTTCTGTTTTGTACATCCCTTACCACTACATAGAAAAAATTAACAAGATTACGTTCAATTTTATTTGGGACGGTAAACCTGCTAAAATCAAAAGAAAACTTTAATTGGTGAAAAAAAAAATGGCGGGCTAAAGATGTGCGATTGGATTAACAAAGTCCAAAATAAATCATAATTTGGTTTTATCAACTGGGTTGATAATGTCAATTGGCCACCGTAAAGAGATTCAAGTGCTGACGTTTCGAGCGTTAGCCCTTCGTCGGAGCGAATCAAGGAATTGTGCGTCGTGTGTCTTTATATACAGAAAGATGGAGCTTCGCTATTGGCTGGTGCCTGGTAACGTGAAAACTTGGGAATAAATTAGTTGAATGAAAAGCGTTCGTTGATACCGTGAGGATTAAGAGTGCCGATTTGAAAAATAAATTTTTGTTCTGAGTTTTACGGCTTTCCGTGTTTCCTTGGTGAAGGGAAAGGCCGCAGACTGCCATATGTTGCTTAGAATGATTTGGGAGATTGAAGTGTCTCGCGACCGGTTTCGATGCATTTTTGTCGTCTTTCTCTACGTCACGAAGGTGTTCTCGGAATCGGTCGCCAAGTCGTCTCCCTGTTTCGCCGATGTATAACTTTTTGCAAAGAGTGCAAGTTATACAGTAGATGGCACCAGCCAATAGCGAAGCTCCATCTTTCTGTATATAAAGACACACGACGCACAATTCCTTGATTCGCTCCGACGAAGGGCTAACACTCGAAACGTCAGCACTTGAATCTCTTTACGGTGGCCAATTGACATTATCAACCCAGCTGATAAAACCAAATTATATTGTTATACTTCCCACCGACGCAGCACCACAGTTTCTTTAGAAACTTACCCCCTCTATCCAAAATAAATCGTCTGCCTCGTGGTAAACTATTCCAGACTATTTTTTGCGACATCATGGGAACCTAGCTTTCTTGTCAAATTGCAATTATGACACCAAAACGCTGAAGCTGGGTAACCTTCCAGATTTCTACTGCTCATTTTTAAAATATTGGCAATACATTAAAAATTTATCAATTGATGAAACAGACATCAAACGTGAAATATTATGGAACAACTGCAATATTTTAATTGAGAAAATGTCAGTATTTTATAGAAATTGGTTTTCTCATAATATTATTCATTTATATGACTTACTGAACGAACACAGTAATTTCTACAAGTTTCATGAGTTAAAAGCCAAATATAACCTTGATGTGCCTTTCACTGTCTTCTATGGCCTTATTGACGCCATCCCTAATGCGTGGAAAGATAAAATTAAACGGAACAACCAAAGTGGTAATGTTAATCAAAATGATAATACGACTTTTAGCACAAGTTCAATTTAATCCTCTATCTTAGAAAGTTCTTTCGTGCCACCAACTTCGCAAAATCGGATCTTGCGTCATGGTTTTACTGAAAACAATGTCCACAAAGTCTATCAATTACCTTTCAAGATTGCAAAAGAAGTTAAAGTCATTATGTTTCAATATAAAATTATACACCACATACTTCCTACTCAAATAAGTCTACATCGCGACGGTTTTTCAGATAGTGATGTGTGTCACCTTTGCCACAACGAACAACAAACCTTAACCCACTTGTTAGTGACTTGTATCAAAACAGCTTCCTTCTGGCAAACCCTTCAGGCTTGGTGGTATGAAAAAACTTGTGAGAGCCTTCTATTAAATCAAGGTAAAATACTTTACGGCTTTTTTGAAAACACAGCACATCGGCAGGCATTGATCTATTTAATTATGAATTATATTTGCGAAATACGACATTTTTTGTACGAATGGTCATGAAGTTCCTTCTTGCGAGTACAAGAGAAACTAATAATACTCAAGGAAATCGCAGTTGCACAAAAAAGTTTCAACATATATGGTCGCCGTTTTTGTAATTCTGTAACTGCAATGTTCTATTACTTGTAGAGGTAAATGTTTTGGGTCTGGCAAGCGCAGACGATGTGCGGTGAATATTGGGAGTTGAGGACTTGAAACTCGACAGAACACTAGCTTTGCAGCCGGCACTCGTTACTCAATGCCAGAGGTACAGGGTCTAGTTTCTAAGTCCCATGACGCGATAGAATGACAGGAACACTGGATACTTCTTGAACACAGAAAGCTTCTTTAATCCGTGGATAAACTTCACACACACTTCACAGCTCGTTGTAGGTAATCGATTTACACAGTAATTAATTTTATATCATCTTATGTAAACACAGGTGTTCGCTTTTGCAAAAGAATACAATAGCTTTAACACTAAGACACGTGTTGGCTAATAACTACAGAACTTCCGATTGGTTCAATCTTCATGATATAGCACAAGGCGTCCATCTGCTCAGCTTCTCACACTTGAACTAGATTGACCTATTGAAAATGCACGTGATGTCTACTGTGTTTTGTTCTACCAGGGCAAATGGTCCTTTGATATGCAAAGTGTTCCTTAACTTAACAATGAACAATGAAAACTGCTGTCATGCACTACAGACAGAACAAACATATTCTATTCAAAGTGACGGCTGATTACACAAACAATACTTAACATTTTGCATATGAAAAGTACGAACGAACGTAGAGTTCTCAAAATATATAGATTTAGCCAAGCCTAAAAGCGGAGCTCCGTATCTTTGCTGGTTCGTAATAATTTCTCTGAAATAAAAAATAATTAAAAACGTCAACTCGAATTGCAGAATTTCCGCTAAGAATGACCATAACAAGTTAAAAAATGCTGCCAGAAGAAAAAAATCGGACCTGAGCCCGCGATCAATGAAGAAAACCAATGCCTGGTAAGCGGTCAATTTAAATAAACACTTTACCTCGGTGAGTTCTAACCTGAGCCCGCGTTCTGGTTATGTGATACTGGTCAGCGGATACCTCGCTTTGACAGCTGTCACTTGACCATAACATGGATGCCCTATAACAAAGATGTAAGCTGATAACGCTGACAAGGTGTTGACAAGGCATGGCTATTTATGGCCGCCATGTTGCGCGTCTCCGTCTTCATCGTCGTGTCGTGCGTACGCGCCCACGAGCAATACCGCTAGCCATGGGGCTCTGCTATTAAAAATCTGTTCCCTGAACGTGAACTCAAGGAAAAAATTTGGACTTGAGACCACGATCCAATGATGTGCCTCTCCAATCTGAGCCCGCGATCTAATGAAATAACATACCTGTTCAGTGGTCAACTTCAAAAAAACACATCGATGATTCCTAACCTGAGCCCGCGATATGGTCATGTTATACTGGTTAGCGGATACCTTCTTTTGACAGCTGTCAATTGCCTATAACATGGCAACGATGTAAGCTTATGGTAACCTTTTAAAATTCTAACCAAGTCGAACTTTCTGAACTGTGGCCACCATATTGATATTTGGGGCGACGTCGTACGTACGTACGTATTTTGCACGTGCCCGCGAGTCATGTCGCTTGCCATTTTGACCATGAAAAATGAAAGGCATGGTTCTCCTGTTTGTACTTCCTATGCGTGCTTGGTTCGTATGCGTGGTTGGCTTCGTATGCGTGGTTGGGGCTCCGCTCTGCGGCCCTTCAGGCCGCCGGAGCTCCGCTAATATACGAAATCATACTTCTGTAAAGTTGCAGGTCAATGCTGGAATAATCATGACATCTGTCTAAACATGGAAGGGCTAGGTATCATCGTGACATACTAATGGCACTAATTTAAAGAATGCATCAAAAATTCTGCAGGAAAATTTAGTAAAACGATAATGCAGTTAAATACTTTATTATATATATATAGCGACAATTTTAGGTAATAAACCTTGCAAATAGAATTCTATATCTGCTATATTTTCACATGTGAGAAAAGCGATACGTCCAATCAGCTTCGCGTATAGCTTTCTTCACATGTGAAAAATATAACCAATCAGCATCAAGAGTAGAACGACCTAACCAATCAGAGCGCGGGAATACAAATGGTTTCCAACGGGGTTGTGAAAACAACGCGCTGCAAGTTTGCATGCTCTCGAAGCCAGTTTATGTTTTGGCTACAAATTTTGTACTTTTGAGAACTTTATGGAAAGGAAAGCCATCAGAAACACGCAAAGCAAAACCTTAAGAACACAGTTATGATATGGAAATGCTAAAATCATTCTCCAGGCAGAGTGAAGACAAACTAAATGTCAATAAGGGAAAGCCAAGAAATGAAAGACTTTCATTGTAGCTTTACATACATACAACGCAGTCGCGCACGTTCTAAGGAAATTCAAGCACTCTTGGGAACACCAGGGTAAAGTAAATATTTCACTTTTGAATATGGATTTACGTCGTAATTATTGTTTAATGAACCGACCCCTTGTGTTATCATAACTTTTGCTCAAAAATTCGCCAGTTGATTTGCGCGCAGTAGTTGATTCACTTATGGCGACGTTTCTCGATGCGATAGCAAAAGCTTTTCTTTTAAAAAAGTATCAACACAGTGTGTTTTATACCGCTATTTAAATAAAATTCTTGTTTACGATAGCTTGTCGTCGCCGTAATTTTTCTTTTCTATTTAAAAGAGATCTCGCTTGGAAAGCCATCAGAATGCATTTGCAGCTTTGTTTTCCTCGCGCTGCGTTTAACTCTATAATTATAGACTAGAAAAATCGCTTTAAGTTTACAATGGTTGAGTACTTGTTATATATAATAAACAAATTACAGCATAGAAAGTGCTTTGTACGGATTATTATTCACTCGTCGAAAAACTTTGGAAAACTCACTCGTTCGCTGCGCTCACGCGTTCGTTTTCCAAAGTTTTGCAACTCGTTAATAAGAGTCCGTACGTCGCACTTTCTATGAAGTAATCTATGTCAAAAGAGAAGTGAGCCTCCAATAGAACAAGCATGGCAAAAAACTAATCCCAGGATTGAAAGGCAACCCAAGATATGATGGTTAGAAGTCATCTATAGCAACCGTTTTGTAGTTAGTGTTCTCCCCCCTTAAAGTGCTGCTACGATGTAATTTTCGAATACCTTTCATTTTAGCTTGATTGGTAGTTAACATCCAGCAGAACATTTTCCCCAAAGTATATTGTCGTGTGATGAAGGAAAGTGGGATTTTGTCGCGCTTAAATTCCACATATTTTCGTCCGCCATTAAACCGCCATGTTCTATGGCCTTGTTACCAACGGTATTGGGTTTCCAATAGCAACAGAGGTCGGGTTCACAAGTGACGTCATTTTCTCAAGTCGCAGCCCCAGCCAGGCCAACAACACATGGCTAATTTCTCAAACGATTTCGCCTGCATCGACGCTCTCTTTCTTTTGTAAACTCGATCGTGGGAAGTGAAGTCGTTGCATTGTCCAGAGCTGCAGCAATGGTTCAAATCGAGCAGCAGGAGTCGCACTGCATGCAAGTCCGACCTGAAAAAGTGCGAGGCCGTGTCGTGTTTTGTTATTTGCTCTGTTTACGTCGAGGAACTCTCTTAATGCTCCAGCTTTCGACCCAAGTCACGACCGACAAATCAAACCGGGCCTTTTTGCCAAGCTTTTGAAAAAGGGGGAGCAAACAACAGATAATGAATCGCAAAGAAGTCTCCACGTGAACGAAAAGAAACAGCAGAAGTTAAGGTAAGCTCGTGGAAAGCGCGCGGAAATGTGTGAATATTCACATGCTCTGCCGTTGTTGTGTATGCTCATTTCTCGCGAGCTTGAGCGACATTTATACAAATAGAATTCACAGTACACATTTCAGATCGGTTTTTAATAACGGAACGTTATAAAACCTACAACTAATGCAATCTTTAGTAGCTCTATTTCTTGTTGTCGATAATTCTACAACCGTGTAGCATAATCGAAAATTATGGTAGTAACAATATTAAATACGGCGTTCATTTTAGTAACTAAATTAGTTACTCTCAGTGCTAGCGACTGTGTTTCACTCTGTGGTGTAGCTGGAATTTAGTAGACATTATTGCCATTTTCTGTAGTTGTTAATTAAGTATATTTACTTGAATAAACAGCGTGCACGAGTTATTGAACTGGCAATAAACAAAAGAACTCGTTTTCGATTTTCATAAGGCTTCATTTGTTCAAACCCGAAATGAGGTGAAAAGTTTACACACAGCTTTAGGTCTTTGTGGTTAAAAAAGGTATCCTCAGCGGTCTTCTGGAAGAGATGTGACTAAGTTTGGTTCTTCTCTCGGGGGAACCCAACAAACGAATGCGGAGCCTTTGATAAAGTTTGTTTTATGTAATTTATCTTTAATTCTTTATCTTCTACCTTAAGGACTTGCTGGAGAGCAGTGTCCCGTTGCGGTTGATCCTTGCAGCAGTGTCATGGATTAAAAGCTTATGAACTTCTTCTTCAGTTGACAATAGCTATGGCTCAACCGATTCATCGTAGTGGCCTAAATGGACAGTATCTTTGTTTCCCTTTTCGCTTCCCTCATTGGAAGACGATCCGGACTAGCTCTCAGAATTACTCTCACCATTACAACTTTGCGATTCGTCACTGGCACGCAAATCATTCATTGCTTGGTGCTTTTTTGAAGTTTAAACGGCACTTATTCTCCCTCGTGAAGCTTCCTTCGGTCTGCGACTTGAGAAAATGACGTCACAACCAAATTTTAACAGAGATACCGCAACTCCAATCGCCTTTGTATCAGGGGCTCACTGGAACACAAATCGGCAATGGCGGACTCGAAAATATCAACATTTCAACTACGATATTTTCACTTTGCAAAGTCTGAAGGTAATTTCTTTCACCAAAACAGTTATAACCATAAGCTAAGAGGTGTTAGGAAGTTAAATTTGGGGAAAACGTGTTGTGAAATTTTGATCGTAGTAGCACTTTAAAGGGCCCTAGTCAGCCACACCTTTAGATGCGAAAGTTTCAGAATTATATTTTACGCGGAGTGTGTCGAAACGAATGAGATCAGTGAGAAACTGGCTAAAAGTAATTTAAGCACTTCCAGTAACATAACTTTCAGCAATGCAATACGATTACGCTTCACCCACAGGGAGCAGAGGAGTTATGCTTGAAACATCAATAAAAGAAACGTCTTACCTTCGTTGTTGTATTTATTCTCTTAGTTAAAACCTCATTTGCGAACCAAACATACGTATAATCATTCATTTGACATTTTTTTTTTGACATATTCATTTGCGATCGATCGTTTCGAAACGCCATCATTCTGAATAGTGTCGACCGCTGTGCATTCAGTCGGACGAAGTCCAACGAATGATTTTTGGAAAGCGAAGCTTTCCGAACGAGGCACGAAGTGCCGATAAGAAAAATGACAAGGGATGAAACATGACTCGTCGAACCGCGACATACTGGTGGCGGAAGTCTCATTCATATACCATACATGTATATGGGAATACTGAAATAAATTGTTGTTGTTGTTGGCTTCCGGTCAAGCGCATGATACCTCATATTACGTACTTCCGCCACCAGTATGTTGCGGTGCACATCGTGCGAAAAGCCAACTGTCAACAAGAAATGAGCGATCGCCAAAGGCCTGTTTCATGAATCCTTTCATCGTAATGGTTTAGGTAGCTTAAAGTTGACGTTAACACTATGCCTAATCCAAAAACTGTGGCGCGTTTGTTGAATATGTAGCGGGTTATTGTGGAACGAAAATTCGACCGAAATCTGTTTCATCCCTTGTCTCTATTCTTAATGCTGTGGCGTCTTTGGCGCCCACAGTTCGTCGAACTGAATGCACAGCTGTCGACACTATTTAGAATGATGGCGGTTCGAAACGATCGATCGCAAATGAATATACGTATGTTTGGTTCGCAAATGAGGTTTTAACTAAGAGAATAAATACAACAACGAAGGTAAGACGTTTCTTTTATTGATGTTTCAAGCATAACTCCTCTGCTCCCTGTGCTTCACCATACCATTTCCATAATTTCGATGGCATCGAAAATGGAGGCTGACTGGGGCCTATGTCTTCAATCTGAGACATAGGGTATGTTTCCACATTCGCACATGCATTGCATGTCACACTAAAATCTCCACAGACACGAACGTCGTCACTCTCTTTCTTTCCAACTAATATGATGGTCGCTGCACTAACAGAAGAGGTAACACGCTCAATCACACCATGTTTTTCCATTTTCAGCAAGGTGCTCTCCACTTTCGATTGCAAAGCATAAGGAATGGCTCTGGCTTTGTGAATTAAATTTGGCCTCTTTACTTTCATTTAACACAACAGGCTCATCAGTGTAACATCCAAGCTTAGGCTGAAATAATTGGTTATATTATTGAAGGACAGAGTCCAATGTAGGGTTTTCTTGAGAGGCAACAATAGAGGTTGCAGAAGTATAGGCCCAATATGATTCAACCCCGGTAAAATTTTCCAATCAAGTTTTATGTCCATGAGCCAGTTGCGTCCGAACAAAGCAGAAGGACCTTCTTGTACCATCAGCAATGGAAGGGAGTGTTGAAGTCCTGAATACTCCAGTTTCACGTATGCTTCCCTCAAAGGGCGCACAGTTTCACCTATATAGGTAGACAACACCACGTTGATCGGTTGCATGTCATCAGGGCAAACCCTTTTCAAGAAACTCATTGGTGCCAGAGGAACAGACTGTCAGCGGAGGCTAAGCAGGCCACTACTTTGAATAGTTTTTATTCCGCTATTGTATATTAGTAATAACTTAACTTAAGATTTTTTCTTCTTATGGTTAGTAATTTTTAAGTCTTAGGTTTTAAGTACTAGGTAATATATTTAAGGTTAATGCGCACGGCTCTTTAGAAGACCACTTTTTAATGATAAGGATCCCGTGGAGAAATAAAGTTATTGATTGATTGGTATTGAGACAAGGCACATCCAGTGTCTAATTGCATACTACAATCATTGTTTTGGATCTTAAATGGTACCGAAATGTCCGACCTGGAGAGGGCATTGACACATCATACACCACATGCAATTCGTCTTCTTCAAACAATGGTTCTTCGGTTAACTCGTGCTCAGCACACACAGAATTTACTCCATTTTTCCTGCAAGCACGAGCAATGTGTCCTCTTTGTGTTTCAGTTGCGACACGTTGCGTTTCTAAATTTGCATTTGGATCTCACATGACCAGCATTTCCACATGAAAAACGAATTCGACTGGCGAGGCGAAGTTGAATTTGGAAGGGCATCTTGACGCAATGGAGGATGAACACGAGAATTTCCACCAGGGGACGGCAAAACAGTAGAATTCTTGGAAACGGAATTTACAGATAAGGACGGCGAAACAGTAGAATTCTTGGGAAAGGAATTTGCAGGCTGGTGCAATTGTTACTGAACTTGTACGCTTTCCTTCGCTGCAATTTCAACCGCTATAGCCACTTCCAAGGCTTCTTGGAAAGTGCGATCTTCGGTTAGGAGCTTTTTGAGGGTTGCTAGATTTCGAATACTGCACACGAACTGATCTCGAAGGGAACGGCTCAGGAGTTCCCCGAAATTACAAGTCGACGCCAGATGTCTCAACGGGCGTTGTAAGCCGAGACGGTTTCGTTTTCGTCTTGACGTGATGTCAGTTGAACTTAACAGCACCCTTGAGCACAGAGACTGTCCCGAAACGGACTTAGGACGAATGCGCACTATACTACTTGTATCCTGATCTCCCAAATAGAAATTGTCGTTCCAGTTAATCATTGCCTACCGCTGCCCAAGAGAAAACGAGGTTGCGCCACTTTGTGATATAGACGTTTCTTATGCGCATGCGTAACGAGCATAGCCCTTTCTTCTAGTAAAAGGATGCTACGACAAAGAAAGGAAAGGGGTTACTGAACCAAATATATATAACGTACGCACTCTGGATAGTAAATTAGTTGATTAATCGATTGATTGGCTTTCAATTAGTGGCCGAGTGGAGCCATAAGTCTACTCACCGAGAAAAAACCACGGGTAAATTAAGAACCGCATTGGCCCAGGGTCGCGCAGTTAATTAAAAACCACGGGTAAATAATTTAGAACCG
>OX393567.1:11518162-11535662 GCA_947652115.1 Blastomussa wellsi
TCTTAAGATACATTGTGTTGCCATGATTTAAATGTCCATTGAGTTACGACTTCGAGTACAACATTCTCAGAATAAAAGTTACCGTATTTATTCACTTATAAGGCGCACGAGAAAATATGCTTGTTCAATCAAAATCTGCTCAAAACTCGGGGTGTGTCTTATAACCGAGTATTTTCCCGCAACAAAATAAAACTTTTCCAAATTTCCCTAATAATTACCGTACATTTATTTGTCTATAAGCCGGTGGTGGCGGTGTTATAAGCCGAGCGATTCTTGCATGATCTGACATTCCATCGGCGTAGATTTCATCATTTAGGGGGATCATCATCTGTGCTGTCGCCAGCTTTTGAAATCCTGCATGTTTTGAATGATTTTCTCATCATCTCCCCTAGAATTTCCTCCCAAGCCTGCTTTACCCAACGGAGGACCAGATTTATCGATGAACCGTGGATAGCACACCTCCTTTGCCTTTAGCTGAAGAATTCCCGTGAACTTTCGATCGATCGATCAATTGTTTTGAAAACATCCGAAACTGGCCAATCAGAACAGGCCGTTCCCACGGCCAAGTAAACATTGCAGAAATCGGCTGGCAGCATTGTTGTATAAATTGCGGTTCAAAACAGAAAACTTACCCTCACTTCGCTGCTCCAAAGACCACTTCAGAAGTGTTTCATCCAATTCAGAATACTTTGGCGAATAAACAGGCCATTGCGTTTCATTTTTTGGTTACATTTTTAGTTCACCATTGAAGAGGTTCGCTTGTTCTTTTCGCCAGCGACGAACCATGGATTCACCGATCCCGTATTCACTCCAGCCGTAACTACTTTTAATTTGAAAGCTAAGTTTTACGAAGAAGGACGGGCTTCGCTGAGAAAAACAGAACAAAGCTAAAGACTGAACAAGAGAGAGACAATTCCTAGGAGCCGAAATCGCATCTTTTGTTGAAAACACACAGTTCGAAGCTTTCTTGGACGTATTCTTGAGAAATGAAATTCGTGGCAAAAAGGATCGATGCAATCCAATACAGGTTATTACCACGATGAAAGGATGGAATTTTTGTTTTTGTGAATAAAGGAATGGTAGGTTGAAAACATACCCTGAACACTGTTTTCGTTTTTTGCTGTTCAATAACACGATCAGATTTCTTTATACTGTTATACTTTCTTTATACTTACTCTATACTGTTTTAGGAGTATTTCTTTTAAATCTTAAAGGTTGGTCACGCTTTGCGTGCGCGTTCGCATACCCAGTGTGTGTGCTTTTTCGCACACAACTGACACGCAGCTTTTGTTTTGAAGCTTGACACGCTTTTTTGTTCGACTGCTCACGCTTCTTTCTTCGGCCTCGCACGCTTAATTGTGTTTAGTGTGTCCTGTAAAACAAAAGATCCACTAATGAGGCAAGTTTCAGAACACGCTTTAAGCGTGCTAAAATCGAAATCTATTGTTTTAAGGTGGAAGCGTGTTGTGAGCGTGCTATCACCTTTGTCCCTGTTTTCCCGTGGAGGGTCACATATAAGTATTAAATTTCAGTATTATATATAAGTATTAAATTTCAGTATTATATATAAGTATTAAATTTCAGTATTGGATTTCAGTATTATATATAAGTATTAAATTTCAGTATTATATATAAGTATTGGATTATAGGTCTGTTGTTGAAAATGTTTATGAAAATGTGTTAATTATTTGTATCCGCGGAATTATATGTTTATATCATTTGTTCAGACATACTATCAAATGACTTATTATGTCTGAGATAAGATCGTCTTACTTCTTTTTGTACATCTTTTATTGATCTATTTCTGATGTCATCATCACTTTCATCTATTCCATAATAATCATTATATTTATGTATCTTTGAAATTCTATCACGAATAAATGTATCTAAAAGGTCTTTCCATAATTCATCTTTTTTTATTTCATTATCTATATGTTTATGTGTATTTAAATGACTTTTTTTACTATTTAATTTATAATCTTTATTACAAATTTCACATGTCCAATATTCAACAGTTGTTTTCATTATATATTCTATATATTTTTTTAATTTTAAAATAAACACACTTTAAAAATTATTTTCTTATATAATAATATATAAGATGAATTATACTGATCGACTTAGTTGTTATGATAAATATTATGATGATCTAATAATTGGTGATGAAATCATAAACTGTAATTATAACCTAAATGTTTTAACAAAAAGATTTAATAAAATGGATTTTTTAAAAAAAGTAATTGATAATAAAGCCCCAATATTAAAATCAGATGTTCCTACTTATATCATAACTTGTAATAATATACTACATAATGAATTAAGAGATTTAAAAGAAGATTATTGTCCTTTTTGTGAAAAACCTATATTAGATGAAGTTATAAAATGTTGTAGTGAACCAAATGAAAAGAGATTTGAAAAATGTTGTAGTAAACAAAATATACAAAATCTAAATAATTTTTTAACATGTTTAAATTGTGGTTCAGTTCATAATACTGAGGGTATAATAGATTACTTTAACTTTTATGAAAATATATTTAAAATCAAAAGAAAATCAGTATATTGTATAAAATATCATGTTAATAATATTTTATGGATGATATCAAAAAATAATAATATTCAATTAACTATTAAAAATAAAAATAAGATTAAAGAAATATTTTCAGAGATTAATAAGATTGTTCATAAAATCGATCCATCAAGAAAAAGAATAATAAGCATAAATTTTATCATAATGAAATTATTTATAATGCTTGAGCTTCCTTATGAATCTATAAAAATAACTAAATCCAAGAGAACATTTAAATATTATGAAAAATATTGGGCAAAGATTATATCATTGATTGGTGATAAAATTAAATCTATTCTTCAGGACAAAATATCTGATCATATTTTATAAAAAATTTATCAACAACAGGTCCAATATCAATAACATAACTATCAATATTATTCATTGAATTAATTAAACATTCTCTGTCAAATTCACCTAATCTCATTGCATATTTTATCATAATTAATAGATGATTATAACTTTGATAAGCAGATGTTGAATTTTGTATTTTCAAATCAAGGTCTTTATGCTTCATCCAACCTTGAATTAGAAGTGCTGTCGTACTAATAGCAATCAAACTAACACCGCCTGTTGCTAAAGAAGATGCTATACCTCCAGAAGCAAAGATGATAGACAGTGTCAGTTACCCAACAATTTCCATTTTTTAAAGTGTTTTACAGCTTGTTTATATACCCAACACTTTCTATGATATGTGTGGTAGTATGATTTTAATTCCTTTATCTGATCTTCTGTCAGTTTGTTTGATATGTGATTCCAGTTGAATATGCTTTTACGTTGATCTTTCATATATAATATATTATATTTTCTTCCATCATATAATATATTATTCCATCATATTATATATTATCTATACTTCCATCTATTTGTTCAATAACATCCTCAACTTCATCCATTGTTTTTTTACAGCAAAGAATGAAATCTTTTACTTTCTTCAACCAAATTCTTATCTTTTCAGTTTTCATATATCAATTGATTATATAAAGTATGTTCCTCTCAATTTCTCGAGAAATAATATTTTATGGAATTCTGGGTTATTTACAGCATAAAATTTGGGGCTGAATCCAATACGTTGAATAGGTTGTGTGAATATGAATCTAATTCTTTCAAAGTTGACATTTATATTCAATGTTTCATTGATGAAAACAGCGTTATCGCATAGACAAAGCTGCCAAAGATCGCCTCTTTTTGCAAACCAAATCATTATTTGTTTATTTTCATAATTTGATGATATTGGTCTGATAAAGTTATTTCTACCAATTCTAAATTTTAATGAAGATTTATAAATATAGATAAAAGCGGGATTATCCGATTTAGCATCTTTCCCATACAATTGAATATATTGGATACCTCCACGATGCTTAAAAGTGACCATCAACGTCATATCACCATTTATGTCTATATTATCATATAGGTCAAAATACGCTCCTAACACAAGACCTTGAGACATATCAAACTCATCTAGATCCTGTGTAGGGTTAATAATCAACCGGTAATTTATTTTGTTAACAACAGCACCATTTGCTGGTTTATTGATATTAAACATACTTGGGTTAAGACAATCAAACCAATCATCAAATAACTCTTCATAATAGCTTTTTTTCTGTTTTTTATTGATTAAATCATTCAATTTTGTTTCAAGACTCAAACAGTATGCAACAAGTTGTTTATAATTAACAACACCAGAATCAACAGTATCTTCTTTTATCCCAATAATTTCTTTACTACCCATATCAATAACTTCATTCATTACAATTTTACCATCACCAACAGTCCATAAAGCATCATAAATACTTGGTTCTACATTTGATTGAATACCTTTAACACCATAAAATAGTATGTATGTCTGAAGTTTTGCAGGATATAACACCCCAGTTTTCATTTTCATAATAACATCGATATATAAATAGTTGTTTCCAATATTTTGTGTTTTAGTGAACTGAACAATCAATCTAACATAATTATCAAAGACCTTTTTCAAAACAATATGAATCGTTTCAATGGAACTAACGCCGTTGATAGATATAGTATCGCAATCGATATTGTTATCAGTCCAAATAAGTTCAAAAGCCATTGTGTAATCACTATTAGGTAAAACATATAGATTAACCGCTATTCTCGAACTATAATATCCTTTATTCGAGTCCAAAAGTAGTTTTGTGTCAATAGCATTTTTATTTATTGAATGAGGACTTGATTGCACAGTCACTATATCTCCAAATTCAACATCATCTTCTTCAGTTAATTGTTCACCAGGATTATCCATAATATATTTGAAAACATTTAATCTGTTGGAAGCGGTTACATGTGATTGATTCACATGATCTTCCATATACTTTTTAGTGGTTAAATCATTATCATTTGTTGGATTTGCTGAATTGATTATTTTGTGAGTATTATTAAAGTTTATATTACCAGTCATATTTCCACCTGATATGTTGAGTTTTACTGCAACTTGATTATCAACATACGCTTTATTAGCACCATGACGTGCAGCAGAAGGATTAGCCATTCCAACAACTTTATTATTGTTCATGTCTAATACCCCAAAAATATCAAGAGTGCCATTGATGGAATCACCTGATTTACTTACCTTTGTATTAAGTTGAGTGTTTATCCATTGTTTAGTAGCAGCGTCTTGATCATCAATGGGATCTTTTAGGTTCATTATCTTTTTTTGGTTCATGTCAAGATCAGCAAGCATCTTATTCTCACCGAGAACTGACAATGAGATCAAATCAACATACGCTTTATTTGCTACTTGTAAATTTGTGGAAGGACTACTGACGTTGTTTATGTGTTTGTTGTTCATGTCAAGATCACCAGTCATTTGTTTTAATCCATCAAGAGGTAATAAACTACTACTAGTCAGATCGACATATTTTTTGCTCACCAAATCATTATCTCCAAAAAGCCTATCATGATATGGTTCTGTGTTTCTAATAACATATTGATTTAAATCAAAATAATTACCATCTTTACCTTTTTTGAAAAATTTACTATTGAGGTATTCTTTATTAACACCTGACTTTAAATCTGTTACGTAGTGATCATAACTATCATCCTCAGCGACATCTGGAGGGCATTCAAGATTCCTTATTAGTTTATAATCGAGATTATAATTTCCATCATCTGTCAATTTAAAACCAATACCAGGCAGTCCCCGTTGTGAACTCATCATTGTTGTTGTTGTTGATGTTGGTAAAAGTCCATTTGAATAACTCATTATATAATTATATTATATTTTTTCATTGAAATTTTTAGCTGTAAATTTTCTTGGTTTATCAATGTATATGAAGCTGTATGGTTCTTCTGTTGCTTTCGCATATGATTCTTTTAGAATACTGTTTTCACGGCAAATTAAACTCTTCTCATTAGCACTTGGGAATTCATAAATGGAGAAGTGTGAACAGTTCAATCTTATGTCTTTTGGCGTCTTATAATAACTTTGACTTAGATAAATCACACTGCAATTTTTATGTCGTCCTCGTATAAAATAGTCAACCAGTGGTTTTTGGTTTTTCTCACATACAAAATCATCAAAGATAACAATTTTCTGTGAGTCACTATCAAGCTCTTGAACTGGAATAATATCATCATTACTTGCTTCAATAACATCATAACCAACTTCATTACTGATAGGTTGGAAGACGTTCATAAGATTCTGGTACTTGGACTGTTCTAAGTTTTTCGCGTAGAGATAAATTTTATCAAAATATAGTAGATTGTAGATCATATGTATCAATGTGTTTGTTTTTCCTGAACCACTTGGACCACAAATCAGCATCCGGAAACATTGACGAGGCATGAAATTGTATAGTTGTCTGAAGTTTGAGGCTACATCATCTTCAACATCAAAATTTGGTATTTTCATTATACTATATTGGTATATTAATTCAATATAATGTGGTGTTCAACATAGTGTTCAACATTGTGTTCAACATGGTGTTCAACATAATGTTTAACGTTATTTTTTATATACGATTTTCATTTTTTATGTAATATAATAATATAACAAGAAATGAGTTTACTTAGATGGAAAGAACTCGCAAAAAGTAAATCTGAATTAGGGAATAAAATCAATTATGTCCATGATACAATTACAAAACATAATATTGGTCAGCAAACAAGCCAAGAGTCATTACAGAAGGTATTCAAACCAGTGACAAGTAAATTAGATGATGTAATTAAAACTAATTTAGTTTCAAATATGCTTCGAAAGAGAAAACAACCACTGAAGAAAGGGGAAGTTCCGGATTATGGTATCGATATTGAGGATGAAGTTGAAGACATAGGTCTTGATGATCTGTTTGGTGATTATGTGCCACCACAGCAAGAAAAACAAATAGTACCAAAACCACCAACATATGAAGAATCTTTACAAGATATTGTCGATCCCCAAGATCCTCAGGAGCTGCCACCTGAATATGATGATGATGAAGTGGTTGATTATGAAATAGATGATGAGGATAAAACCAAATTTGTTTTAAATGATATTGGTATTCCAGATTATGAAAATGTTGAAAAGGTTCTTAATATGCCAGAAATGAAGGCTCAAAAAGCCAAAAAATATATCAATAAAATAATAAAGGATGCAAGAAAGGCAAAACAACGATTGAATGGTTTTAAAGCAAATGTTACAAAACAATACAACAAAGGGGTTATAACAGAAGCTGATAGGCAGGTGCGAAATAAAAGAATAGATGATATGAGAATTATTTTAAATGAATACATAAAACATTATAAAACTAAACTGGGTTCAGGCATTAAAAGCCGAAGAAGACAGAGATGTAAAGCAGCTTCTCAAGAAATTAGAATTAATAATTGGTGAAGTTATTGCAGGTAACACATCAATTCAGATGAGAAATACAGGAGTCAATATATTGGACACATTATTGAAAATGGCAACAATTAATAGATCGCAGTATAATAAATTGTATAATAAGTATTTCAAAGTATAATTTATGTAAATGTATTATATACACATGGATCGAGAGATTGTATTGTCATCATATAGTGTCAAAAATCAAGGAAACAACACTCCTCAGAATTTTACAACTAAATTCACAAATCCCATAATATTGGGTAAAAATTATGAATATGTGGTAGGCCTTAACCGAATCGTTAACATGTCGTTCACATGGTTTAATGTAAATTCCTCATATAATAATCAATTAATAAAGTATAGCTCTGATAACGGCTCAACATTTCATGAAATTACTTTCCCAGCAGGAGTTTGGAATTATACAGATTTCGATACGTACATCAAGGACATAACTAAGATTGAAAAAGTTGTACCAAATGGTCCAAATACTGTTGATTATCCCATCACTCTTGAATTCAGCAATACAACATTCAGAGTCACAGTCACATTAGCTGAAAATTACCAACTTGATTTAACAGCAAGCAATTTCAATGAACTGATTGGGTTTGAAAAGGTATTGCTGAAAGATGAATTGAATGTAGGACCAAAAGTGCCTAATCTCAGTCAAGATACTGACGTACTCAATATTCATTGTGACCTCATCAATGATTCACTTGTAGACGGTCAAGATACAGACATTATTTATTCCTTCTCAACCAGCGTGCTTCGACCAAGTTACTCCTTTACCATCGAACCGCGAAGAGTCACATTCAATCCCGTCAATAAAATTAGTATAAGTAGTATCAGGATACATATCACAGATGGAAAAAGGAGATTAATCAACCTAAATGGAGCAGATACAGCTTTTTCACTGATTCTGAAAAGGGTAGAATAATGTAACATAATAGTATAAAATGAAACCATATGAATTTAAGAGGTTTTATCATCCAAAGCTTGGTAAATTTGTATATACGCATAAAGGGTCTGGGATTATCATTGATAATATTTTCAAACCGATAAAGAGTATTATGTCGTCTGCTGCAAAAACGTTTGCTAAGAAAAATGTTGGTAAAAAGACACCTGAGAAGTCAGGAGACCTGATAATGAATAAGCTTAGAAATATGTATGCAATTACCCCACCCATTAAACAAAAACAGCAAAATGAAAGTACTGATATGTTCATCAATAGATTGATATCAGGTAATGGTGTAAAAAGAAGGTGGAAATAGTTACAAAATTATCTAACATAATAGTATAATGTCTTTCAGAACAAGTGAATATTTACAAAGATATGAGTTCGTTCGATTTCAACTAGATGATGTCATTCGGGCTCCAGATAATGGTCAGCACCAACAAAAAAGTGGATATAAGTTTACAATTAATGACAGATCTGCATTCTATGATTGGTATAATGCTTATTTCGAGGTGCAATTTCAGTTGCAAGTCTTAGCTGATGGAGCTGGAATTGCAACTGACACACGTACAACAATTATCAACGGATCCCATTCATTAATTGATCATATGATGATAAAGAGTGCGGGTAAGATTGTGTATGATACTGATAATCTCCATAAAGTTACTTTTGTCAAGAACCTCCTTGAATATAGTGATGATTTCAGTCGTAGTGTTGGTAAAAATAGTCTATGGTATTTGGATACTAATCACACTACAGAAGACACTAATAAAGGGTTTGATGCTAGACACAGTTTGACAAAAAGAATTGGTGAAGGTGGTGGAGCTGAAAATGCAGCCAAAGATGTTAATGTAATAATACCACTCAATCGTTACAGTTTCTTCGAAGAGTTAGAAGGTCGAATGTTGGTTCCAATGCAACTTCAGTTTAATATAGAGTTGCAGAATGATGATGAATTAATTTTTAAACCAGCTGCTGCAGCTGCAAGTCGAGTGGTCATCAATAGATTTTTACTATGGGTCCCAAAAATGATACCGAAGGACAGCTTATATGATAAGTTCGTCAACTCATTTTTAACAAAAAAAACTTGGAAGTATAACAGAGAAATGTATGAAGTTTCCGCATCAACACAAAGCAGTGGATTTTTCCAGATCTCCTCCAGTATTGACAATGTTAAGACTATCTTAGTGTATCTACAAAGAGCTAAAACAAACAATGCAAATGCGAATCCATACATATTTGACACTTTTAAACTAAATGCAGCTAATTATAATTCTAGTATTGCAAATTGCAGATTGGAATATGGGAATGGAGTATTTTATCCAGAAACTGAATACGACTCAGAGTCAAAAGTAAGAATCTTCAATGATTTGATGTCCTATGCCATGAGAAAGAATGATTACAACACCGGCACACAACTCAACCTGGTTAATTACAACTCTCTTTATTCCATCATATATTTTGATCTGTCATATCAAACAGAGAAAGTAACAAGAGATCCAAAACAGTTGATATTTAGGTATAAACTTAATGCAAATAGTGCAACTCCTTTCAACGTGCACGCTATTGTCCTATATGAGGAAGAAGTTGTCATCGACAAGGTTGGAAATGAATTAGTCATAGTGTAAAAAGTATTGACAGTAATCAGATATTCCTTATTTTGTATATGTTATATAATCAAAAATTATATAACATATATTATATACAAGAAATGACTCAACTTTTTGAAATAAATGTAAAACTATCTGAAAATCAGAAGAAGAATCTGAGTGCCGCTTACCATAAAAGGGAAACGATTGTTATAAGGCTTACGAAGAACTCTCTTCGTGGGAATGATACTCTATATGTCCCAGCGATGGTAAAGAATAGATTGGAGAAAAATCGGGGATTGAAGAAGGGGATGGATATTAAGCTGGCTAAGACTAATATTAGAAAACAAGTTGGTGGAAGTTTGTTAACTACCATTCTAACCCTTGGTCGTGCAGCTTTACCTACTATTGGAAAAACATTAGGATTGTCAGCTTTGGCAGGATTGGCTAGTGAAGGTGCAAGTCAAATTGTTAAAAAGATATCTGGCAAAGGACAAACAGGAGGTTTCTTAATTCCACAAAACAAAATTGACACACTAATTGCAAACAAACACCTATTGTCTTCAAAACAAAAGAAAGACATATTATATGCTCTTCAATCAGGTTCAGGTGTTGTTGTGAAGCCAACTAAAAAACAATATGGTGGTTTCCTTGGTACTTTACTCGCCAGTATTGGAATTCCCCTGGTATTGAAAGCTTTGACTGGAAGTGGTGCTCCTAAGATTGGACCTCCACCTTACCCCCCACAAGGAGGTAAAGGAGCACCAAGAATGGGTGTATGGCAACCACCACCATTCATTGGATCATGGCCTAAGACACAAGCTGGTATGGGAAAAAAACCAACAAAAAAAAAAAGAGAAAGGGAAAAGGTGTACTATTAGGACCAAACAGCCCGTTCAATTCAATCCCACTCGTAGGGGCAATATTGTAAAACCTAAATTTAAAAAAGACATTCCGATGAGCAATCATGATTTAACAAAATGGTGCAGATATCTAAACATCCCAATCAATAATGTTCTATCAAGGGATGAAAGAGTTCCACATAATCATAGCCAAGCATTATTCATTTACAATCTTGAACCATCATATATGAGTGGAAGCCATTGGGTAGCAACTTTTGTAAAAGACAACATTATCAATTATTTCGACAGTTTTGGTATGCCTCCTTTTCAAGAGCTTGTAAATCATGCGAAAAGAAAGAATTTGACTTTGCTTCACCAAAATAATCATATTCAAAATATAAAAACAACAACATGCGGCTACTTCTGTTTATACTTTTTAAATGAAATGAATAAGGGTAATTCATATCATGATTTATTAAAAGTGTTTGACATTCATAATACAATGAAAAATGAGAAATTTATCAAACATTATTTCAAAAATATCTAACATATATGTATACATGGTAAAATCATATTGCGTAAAAGAAAAAAAACAAACTGAATGTGTTCCAGGTAGTGAACGATATGTTAAAACCAAAAATGGTCGAACAATGATGAAATGTCAGTGTGTCAGTTGTGGTATCACAAAAGCTAAATTCGTCAAGAATCAGGGAAACTAATTGTGCCTCCACAAGCTGGGGGCAGTTTGTTTGATATTTATGATAGTCATTCTATTGGTGAGATTGCTTTAAAAGGTTTGGCTAATTCTGGGGCTTTGCTTGCTCGACGGGGTGCTGCAAAGGCTATCAAATCAGATTATGCAAAGAAGAAAATAAAAATGTTGCAAATAAATATTTGGATCAAGTCCTTGACAGCTTTACAAATGACTTAAGTAAAAAAATAAAAGGTGGTTCAATAGATATACACAAGGCTATATTAAAAGTAGCGCCAAAGAAAGGTTTTGTTATGCCTGGACATAGATATACAGGTCCTGGTAATCCTTTAGAGCAGCAGCTGAGATATGATCCAAACACTGGTCAAATACTTGAGATATATCAACAACCAACTGGAAAAACAGATGCTGTATCAATGCAACATGATGTTGATTATTCAGTATGTGGAAATAAGAAAAAAAGTGATCAAGTTAAATGTAAGAATAAAGCTGATAGAAAAATGGTTAAAGCTCTTGATGCTATTCCATGGAAAGACAGACAATGGGGACATGCAATTGCTAGAAATACTATAGCAGCCAAATCAAAATTAGGTATGGGGGTTAAAAAAAACGTCAACAGCCGTCGAGTGAAGAAAACTGGCAAGTAAAATTAGCAGATGAATTACATACACCAATACATCATAAATTTACTCGGCGGCGTGTGATTACAAATCATATTGATGAAATATGGGCAAGTGATTTAGTTGAAATGCAGCAGTTTAGTAAATGGAATAAAGGCTATCGATATCTTCTAATGGTTATTGATGTATTCAGTAAATATGGTTGGATTATTCCATTGAAGGATAAGAAAGGTGAATCTGTCACTGAAGCATTTAAATCAATATTCAAAGGAGGTAGAAAACCACAATATCTTTGGGTTGATAAGGGTAAAGAGTTCTATAACAAACATGTGAAAGATTTATTAGAGAAAAATGGGATACATATGTACTCAACTGAGAATGAAGAGAAGTCCTCAGTGGTTGAAAGATGGAATAGAACAATTAAATCCAAAATGTGGAAACAGTTCACTGTTCAAGGTAATACACAATATCTTGATATCTTACCAAAATTATTAAATCAATACAACAACACAAAACATTCAAGCATAAAAATGACTCCAGTTGAGGCATCAAAGAAAAAGAATGAAGGAACTGTTTACTTTAATCTATATGGTGATATGGAAACATCAAAACAAAAACCGAAATTCAAAATAGGTGATAAGGTGCGAATGTCTAAGTATAAAAGAAAGGTATTTGATAAGGGTTACACACCAAATTGGACAGAAGAAGTGTTCACAGTTGATAAGATTCAATACACGAATCCAATAACTTATAAGGTAAAAGATCTCAGAGGTGAAGATATTCAGGGAAGTTTCTATGAGTTTGAGTTGTTGAAAGCTAAGCAGGATGTTTTTCGTATTGATAAAATCATTCGTAGAGATTATAAAAAGAAACAAGCTTTAGTGAAGTGGAAGGGATATAGTGATGATTTCAATAGTTGGATTCCAATGAGGGATTTAGTAAATGTATAATGGTATCATTTTAAACACACCATATAAATATAAAAATATATAATATATATATAGAATGGAACTCCAAAAAACATTGTACAAAAATGAAAAATTAAATGTTGAAATCAATTGTTATATTGATAAGAAAAATGAGTTATGGTTTCGGGGTAAGGAGATAGCTCAGATATTGGATTACGCTGATACGAAAAGGGCAATTCAGAAACATGTTCATATTGATGATAAAAAATTGATTGATTTAAAAATATTACAAAATCCTTCAGGGGACAAAAAATCCCCCCAAGCTGACAGTAAAAATCCTTCATGGACAAAAACGGTCCCCCAAGAAATAACTCGAAAATGTTATTTTATAAATGAATCCGGTTTGTACTCATTAATGCTTTCTTCTAAAAAACCACAAGCAAAAGAATTCAAACACTGGATAACAAGTAAAGTATTACCATCAATTAGAAAAAAAGGTTATTATAAAATTAACAGCAATAAATTAGTAATTGAGAATGAAAATGATTTACATTTCAAAGTTGTTAATTTTATAAGAAAAAAATACCCACAAACTCTTATGATTGCTGGTTTGGGTGAATATCAAATAACATCAAGTATGAGAATAGCATCTTGGAAGAAAGGATATATGCCAGGACAATGTGATCTCATGATAATGAATCCAACAAGTAAATATAATGCTATTTGTTTAGAATTTAAAAGCCCTACTGGTTCATATCAAGTGAGTAAAAAACAGTTGGAAATGAAGGATATGTATATTAAAAACAAATGCAAATACTTTATCAGCAATTCTTATGATGATGTTATATTTGAAATAATGAAACATTTGGAAGAAAGTTATAAATATTTAAAACGTAGAAAAAAGAGATAATATCATTTTAAACGCATTTAAAAATATAAAAAATATATAATATATATAGAATGGAAAATCAGACTGTAAAGAGAGGCCCTGGAAGACCAAGAAAATATTTCACTGAAGAAGAAAGAAAGACAGCAAACAGACCATACTTTACTAAATACATGTTAACTACAGAATGGAGATGTATCGACTGTGGAAATAGAAATTATACTATGGCTGGTAAATTCAGTCATTTAAAAACAAAGAAGCATAAGAAAAATGCTAACACTCAAGCTAAAAATAAGTATTAAATTATATTTAGTTCTGAATTTGATTTAGTATTAAATTTAATACTAAACCAAATTAGCTAGCTAGCTGATATCCAAAAATAAACGCAATTAAAGAAATATTTTTTATATAAATATATAATATAGAATGTCTTTTTTCCAGCTACTCTCAACTCGATACTACAAAACCGCTAAAAAATTAGGTTATAAATGGTTAGATCTAGTTAGAAAAACAACCAGACAAAATGTAATTAATAATGTTGAATTACAACAAATTATTAAGAAACATAAGCAAGATAAAATCAAAAATAAACAACACTTGGAACAGTTAAAAAAACTCAAAAAAGAGCATAAGAGAATAATGAAACAATATAAACCAAAAACTGAGATAGAGCAATTGAATCAAGCATTGAAGGGTTATACTAAGTCTTTTGAAATTGGTATTAAAAATGATAAAGACCCACTTATACAATTAGAGTCAACAAGACAAGCACTTGAATATCATATCATAGAAATATTAAAATCTGAAAAAGGATTAAAATTTGTTGAAACATTGAAGGTAACATTTGAAAAATTAGCAAATGATGGACAAATTAATAAAGCTGCTTATTTTAATAGTACACCACAAACTATTATAAATGAAACTGAAATAAAAAAATCATTCAATTTATCAAAACAACAAATATTAAATAAAGTTGCTCAATGGGTATCTGAAGGTTCTGGTTGGACTATTAAATCTGTTGATAATCATTATCTTAATGTTGTGAAATATGAACCATTGAAAGGCACATCATATATTAATCTACCACCAGAACTTAGAAATAGTAAAAAAGGATTGATTAATATTAAGAATGAGGATAATGAATGCTTTAGATGGTGTCATATTCGGTATTTAAACCCACAAGATAAAGATCCACAGAGGATTAAAAAATCTGATAAACAATATATTAATAAGTTAGATTATTCCGAAATTGAATTTCCAGTTACTATTAAACAATATAATAAAATTGAAAAACAAAATAATATTAATATTAATGTATTTGGATATGAAAATAAACAGGTATATCCTATTTATATATCAAAAGAAAAAATAATAATGAATTAAATTTACTATTGATAACAGAAAATGAGAACAAACATTATGTGCTTATTAAAGACTTCAATAAGTTCATGTACAATCAAACAAAACATAAAGAAAGAAAACATTTTTGTATGTATTGTCTACAATGTTTCAGCTCTGAAAGAGTATTGACTGATCATAAAGACAATTGCATCACAGTAAATGGAATACAGGCAGTAAAAATACCTGATAAGGATAACAATATATTGAAATTTGACAACTTCCATAAACAACAACAAGTGCCATTTGTGATTTATGCAGATTTTGAGGCTATAACAGAAAAGATATTAGGTTGTAAACAAAATAATGATAAATCATATACTGAAGCCTTCCAGAAGCATAGAGACTGTGGATATGGCTATAAGATAGTTTGTTGCTATGACGACAAATATAGCAAACCTGTAACAATATATAGAGGTGAAAAGGCTGTGTATAAATTTATGGAGAAAATGCTTGATGAAGTCAAATATTGTAAAAGCATCATCAAGAAGCATTTTAACAAACCATTGAGAATGACAAAAGATGATGATGATAAATTCCGAAAAGCGGATAAATGTCATATTTGTGATAAAAAATATACTGAGAAAGACATAAGAGTTAAAGATCATTGCCATATTACCGGTAAATACAGAGGCTCAGCCCATCAAGAATGTAATCTAAAACTAAGAGTAAATCCAGAAGAGATAAAAATTCCTGTTATCTTTCATAATCTACGTGGGTATGATTCACATTTTATAATGCAAGAGATAGGTGAAATCGTTAAAAAACATACATACAAAAATAAGAAAGGAGAGGAGAAACAGATGAATATCAATACAATTCCAAATAATATGGAAAAGTATATGGCTTTCATGCTTGGTAATCATCTTACCTTTATTGACAGTTTCCAATTTATGAGTTCAAGCTTAGAAAAACTTGTAAGTAATATACCAAAAGAAGCATTGAAATATACCTCAGAAATTTTTAAAGGTAAAAAGCTTGATTTAATGGCTAGGAAAGGTGTTTATCCTTATGATTATATGGACAGCTTTGATAACTTCAATAAAAAGCTACCAACAAAAGAAGAGTTTTACAGCATATTAAATGATGAACATATATCAGATGAAGACTATAAACATGCTCAAAATGTTTGGAATACATTTAATTTGAAAAGTATGGGAGATTATCATAATTTATACATTAAATCAGACGTATTACTATTAGCTGATGTATTTGAAAACTTTAGAAAAACATGTTTACAATATTATAAGCTAGATCCTTGTCATTATTTCTCATCTCCAGGGTTATCATGGGATGCTATGTTAAAAATGACTGATATTAAATTAGAATTAATAACTGATATTGATATGTTTTTATTCATTGAAAAGGGAATGAGAGGGGGAATCAGTTATATTGCTAATCGTTATGGAAAAGCTAATAATAAATATATGAACAATTATAATAAAAATGAACCATCTAAATATATTATGTATCTTGATAATAATAATTTATATGGATGGGCAATGAGTCAATATCTTCCAACTGGAGAATTTAGATGGCTTACAGAAATACAGATTGATAAGTTTAATGTTAATAATATCAGAGATGATAGTGAAAAAGGATATATATTAGAAGTTGATTTAGATTATCCAGAAAAACTTCATGATTTGCATAATGACTACCCAGCTGCTGCTGAAAAAATAACTGTTCAAAAAGATATGTTATCTTATTACTGTAAAACTATTGCTGATAAATATAATATATCAACTGGATTGGTACATAAATTAATACCTACATTAAGCAAAAAAGATAAATATGTATTACATTACAGAAACTTAAAATTATATTTAGATCTAGGTTTAAAACTGACTAAAGTACATCGTGTTTTAAAATTCAATCAATCTCCTTGGTTAAAACAATATATTGATTACAATACAGAAAAAAGAAAGAATGCAAAAAATTCATTTGAAAAAGATTTCTTCAAATTAATGAATAACAGTGTATTTGGTAAAACTATGGAAAACCTTAGAAAGAGAGTTGATGTAAGACTTGTAACTAATGAAAAGAAACTATTAAAGTTAGCTAGTAAACCAACTTATGTTAGTAGTAAAATATTCAATGAAAATCTAGTAGCTGTTCATAAGATAAAAGAAACACTTACATTAAACAGACCTGCTTATGTAGGCATGTGCATATTAGATCTAAGTGAAACTCTCATGTATG
>OX393567.1:11540662-11580662 GCA_947652115.1 Blastomussa wellsi
AGAATATTCCTTGTTGAAGAAATATCTGCACAAGTTTATACGCCAAGATGGCTGCCGCAAGATATTCGGCAGACGTTCTGCAAGCTGAGGAGGTTAAAAGAAATACGCTTCAAGCTATGTCTGCTAATCAGAGGGTCCTGAAGGGGTAATATGGGAATTGGGATTGGCCTGATTTTGCACTGGGAAAATGGGATTTGGGTGACTGGGACTGGGATTTTGTCACTGGGAATAGGAAAAAATGTGAACAATGGGAATGGATAAATATCTTTTACCCATAACCAGGCGAGACATCACTTATTTTCTGGATTGAGAAACATCAGAGAATTCTTCAAGCGCCTAGGCTCGATTTCCGCCGCTCTCTCGAGTCCGGAGGAGCGCGGGCTCCGATTCCCGAACAGCGGCTGGTAATGCCTTGCTCGTGTCAATTTTTCGAAGGTTTAGCCAGCACGTTTTATTTTCCCCAACCAGCGGCCTCGACTTGTGGTTAATGATATTTGTGTACAGTGGTGTGTGTATTAAAAGTGTGTGTGTAAAGCCAAGTTTGCAGAGCATAAATATTTTTATGACACGAAGAAAAAAATGCCGGAAGCATAGTTCTCATTCCAGAATGCCACGACCTTTAGCGCCTAATGATAGGGACCCTGAGTAAGATGTAGAAAGCTCTCTTAAATAAGGCCGAATTTATACTAGAGACGAATTGCCCGACGCCGAATTTATATTAGGAGACGATTTATCCATGTGAGATGATTTATTCACGTCTTGAAGACGTGCTAACAGACGAATCAGCCGAAGACATTGGCCACATAATTCGTCTTAACACCGGATTTATATTTAAACGATTTACCCGTCTCGGGCAGACGAATTTCCCGTCCGATACGGCTAATTCGTCTCTAGTATAAATTCGGCAATGAGCATGATCCGTTCAACCAGGCTTGGAAGAATAAGAACACTTACAAGTCGGATCAAGAGAATACGCTTTAGTTGATATTTATTATACATTACAGTAACTATCTGTCTTCTTATTGGCCAATAGTCTATTGGTGGTTTTCACTGTCACGCTATCAAAAACTAAATTTGGAACAATTTCAGCTACAGAAGCTGAGTATTTCAGCGAGTGTAGATGATAAATAAATAAAAAATTTCTCCAAGTCTCAGGTTTGTGCAGTGTGCCGTTCGCGAGTTATTTCCCGAAACGTTCCAGGAAAATTTACAAAGCTTAGTATGGATACGCCATATTTGTGTCCTTCCGACTTGTAACGATCAGTAAAGACGCGGTCAGGTACCAAAACATCAACTTATATTTAACACAAGAGCATATAGCTACAGTTCACGAAGATACAACATGGCCGACCACCAGGTACGTTTACCCAGGGTGCCTTGCGGCCAGATGAAGCTCGATACTTCATGTATGCGTACTCGTTACATCTCCTTCCCTAAGTTCCTTAGATTCGTAGTCCAACAAACACAAACAATAATGTTCCGCAATGTTTCTATGCCTCAAGGTACTTATGTGCTAAACAACTGTGCATACAAGTAGGTAGAACTAACAATAAAAAAAAACAATAACAAACAAAGAGGCAAAATCAAAAGAGTGTCTCCTTAGCATTGATAATCTTGTAGCCACCGTGGTGGGTGACGTTCACGAGTTGGACGACTTGGTGGCTCTGGAACTACTTGGGTCGGCACAACCAACGGCTGCGGTAACTCCTCTGAGCTTGTCTCAGTCTGCTTGGTTAGCTCAGTTGGCTCACTTGTTTCGGATGGCTCCAACTTTTCAGGAGTGGCCCTTAACCATCGGCGGTTCCGTCGATACTGTTTCCCATTGACATCCACTAGATAGGAACGGTTGCCTGCATCTCCAATGACTTGCCCAAGGGACCATTCTTTCTCACCCGGTAGACGCATTCTTATGGCATCACCATTGTCGAACTTTGGCAATTCCCGTGTGTGTTGGTCATAATAATGCTTCTGCTTCTGCTTTCTCCTCTCAATCATCTCTGGTACGTTAGTAATCACATGAGGCTCTAACAAAGTCTTTGCTACAGGAAGACGAGTGCGTGTTCGCCTGCCATAGAGTAGCTGAGAAGGTGATGCGTGCATTCCTTCAGTAGGTGTGTTGCGCCATTCGAGTAACGCCAACAAGGGATCACGCTTATCTGCACGGGCTTTCATCAACAACGACTTGCAGGACTTCACGGCATTTTCAACACGACCATTACTCTGTGGATGGCGAGGGCTTGAAGTAATGTGATGAAAATCCCATTCTCTACTGAAGGACTCAAACTCTCCACTGTTGAAAGGTGGTCCGTTGTCGCTAACAAGTGTCACAGGGATGCCATGTCTGGCAAACCAAGTCTTTAAGACAGTAATGACACGATTGCCTGTGGTGCTACTTAAATCTTGTACCTCAAAATAACCAGAGTAGTAGTCAACAGCTATCAGGAAAGTCTGTCTCTCAAGTATAAACAAATCAACCCCAACTTTCTCCCACGGAAGACTGGGCACAGCATGGGGCTGCAGTGGCTCTCTACATTGTTCAGGTCGATAGCTGTTACAAATACCACATTTTGATAGGTAATCCTTGAGCTGCGCCGTGATGCCTGGCCAGTAAACAATATCACGAGCACGACGCAGTGTCCCTTCGACCCCAATATGCGACTCATGCAGGCTCTTCACAATGTCAGAACGTTCACCAGCAGGTATGACTAAACGATGACCCTTGTATACCAAACCATCCTCTGTGGTCAAGTCATCCCGGCTATTCCAATACAGCTCAATCACTTGTTTACGACGCCTGTCATTTTCACGTGCATTTGCCAAGGTCTCTGGCCAACCATTGCGGATAACATCAGATAGGATCTGTAACTCTTCATCCTTAGCAGTCTCCTCGCGCAGCCTCTGCAAACGAGTGGGAGATACGGTCAGTTCTTCATCGTGCTTGATCTGCTCTAACTCAAAGGCAAATAATCGTTCCTTAATTGAACGGACATCACTGGTTGGGACTGTTGACTGTTCGCCCTCGACGTATGCTCGGCTTAGGGTGTCAGCCAAGAACATCGTGGCGCCTTTCTTGTATTCCACTTGGATGTCATAATTCTGCAAACGGAGTCGCATTCGTTGGAGTCGCTTCGGGGAGCTGTGGATGGGTTTCTTGAATATTGTTTCCAGTGGCTTGTGGTCTGACTGGACAACTACATCACGTCTTCCAAAGATGTACTGATCGAACTTTTCACATGCAAAGACTATGGCAAGGAGCTCCTTCTCGATTTGCGCATAATTTTGTTCAGTAGGGGTCATCACACGAGAACTGTAAGCCACTGGACACCCTTCTTGTAAGAGGGCAGCTCCAAGTCCACTCTGGGAAGCATCACACTGGATGACTACTGGTTTGCTTACATCATAGTAGGCAAGTACAGGGGCGGTTACAATCATTTGTTTGACGCGGGCCAAAGCATCAGCATGGGCGGGTAACCAACACCATTCAGCATCTTTTTCAGTGAGCTTCCTCAGGACTTCTGTTTCATCCGACAAGCGTGGCAGAAACTTTGCCAGATAATTCACCATGCCAAGGAATCGACGCAGAGAGTGAACATCAGTGGGGTCAGGCATTTGTACTATAGCCTCCACCTTGCATGGGTCAGGTTTGAGACCTTCTGGGGTCAAAATATGACCAATGAAGGGAACTTCTTGCTGTCTCAGCCGGGCTTTCTTCTCGTTCAGTTTCAGGTTTCTTTCACGACAGCGATCTAGGAAAGCACGCACATTTTGGTCATGGTCTGACTGCCACTCAGCAGGTGTGTTGCCATATCCAACAATCACAAAATCATCAGCAATGACCTCTACTCCCTTAAGCCCCTCTATGTGCTCTCGCATTCTTCGCTGCCAAACTTCTGGTGCGCTGCTGATGCCAAACGGCATTCGCTTCCAACGGTAACGCCCGAAGGGGGTATTGAACGTGGTGAGCATACTAGATTCCTTGTCAAGTTCCACCTGCCAGAACCCATTACTAGCATCAAACACACTAAACAGCTTTGCTCCGTTTAGTCTAGTTGCAATTTCCTCAATTGTTGGCATTGGGAAATGTTCTCGTTTTATGGCGACATTCAGGTCCCTGGGATCAAGACAGATGCGTATCTTTGTTTCTCCACTTCCTTCAGAAAGAGGCTTTCTCACCACCAGCATGCTGGATACCCAATCAGTGGGCTGATCCACCTTTGCTATGACATCATTAGCTGTCATTTCCTCCAGCTTCCTCTGCACATGCTCAGTCATGGCAACAGGTAACCGCCTTGGTGGGTGGACTACAGGCTTCACAGACTCGTCAGCAACAATATGGTACTTCCCATATAGCTTTCCAAGGCCTTCAAACACGTCAGCATACTCTTCTAGTAAGGGGTCTCTACCTGCCTTCAGCACATTTACGCGTGGATCACGGTCACAATCAAGGATCTTTATCAGGTTCATTTCTAACATGGTCTTCTTGGACAGTACTGGCTCATAGCCATGACCCTTGACTACACTAGCTAGCTGTCCATTACGGGTTGCATACAGGGTAGCTTTGCCCTCGGTAGGTTGTTCATACCCATTGGCTAAGATCAGAACCGACTTCACTCGAGTATCAAGACACTTTAAGTCCAGATCACCAGTCAGGCCCTTGTAGACATCCAAAGGCAGAAGGTTACACTCAGCTCCAGTGTCCATCAAGAAGGCAACTTCATGGCCTGTCATACTGTCAGCATCCTTTGACACGCTGAGGGTCACCACCTCACGTCCTTGCCCGCTTGCAACGCCTGCTGTACTCAAATAAAACCGCTCCTGGACAGTAGACACCTTACTTTTTGCTGGACGCTACAAAATGATTCTTCTTTTTACAATATGCACAGGTCTGGCCAAATGCAGGACAGTTGCGTTTTTCATGATTCCTGCCACAGAATCTGCAATCTCTAATCTTATTCTCTTTCCCTAATGGAATGTCATCAGGCTGCTCTTTCTCTTTCTGTTTGACAACATTCAAACCAGATTCCACAGTCATAACTTTAATTTGAGCAGCTGTGCTTTCTGAAGCGCGAGCAATATCTAAAGCTTTCTCTAAAGTCAACTTCTTCTCTTTAAGCAAATTTTCACGTACCTTGCCATTTCTGGTACCAGTTACTAAACGATCACGGAGAAGCTGCTCTGGTGTGAGTGATTCAAAATCACAGTTCCCTGCAATTTGGCGTAATTCCGTCATGTATTGATCAACTGTTTCAGACTCCCGCTGATCTCGAGTAAAGAATAGAAAACGTTCGTAAATAGTGTTCTCTCTAGGTATACAGTAATCTTCGAATTTCTTTAAGACGGGAGCAATCTTCTTCTCATCTCCATCCGTGGCCCAAGTGAAAGTACGAAACACCTTATTTGCTTCTTTTCCGATAACTGCCAACAACGTCGCCACTTGTCGCTTTTCATCTTCTTTATCCAACTTTGTAGCCAGCGTATAGTTCTTCCAGGCAGCGACCCAAACTCGCCAGTTCGATGCTGTTGAACCATCGTTGAGCTCAAGAATGTTGGGGGGTGGAATTTGAAAATTCGCCATTGTCGATCCTCGCTGCTTGTTTTTGGCACAAAATTTCCAGTTCTCGTGGCGTATAGGTCCGGTGGATTTCTGACACCATGTAACGATCAGTAAAGACGCGGTCAGGTACCAAAACATCAACTTATATTTAACACAAGAGCATATAGCTACAGTTCACGAAGATACAACATGGCCGACCACCAGGTACGTTTACCCAGGGTGCCTTGCGGCCAGATGAAGCTCGATACTTCATGTATGCGTACTCGTTACACGACTGACACACAAAAAATATGATGGTTCTGGCGCAGCGAGTTGTACAAACGGTTAATGATCTCTAACAAACCTGTTTTATACCGAAACTCGGCTCCCAAACTCACCTCGTTTCGGTATAAAACAGGTTTGCTAGAGATCATGAACTTTTTGTACAACTCGCTGCGTCCAGAACCATCATATTTTTTGTGTGTGCGAGTATAACAAATAAATTGCCACTGAAGCGCATTTCATCAACCAACATATTTGCATTTAGCTGCCAATTGTTCTTCTTTTCCAAAAGGCTGTTGGCTGACAAAACAACGGCCAATTAATGAATGTTGGAAGAAAAAACTGGAACGGCAGGAGAAATTAGTGGATTTTGACAACCAAACAATTGGTCCGCAAACAGCGCCCATGAAAAAAAAATCAGACTGAATCGTGGTCGTTCTGGAATTAGGGGTTGTTCAGAAACGTGAAACGTAAACCATAGAAACTATTGCGTGACTTCGCGGTCCAGTGAAGACGTAATAGCGTGCCAGAGAAAAATATTATATACTGAAGAAATACTTGTACTGCGAATTTGCGTCAGAATTATTTTCCAATTGAAGAAATGTCTGCACAAGTATATACGCCAAAATGGCAGCCGCAAGGTTTCCATCCGAAGTGTTGCAAATGTTTTACGCCCCGATTGCGGAGCAGGAAAACAGAAACCTGCCACAACCATTGGAACCCGACGTGGTGGAAATAGTAGACCTTTTCATATTAGCCCGCCGAAATTATTTTCGGGAGTGGCTTCGCGTATTGAAAATGGTTGTATCCGCAGAAAACGTAAACAATGACGACCATCTTGCTTTCGCAAGACAAAACAAAGAAAAGTTTACAAATGTGGTTGAAAAAGAAATCAAACAGTTAAATAGCGTGAAAGTAAGTTTTGAGCTATGAGCAGAGTTTTCAATTATAAGAAACGATAAAAGACAAACCATGCAACATTATTTTCGAGAACGAGACCCGTGCGTTTTCGAACGACATGATGATGAGGGCCAAATAAAAATTGAGCTCGCAAGAATCATTGAAAGAATGAAGGGAGAAATTGAGGACTGGTCAGCGGCTGGATCAGGATGGGTTCTTGAAAGAATAATAGTTGCGTACGTGAATGTCGCACGCTATCAGCCACTGCGCGGAGGAACTTATTTGTCTCTTCAAGCCAAACTGGCAAACAAGAAGGCCATAGTCAACGTGCAAAACAGGGATAACGAAAGTTTGAAGTGGTCACTCAGAGCTTCTTTATTCCCTGCATCAAAAGACCCACAAAGACCATGCAAATATCCGGTTAACGATGGTATCAACAACCAAGGCATAGATTTCCCAACACCGGTAAAGCAGATAGACAAGCTTGAGGCGCAAACCAAAGGCCTCGCAATAAATGTCTTTGGCTGGGAAAACAACTGTGTGATAATCCACAGGTTAAGCAGTAAAGAAGCGAATGTGGAGTCGGGGGAAATACAGCACTATTGTTATGTAAAACGTGAGAGCGCTTTGTTGTTTGATCAGACCAAAAACTGCAATGCAAAACACTATTGCATGTTGTGCGTGACGGCACGGCAAGACCCCTTTCTGCCTGACTACGACCCCAGCAAACCGAAAAAATATATTATGTATCTCGACGCAAACAACCTTTACGGATGGTCAATGAGCAAGCCCCTCCCCAAGAAAGGGCTGCAATTTCTGCAATAGGCTCACCGAACACAATTCCGACACCGGTGAGTGAAGTTGCAACGGCTCCAGAAGACAGAGCGGCAGATACAGCGCCAAGAGAGACCACGGAATAGTGAATCACTTTCGGGCTTTTTTATATTTTTTTAACTCAAGCCTGTAATGTTCTGCCTCATGGGCTATTTTTTTTTTAAATTTTGCTGACCTCAGTAATTTTCTGGGGTTCTTGAGAGAGGTAGCTCTGGATAAATATTATCAGGCGGTGCACTTGGCAAGAACTTCACTAAAGAGCCCCTCCCAGGGGTTTTAGGGAACACGGGAACTGTAGTATTTATTTTCAGGGAACAGGGGATATTTTCAAATTATTTTCAGGGAACAGGGGAACTCTTGACTAGATTGTTGGGATCATTTTTGGGAACAAGGGGTTTTAGTAATGGGGAACAAGGGATAAAATCCAAAAAGGTTAAGGGATCTTGGGAACATGCACCCCCCCCTGGGAGGGGCTCACTAAAGACATGGCATATTATAACATTTCAATTTAAAAAGTTGCTTGCATCTCACTTTTTTAGAAAATGAATACCCTGATTTAGAAGAAATAATTGAGAAGTTAATTGATAAAATAGTTCTTAAATCAAATGGTTGTGTAAGTTTTAAAGATATTAGATTAATTTGTGTATGTGAAAGAAATATTCGAGATGGTATTAATATTTGTGACATGTTATAAATATAATCGATACTGTTCTCAAATAGTTTTAGAATATACTTATTATTGATATAAAATTATTTTATTTTACGTTAGCCTCATTATGACTCACTGGGTTATAATGAGGCTGTATTACGTTTTTGTGAAATTTTTTTTCTAACCCTATTATATAATGGAAAAATTGCAACAACAATTGTTAGCATTTCAAAATGAGATGTATAATAGAATGGAACAATCAGAAAAAAAGTCAGTGAAAAGGACAAAATCGTAAAAAATCGAGCTAGAGAAATAAAAAGATTTGAAAAATAAATTTTTGTTCTAGAGTTTTACGGCTTTCCGTGTTTCCTTGGTGAAGGGAAAGGCCGCAGACTGTCATTTGTTGCTTAGAATGATTTGGGAGATTGAAGTGTCTCGCGACCGGTTTCGATGCATTTTTGTCGTCTTTCTCTACGTCACGAAGGTGTTCTCGGAATCGGTCGCCAAGTCTTCTCCCTGTTTCGCCGATGTATTCAAAGGCGACAGACCACAATCTCAATGGTGGTTCCTGTAATAAATATCTAATTGCCATAACCGTTCATCAGTAGGATGCCTAAAATGCTTGTAATTCCACAATTGGTTTCGGCTCCATTAAATCCTATACCATATATCGCTTGGGTCCGGATATTTTGTCAACGTTGTGAATGAAAGGGCATGTTTTGAATCGTGCGCGAGCGCATTTAAAAGTTCCGGGTTGATCACTAGTTTGGAATGCACTTCTGACTAAAAAGTTACCTATGTTTTTGTCGCGTTTAAATGAAATTAATGTCACAGAGGGAAAGCAACGATAGAATTCCATTCACCCTCACATTTCACCCTCACAACCACGCAGTTAAATCCATCATTCTCAAAAACTTTAAATTACTTCAAAATGATCCCGACACTGGTAAAATCTTTTCGCAACCTCCATTAATTTCATTTAAACACGACAAAAACATAGGTATTTTTTTAGTCAGAAGTGCATTCCAAACTAGTGATCAACCCGGAACTTTTAAATGCGCTCGCGCACGATGCAAAACATGCCCTTTCATTCACAACGTTGACAAAATATCGGGACCCAAGCGATCTATCAAAATCACTGATCATTTCATGTGTACCTCAGCCAATGCCATCTACTGTATAACTTGCACTCATTGCAAAAAGTTATACATCGGCGAAACAGGGAGACGACTTGGCGACCGATTCCGAGAACACCTTCGTGGCGTATAGAAAGACGACAAAAATGCATCGAAACCGGTCGCGGGACACTTCAATCTCCCAAATCATTCTAAGCAACATATGGCAGTCTGCGGCTTTTCCCTTCACCAAGGAAACACGGAAAGCCGTAAAACTCTAGAACAAAAATTTATTTTTCAAATCGGCACTCTTAATCCTCACGGTATCAACGAACGCTTTTCATTCAACTAATTTATTCCGAAGTTTTCACGTTACCAGGCACCAGCCAATAGCGAAGCTCCATCTTTCTGTATATAAAAACACACGACGCACAATTCCTTTATTCGCTCCGACGAACGGTTAACGCTCGAAACGTCAGCTCTTGAATCTTTTTACGGTGGCCAATTGACATTATCAACCCAGTTGATAAAACCAAATTATATGGTAAAATGAGAGGTTGCCCACCATGAAGTAGGAATAATCCAAAAAAGGAAGAACCACGTGTGAATACTGAATTGATACAACAACCAAGAAATATTAAATTAACTGAGAGTGCAATCGAAGGTAACATAAAAGTATTTTCTACTGATATTAAAGATAAGAATAAACCTCTTTCATATACAAAAATAAAATAAGAGAAGTCCTAAAAGAATTTGGTACTATTAAATTCAATAGATCTCTTACTATTGTCTTTAAAAATGAAAATGAAAATAGAGAAGATTATATCACAAAAGAAATAGAATCTGATATTCATATTATTCTCCGTGAAGATCAGATAGATGATACACTGGAAAAAAACTCTAAATGAAATTTTAGAGAAAATTGCTAATTACGTTACAATCAAAAGTGGGTGGACAATTGATGTTATAAAAAATGGTTTCATAAAATTTTACAAGTATGTCCCACTTCAGGCTTTAATGAGGAAAATATTAAAGTTAGAGATCATGATCATGTACCTGGGAAATTTCGTGGTGCTGCTCATAAATTTTGTAATCTTAACCTCAGAATGAGTACTAAAGTTCCAGTTGTCTTTCATAATGTTCGCGGATATGATGGGCATTTTATAATACAAGAAATTGGTAAGTTTGGAGAAAAAATTGATGTAATCCCAACTAACTCTGAAAAGTACCTGTCAATGATGATGAAGGAAATTGTATTTATTGACTCAATGCAATTTATGGCTTCATCTCTTGATAGGTTAGCCAGTAATTTAGAAAATAATCAGTATAAATATTTTGTAAATGAATTTTCAGATATTCCAAAATTGATCTTACAAAGAAAAAGGGTATTTATCCTTATGATTATTTTGATGATTTCTCGAGGTTTAAAAATGAGAAATTTCCATCGAGAGACTCCATCTCTTGAATGAAGAAGAACTGTCAGAAAAAGATCATGAACGTGCATTGAAAGTTTCCAGAGAAATGGGATGTAAATATATGGGTGAATATCACGATTTATATTTAAAGTGTGACGTTTTGTTGCTGAGCGATGTTTTTGAAAATTTTAAAAAAGAATATGGCCTCGACCCTGTACATTATTTTTTTTTTACATTATAAGCTATTTATACTTAGCGCAAAACAACCTTTCCTAACAGAGATTCCGGCTAGTGGAAAATTTACGAAGTACTCGAAGTGCTCGCTTCTGGCTGCTCGCCATCTGTATTTTATAACGTGATCGCTGCTCGCCATTTTCCTAAAGTGCTCGCTGCTTGACAATTGCTCGTTCTCGCAAAAATAAACACACTGCTTGCATGCTCGCAAAGAACATTCCACGGTTACAATCACTACAAACTGAGACATCAAAGAGTACATTACCTGCAAGTTGTATTTAAACACTCCGTTAGTACATATGATGAAACATGGTCAGAAAATCGGTCTTACATTGAGCGAAACAAACTACACTGACGTTATAATTGCGTGTATAAATGTCAATCGATACAGATCTCTACGGGATTGATAGATATTTCAACTGTGTACCACCCCCACATATTCTCAAACCGAGCCGTCGAGCGGGCCAGCTGGTGGTGTTGTACCAGGCTTAACCGCCCCCGGGCCTGATATTCCTGCTGTTGGTGAGCAGTTGGCCGTGCTGGTTGGCCGTGCTGACAGGAAGAGCCAAAAAGGCCATCGGGGTGCAGTTAACACACAAGCAGGTGAAGCGCCTGAGCGACAAAGATGTTGAGAAATACACCAAACGGTACGAGACATACGTAGGCTCAAAGACAACTGACAGCTTGATCGACAGCTTCATTTTTCTTGTGACCAAAGGGGTCGGAATGGTCGTTGACGTCAAAGACATCGATCCTTATCAAAGAGAACTCAGAAACGACTACATCACCAACAAAGAGCTCTCCAATCTGGCTGGCAACATTGCTTTGAAGTGCGGCCGGTTTCTTGCTCTTGCCAACGCGGCGCTGATCACCACAAAACACATTGATTTTAATGAGCATTTGAAAAGTAAGTACGAAACAAAATCGGAAGAAATCACTGAAAAAACTCACTATTCACTATTGAATAATTACCTTCCATTATTAAATAATTGCTTTTCATTATTATATTTGCTCAACAATACCTTTGCACAATGTCGACCGAACAACCTGAGAGCGCACATTCGCAAGGAAAGATCACACAGCAAGCGACAACTCCAACTCTGGTAAAATGGTTGCTGAAAGAACTCGGTTGCCCCGCGAAGCACAGAAAAAAGCTTATCTCGAGGCTTCTCCATAATTGCAAGAGAGAATGAAACAAACTCTGCGCGTTCGCCTGCTCCTGAGCCGGTGCCAGAGATCGCACCAGCGCCCGCTGCAGCTGATTCCAAAGTTTCAAATGGTCTCAGCACAATCCAATTGATCTCTATCATTGGAATTCGCGCTACGCTTGTTACGACTTATGTCAAGCGTGAAGACATAAAAGCCTTTTTAAGAAAGGAACCGGCTACTGCACCGGCACCTGCACCGGAACCCGCGCAACAGGTGAGGATGCAAACATCTCCGCAGCCATCAAGAATACCGCAACCCAAAAAAGGCATTCGCCCGATGGATGATGAAATACATTTTTTATAATGTTGTACAACAAAATGTGGAAAGCCCTAGACTTCCAACAGTTAACGATAAGCATCGCAGCCGTTTCAGGCATTTGTTTAGTTTGTAAGGCATTCACGTACAATTGCCTTAAAACTATCATTTGCATAGCCAAAAATCCTTATCATTTCAAAGAAGTATTTGAGGAAGAAGAAGGCAAGGAATAATTTCAATTAAATATTTTTTTCTCTGATAATATATAGTCACGAAGCATGGCAAGGATCGCAATAGACAATATTCGTCTTCTCCGACGGCCTTCTGAACATGAGTGCGAGGCTAATGCGGGGAACTTCGCTCGGAAATAAAAAAGAAACACGAGGAAAATTACAGCTCGGGCGCCGGAAAACCAAAAAAGCATTGAAAGTTGCAAGGCTCTGAAGTTTGTAAGTGATCTGCAGGTTAGAGGAATACCTTAAAAGAGTGATCGAGAAGATTCACAGATTAATTGATCTGACAGGAGATTGTGAGTCAGTCGGGAGTCAATATCCCCAATCTGCAGCGAAATACTTTTTGACTATCTTGTCCAAAAAAATTTGCTGACCTGATTCTGTGTACTCTTTGATGACCATCTGATTTCGCTTCCACCAAAAATGCTGGAGAAACTACAAGTAAATATATTTCTCAATCGCCGGCACATTTCTTTGATCGCTAAACTGACCAAAACTTCCACATTCGCGTTGAGCCGAAAACATCAAACCTTCGGTCCGAAAACAAGCTTTTCATTTTACTTTAGCGATAGTGGTGTCCATAGTTTTAAGATCATTTAATTTCCTTCCTGCAAAAATGTCTATACGTTAACAGAATTGCAAATAGAAGAAAGTAAACAACTTGTGAGCGTGACGAGTATGAGTAGCCGTTTGAGCCTTCTCTGTCACTTCCTGCCACATTTTTGTTTAATACTGGTATTCCTCTTGCCTGTAGGTCACTTGGAAGCTCCAAAACATTGAAGCATTTAATCCTTTTTTGGTTTTCCGGCACTCGGGCTCTAATTTTCCTCATGTTCCTTTGTATTTTCGAGCAAAGTTCCCCGCATTAGCCTCGCATTCATGTTTAGAAGGCTCTTTCCCCAGGGCCGTCGGGAATACCAATATTGTCTATTATGGTCGGCGGGGCTGTGTTGAACGCAGCGGCTTTTATCGGCGGTAATTATCTCGCGAGGGATTTTGGGGGCGGTGACAAAGCAGCGCAAGAAGAAAAAGTGCGCCATGATAAAGCGCTCGAAGCGTATCAAGCTGCGTATGCAAAATGCACACGTGACCGCACCAAACTTCTCGACTGGATTGCAACAAACGCGCAAATAAAGGAGGAGGCGAAGCAGAACTTCACCAGCACTGACTACGCCTTCAAACTCTACAACCAGGTCTATCCTAAAGAACGCATGATACCTCCCAAAGAGCCCAAGTTCTCTTATTTCTATCAGCCAAGCGAGCAGAAGAAAAACGGTGAACTCGCGTTCTTGGGCGCCGGGCGCTCGCTACGCAGCCTTCCGGTTCCTTTAAACTTTTTAACTCCTTACTTATATAACACGATGGACGTTAAACTCGCAAAGATATACTACAGCCCTGGTGGATATTGGAACAGGGTTGCTGCTATCAAAAAATTATCCGAGACCGCCAAGGTACCAGAAGACACCGCAAAAAAGTGGCTGGTCAAGCAAGCCCTTTTGCAGATATACCTGACCGCTCCGAGGCGCAACGCGTTCAACCAAGCGGACCTCTTTTTCTGTCGCACGACAAACTGCCGCGCGGGCGCAAAGTTTTCAAATACGCACTGACCGTTGTCGACCTGGCCAGCCGCTACAAAGAGGCCATACCCTTGACTTCGATTCTGATTAGGTCGCCCAGGCCTTTCAGAAGATTTACAAGCTCGCGCCTCTCAAATGGCCTGAACTTTTGCAGGTTGATCCCGGGCGCGAATTCATGGGCGCCGTCACAAAAGACATGGAAAATCACAAAACCTATATCCGGCGCGGGCGTGTTGACATTCACCGAGACCAGGCCATTGTTGAGGGTCAGCGGTCCACTGCGTGGGTTAAAAGGCTACCTGAAGTTGTTGCCGCTCTGAACAACGAGGTAACAAACCTTACCGGCAAGAAACCCGCCATTGCCATCAAAGAAAAAGCTGTTTATGCAAGGCCATCGACAGTTTATTCAAGACCTGTTCGAAAAAGCGAAAAACTCCTCCCCTCTCTTGTCCAAGTTCGTTATCTCTACCATCCGGGCGAGCTGGAAGGCGGTGTAAAGAGAGCCACGGATCCGATTTGGTCTTTGAAAGTTTACAGAATTGAAAGGGCTTTTACAAAACCTAATCAACCCGTTCTCTACTACCGCACGATGGGCCCAAGCGCGACTTTGTGCGTGAAGAACTGCTGGTTGCCCCTCCAAACACACAGTTACCCCCCGAGCAACTGTAACAAAGAGCTGCGAGCAAATTCAGCATCCGTCAATAAAGCTTCTATTTCAGCTTCTAAGCCCCCGAGCAACTCTATTTCAGCATCTGTAAATAAAGGCCTGATGTACCCCTAAGCATTTGTATGGATCCCATCACCTGCTATCGAGCGTTTTGAAACAAACACGGACAGCGAAATCTTGTTTACGTGCATGCCATATATCTCATGTCCCTCGATTCTAAGAATGTTCATTCCATGCCATAACTGTTTCGCACCTAAAAGTGTTTCCTTGTACTGTTTATGCATTATTTGTTCCTTGACAACACTCGTTTTTACGCCCTTCGCTTTTTTTGATGTTCTTTTCGTCCGCCCTCAAAATCGAGTACATTTTCGGCCTCGGACACACGCACTCTGCTATTGGCGTTCTGGAGCATTCATCTTTCATCTTGCCCAAGGCTTTTTTGCTGGCGTTTGAGTGTAGTGGATGCTCCTTCGGGTAATCGCTCGTATCATAAAGAAATTTGTTTCTTTCGATTTCTTTGTAGACGTCATCCGTTTCTATCTCAAGCAGAAGGCTGTCGGTGTCTGGGTACAAAAAACTCGTACTTTGGGCCGTATTGTTTTTTAGCTTGTTGTAGAAAAGTCATACATCAGGATCTTGCTGTTGTCAAGGATCGTCATGCCCGTGTAAACAGGTTTGTTCAGCAGCAGCTTGCTTTTATGCATGTGGATCCCCGCCATGTCGTTTGTAAATTCGGCAAACCTTGCGTACAAAGGGATGGAAACCAATTTCCTATTTTTTTCCTTCTCGTTGCTGAGCACGATTCCTATGTCAACACGGTTGCGCAGGTTTTCCATGGTTTTGCCGAAAACTGAGTTGTTCGTGAGCTTGTAAAAAAATTTTACAAAGTCACTTTTTGCGTTTTTCCTGAACTCAGTATTCACCCTGATGTACGGCTCCTTCCAGCACTCTTGTTCGAACTGGAGCACCCTGTGCGCGCGTTTTTGTTTCATGCCCTGCTTCAGATAAAACTGAAGGTTTCTGTAATGCACGACATAGTTGTTTTTGTCTTCGAGGGTTAGCAGAAGCTTCTTGCTGTCCGGGACTGTTAAATCCAGGTCTTTCATTAAATTCTTTTGGTAGTCTTCTCCGGTGCCATGGAATAGCTGTTATGTTCCTGTTGCAGTTCTTCGGGATATTCAAGATCAACCTCAAGAATCCACCCATTCTTTGCGTTCTCTTTTTTCTTGAGGATCTCCTGCTCTGTTGGCATAACGCGTTTCCATTTGAAATCTCCTTTGGAAAGGGGTTGCTCATTGCCCATCCGTAAAGGTTGTTTGCGTCTAGATACATAATATATTTTTTCGGTTTGCTGTGGTCGTAAACAGGCAGCAAGGGGTTGTTTGCCTTGGCGTACCTTTTGCTTACAATCGAGATTCCATCACGCATTCCACTTTCTACAAAGAGTTGCATTTCAAGGTCTGTAAATAACTCAAGCTCGACTCCTGTTTTTTTCAAGAGCGCGTCCCAGCTCAGGCCTGGGACGTGTAATGTGCCGGATCTAACCCGTACCGCTCTTGGCATAGTTTTCGGAAGTTCTCGAAAACATCAGCCAGCAGGGCGACATCCGTTTTCACGTAAAGATCGTGATAGTCGCCCAGCGCTTTGCATCCGAAAGCCTCCCAGACCCTCTACGCGTGCGCGTACTCTTCGTCCGCTATGTGCTCGTCATTCAGGTAATATATCAAACACAAGAGACAGTGTTTCATCACATTTCCAAACACCGAGAAGAGAGTTGAAAATACGACGCGCAGCGGAATATTTTTGACGAACTTCGAGGTGTTTGGAAATATGATGAAACACTGTCTCGAGTGTTTGATATGTCTTCTCAATCGAAACTAAAACTACGGAGAAAACGAAGGAATAAAATCGTAAAAATCTATGCTAATTAAGATCACATTTCCAAACCACGGTTACGGTTCTGATTTCCTTTGTTTTAACGTGATGAATTATTAATGAGTTTGAGAATTTGCTGTAAAACATCTGCTTGTCCGGCAGCCCTCTCTCGCTGAATCTCTCCCATGAGTCCATGTACTCGCAAGGGTAAAAACCCTTTTTGTAAAGCAGTTCGCTGCCTTCTGAAATGTTTGATGTTATTTTTGAGGACTCCTTTGGGGTTGCGCTTACAAGTGAATCAAGGCTTCTTTGCAGAAAGTTCAAGCTGTCAATGAAATGCAGATTCCCAACTGAAAATGTGATGTACTTTTCCATGTTGTTGGCGATGCATTTCACTTCTTTCTGCAGGTTTGTCAACGATGTAAATGTTTAAAGACAATGCATTGATTTCCTCAACCGAAAACAGACAAATTATTTTGTAATCACTGTAATATGTCCACAACTGTACAAGATGTCTTGAAGTATGGTTAATGAGTTTTATAGCTGTTAACTGTCAGTAAGCTAAACTAGCACGTCCAATATGGCGGAAAGCAACACTGCAACAACAACTGAACGCCTCGTGGCATAACAAACTAAGTCACGTGATGTGACAACTGAACGCCTCATGGCATAACAAATTAAGTCACGTAATATGACATCTCCCTCTCTAACACTGTTCTTAACAAATGTTAACATGCTAGGCTTAAGGTTCGGTTTTACAACCCTTCCTGATCGGGTTACATATCCATGTTCATGTCCTGCTGTAGTCATGGTGGTGGGTTCTGGGGGTCTCGTGACAGGCGCTGGCGAGCACCTTGTGACGGCTACATCATCGGTCGGTTCCACAGGTTGCCCTCTCTCTTGGTCACAAGGCATAGGGTGGTTCACTGGCAGCCCTTGTGTGCTCGCGTGGTCGCGGAATGCAGTATCAGGTTTGAGTTGGGTTCTGGTGCGGCGGTACAGGGCCCCAGTTGTGCTTGATTCAACTGTGTAGGATCTAGGTGCACAAGTCTGGCCCTTGACTGTCCCTGGCTGCCATGTCTTAGTGCGCCGGTCATACAGGCGGATGTGTTGACCGTCGTGCAACGGTGGTAGTGGTTGCCCTGCGGACCGGTTGTAGTACTGTGCCTGTTGTTTTTGTCGCTGATAAAGGCTTTCTTTGACGTGATCTCTGTCAATACCGGTGAGAAGGGCTCTTTTTGCAGTTGGTAGGGTGGTTCGGAATTTTCTGTTGTTGAGTAGCTCTGCGGGTGACTTTAATTGGTGGTCGACTGGTGTTGTTCTGTAGGACAGTATTCCAAGGTACGGGTCCTCTCCTTCCTCTTCACACTTACGTAGTGTATTCTTGACTGTCTGCACCATGCGCTCTGCAAATCCGTTCGACTGCGGGTATAGTGGGGAGCTTGTGATATGTTCTATACCATATGACTCCGTAAACTGGCGAAACTCTCGGGAGTCGTACTGTGGCCCATTGTCCGTTATGAGCTGGGAGGGGATCCCACGTTCCGAAAAGATGCTTTTCATGTGATTTACTATGGCAAGGGAACTGGTGCCAGTTAGTTTCCTAATGATAGGGAACTTGCTATAATGGTCAGATAGTAACAGATACTGTTGACCTCTGTGTTCAAACAAGTCAGAGCTGAGTCTTTCCCACGGTCTACATGGCGGCTCTGGTTGTAGTAATGGTTCCTTTTGCGTTCTCTTCTGGTGTTTCTGGCAAGCCTCACACTGGCTGACAAGTTGGGTAATGTCACTTGTGATTCCTGGCCAATACACAGTAGAACGGGCTCGGAGAAGGCATTTTTCCACCCCGAGGTGGCCCTGGTGGATGGTTTTCAGGATGTCTGGTCTTAGCGTGGGTGGTACTACGATGCGGTCACATTTGAGTACAATCCCGTCTTCGATTGTGAGATCTTCTCTGAAGTTCCAGAAGTCACTTAATGGCAGGGGACATTCACTTCTACTGTTTGGCCAGCCCTCGTAGATGGTATCTCTCAGTAGTGCCAGGGTGTTATCCTTTGCTGTTTCCTCTCTGATTTGCTGTAGCTTGATAGGTGATGCTGGGAGTGTCCTTGTAATGTGGTGAACATGGATTTGGCGTGACTGATCAGCTTTTGTGCAGGGCTGTGGGGTGACCCTGGATAGAGCATCTGCGATGGGTACTTCTGATCCCTTGACATACTTCACAGTGACGTCATACTTCAGGGCTCTAATGAGGAGCCTCTGCAATCTGGGTGGGCAGTTAACAAGCTTCTTCTTAAAAATAGACTCAAGGGGTTTGTGGTCTGTGTGTAGGGTGCAATGTTTTCCATAGATGAAGTAGTTGAATTTCTCCAGCCCCCACACCACTCCCAGTGTCTCTCTTTCTATATTGCTGTAATTCTGTTCGGTCTCAGTAAGTGCCCTTGAAGCGTAGCAAATTGGCTGTCCGTGTTGTAGGAGGACGGCTCCCAGCCCCTTTTGGGATGCGTCGGTCTGGATGGTTGTATCCGCCTTTGGGTCGAAGTATCTCAGCACACCCATAGACGATATTTCCTGTTTGACTGCTTGGAACGCATAGTCATGCTCTGGGCCCCACATGAATGCAATTTCTTTCTTTGTCAACTCACGAAGGGGTGCAGTGATTGTTGACAGCTGGCTTGAGTACCTCGCCAGGTAATTCACTAAGCCGAGGAAGCTTTGTAGATCTTTGGCGTTGTCAGGGGGTTTCATGGCAAGTATGGCTGACACTTTCTTGTTGTCTGGCTTGACACCTTCCGATGTCCAGGTGTGGCCAAAGAAACTCGCTTCATCACACTTTAACTGTAGCTTGTTAGCATTAAACTTAATTCCTTTCTCTCTGGCCCTCTCCATCAGCCTCAGTAGATTTTCATCGTGTTCTTTCTCTGTGGATCCATAGACGAAGTTGTCGTCTGCAATTCCTGTGACGCCCGGCAGGCCTTCCAGGGCGGTGTCTAGCTCCTTCTGGAAGACGTCTTGTGACACGATCAGACCGAAGGGGAGTCTCATAAAGCGATATCTGCCGAAGGGGCTGTTGAATGTCGTCAGTAGCGAGCTTTGTTCGTCCAGTGGGACATGCCAATACCCTTTCTTCGCGTCGATGATACTGAAGAACTTTGCATCATGTAACTGGGCTACTACTTCGTCCACGGTTTTCGTGTAGTAGTGTTCTCGTTTGACCCATTTGTTGAGGTCACGTGGGTCTAGGCAAACTCTCAGCTTAGTAACTATTCCATCATCATTTGTCGTCTTGCTCAACACGATACTGTTGACCCATTCTGTGGGTTCTTTCACGGGGACTATGACACCAAGCTCCACCATTTGGTCAAGTTCATCCTTAAACATCTTATGTAGGTGAACTGGTACTGCTCGAGGTGCATGAACAACTGGTTCTGCTTTAGGGTCTAACACTATGTGGTATGGTTTCATGTTAAAAGTTCCGAGCCCTTCAAAGCAGTCTGGGAAATCACTGGTGAGGTTCTCTTTAGTGAGGGGGGTGTATACCTGTTCCTCGTCACTCGACACAAGGCTACAGTTTACTTTGATTAGGCCAAGTTCTTCGCACGTCTTACACCCAAGTATTGCTGGGCCTGGAGCATTTGTCACAGTGAAGGTTGCCTTCCTGATGTTGCCATTGTGGTGCACATAGAGTTGGCAACTGCCCAGAGTTTTAATCTGGTGGCCCCCATAGGCTGTAAGAAGTTGGGCTGGGCCAAGGCTTCGGGCTGCTGGATTGGGGAAGATCTGATTGTAGTCTACTTCTGATATTACATTGACCTCTGCGCCGGTGTCGACCTTGCAGACTATGGTTGTAGTAGGTTTGTGAAATGGTTCTGCTGTGAGCTGGATCTTTGTCATGACCTTAGATCGGCCAATCTGTTCTGCAGTGGTTGTGCTTTTGGGCTGTTCTGTGCTAAGCGCTCCTAAGAAGAAACCATGTGTTGCATCATCAATGGGGAAGTTTACTGGGTCTTCGCTGCCTTGTTCACCTTGGTTGTGATGGCCCCCTTGTACTTCATGGACATTGGCTTTCCTAGTTTTGCACATTTTACCAAAGTGGCCCCGGTTGTGGCAATTAAAACACTCTACACCGCTGGCTGGGCATCGCTGGCCTCGTGGATGCTGGTTGTTACCGCATCGTTGACATCGGGTTGAGTCCCTAGGCGGTCTTTTCGGAGGCATATCACTTTTAATGGGATTCTTTTGTCTTGCACCGAGACTATCAACTTGGGTTGGGGGTACAGGGGCATCCATGGCCCTAAGCTGTGCTTGGGTAGCTTCTTCAGTGCGCGCTATGTCCCGTGCTTTCTCGTATGTGAGGTCGTTGCCCTTCGTGATGCATTTCTTACGTACGGCTTCGTGGTCTGTGCCGAATACGAGGGTGTCTCGCATTATTTCGTCCTGCATCTCGTCTGGGTACCCGCAGTTTTGGATGAGAAGTCTTGCCTCTGTGAGGAAAGCGTCCAATGGTCGGCCATTTTGTTTGAGATTACGAAGATAGTATCGGTTAAGTATCTTGTTTGCTTGGGGCTTGACGTGTTCTTCGAAGCGTTTCCAGTACTCGCTGATGTCTTTCTTTTGGTCTGTCGTTAGGTTCCAAGTGTTGAATAGGTCAAGGCCGTAATCTCCAGCCCATAGCAGAAGATAGCTACATTTTTGCTCGGGTGCTCGTGGCTTCAATGGACCTTCAAATAACAGCTCGCATTTCTGTCGAAATCGCTTAAATCTGGTCATCAGGTCTGGCCCGGTCGTCCAATCCATTTTCGGAGGTTCAAATCCGACTAGGTCGCTCATCTTGGTGGGTTTGGCGGGAAAAAAAAAAACTTTCAAGGATAGGCGTGGGACTGTGCCTGCTGGCTTTCGATCGAGTGGATAAGATTCAATTTGAAGTAGACAGCTTCGAGATTGACTCTCTTTCGAGGCAACTATGCGTAGATCCGGCTTCTGACAACCATGTAATATGTCCACAACTGTACAAGATGTCTTGAAGTATGGTTAATGAGTTTTATAACTGTTAACTGTCAGTAAGCTAAACTAGCACGTCCAATATGGCGGAAAGCAACACTGCAACAACAACTGAACGCCTCGTGGCATAACAAACTAAGTCACGTGATGTGACAACTGAACGCCTCATGGCATAACAAATTAAGTCACGTAATATGACAATCACTTGCAAACGTGATCACGAAATCAGAAACGCGTCATCACTAAGAAAGCCAAATTTGAGAGGAAAATTGAAGAATAATATTTAGAAATACAAAAACCAGATATTCGTGCTTTCCCCAAATCATTGCATCATTTTCATCACTATTCACAATGAAACTTTTTCAAAGAACGACTTCCTTTTCAGTGTGATTGCTTCCAATTCGACTTTAGGTGAAAGGAAATTTGCTTTAAATATATTGCTTGCTATTTTGACCAATATAATCATGTGGGGTTCGCTTTTCATGTCAGTGTTTCTAAGTATTTGAATCTCGCTGGTTCAGGCTAAAGAACGCTTCATGTTTCTAAATAGCGCAGTATATTCATATGAACGCGTGTCTCGGCCATGGATGAAAGAACGAGGAATAATCATGTAGGCTTCGCTTTTCATGCTCGTGTTTGAATCTCGCTCGGGTAGAAGTTCAGGCTAAAGAACGCGGTATATTCATGTTTCTAAATAACGCGGTACATTCATATGCACGCTTGTTTCGGCCATGGATGAAAGAACAAGGAACAATCATGTAGGCTGATTACAAAATTTTCTTGCAAGTGCTTCAATCGGCGCTGGGGAAGTGTTTCTAAAGAACGCGGTACATACGTTACATGTACGCTTGTTTCGGCTCATGGATGAAAGAACGAGGAATAGTCATGTAGCATGCCTATTCCATGCTTGGGTTTACTCGCTGTGGTTTGCCCTTTACATTCAAGGATTCTTTGCATGCATATTCTTGCAATGTTTACTGAAATATAAGTTATCCCAACTGTTCCAGCTTATACTTATACTTTTTATTCAGTTCTTAAAATGGTTGTTATCATGCTGCTTCATGTGTGCCCTGTTGCTGCAAAGATTGTTATTTGTAACTCGGCAAAAATATGTATATAGGACACTGTTAGCTAGAATGTCTACTTTTAGCTTTTATGTGCTACATTATGGTAGTCAGTATTTCAGTGGACCTAATAAGAAAGAAAGCGCTCATAAGAGCAGTGTTCGTTTGATTTTTGTTGTTGCACTCTGTTATTTTCAAACATATAATAAATAATTATTTATAATTATTTATAAAGGGTGTCAATAAGCAACTATTTGACATCAAAACCTATACACCAAAAGATGTTTATTTTCCTGTTTATTACTGCTGTGCCCATAAGAACTCCGCAATGATCAATTCTTCTTCTCTTTTCATTCAGCTAACTTTTCATCCATTCATCCAATTCATCCATGGACCATTAAGTGAATTTATTCACTTGGCATTTAGCTGCCATATTTCCACTCGCCCAACAGCCGCAACATGGAAGGATTCGATGTCCTGTGGCAGATTTTTTTAAACTTCCCACATTGGCTTTTTGTTGTATTTTTGACAATCTGCCGTGAATTGTATAAGCTCAGTTCATGAAAAAAGTTATGGGCCACCGACCATTTAAGAAGTAAACTACAAGCAAAGTTAACGAAACGGCTTCTGGCCCTTTTGTTTTTCCTTAGCGCGCGCGCCCAATGTAAGACGTGGCGTGACATTGCAACACTGATTTCGTAGTAACTATGCGCACAGATAATTGGCGAGAACTATGCACACAAACAATTAGCGAGAACGTGCATAAAGAATTCCCTTTTGATACAATTTGTTTCTTATTTTTGAGAACTAACAGCACTTGAGACTGCAAACAGTTTAAGCGATTCTAGTTGTTGTTGAAATTTTTTAACAACAACGCGATGGCGTCTATTACGTCATTTATGTTTCGATGCATTTTCGACCATGAATATTAGCCAATGAGCGCATGAGAATTTCTGCAGCTATGGTAAAGAAGAGTTTCGAAAGATTTACCAGGTGTTTGGCGGTCGCACCTCTTACAAAATCCCAACTGGAATTGACTCCACTAAAGCCAATATACAAAAATCGTCTCCAATATTGATTATGGGCGTGTTCAGACCTAAAAATAGAGCAGGGTGCCTCATTTTTACCATAACTGCAGAAAGCAATATAGAAAGCCATCTTTCATATTTTTCTAATACATGTAACCAGGAATTGTCCTGATTCTGACAGCTTAGCTGTAAGTTGTTACAATATTGAGGAGAATTCTTTATAATTCAGAGTATGTCTTGTTCTTTTTCTACCACAGGGTTGTATTTCAAAGTTAAGTGAGTATTTTCGTGAGCATGTGCTAATTCTGGGATTGGTAACATTGCTTCTATGCGGTTTCCAGGTAAATAGCTAGCAACATTACGATTTTATAACACATCTTAACCCATTAAGAGATAAGTAAAAGTTGCTTAAATTTGATTATTACGTGTTTCCTAATTCCCTTGCGCTTTCTTTCTCTCATTTCAGTTAACTGGAATAGTTCTTTCCTCATGTATGGTGCGACTGGTGGAGTATTATTGAATGGTTTAAAGACTTCTCCTTGTGTGTTCCACGTGGAGCACAGAATCAATGCCAAATACAGCATTTTGGCATGATAACACCAGAAATGTCAGATTTATATACAATTGTTACTGTTATAACTAATTATGAGCAAGTAAGTTGCCACTTCAACCCTTCAAGCGGTCAGCCTGCCTGTCAAACGTTCAAATGTTCTGTAACCTTTAAATAATCGAAAGAAATAGTGTACATGTCGTTTTTTGCCGCCTTGTAAGGGTCGTTTTTAACGATTAAGAAATGTTATTTTCTGTTTCCATGGCAACGGATGTTTGAAAGCCACAATACTTCTTCGGGTGCTTAAAAGGTTTCCCATTTATTGTAATGTTTAGTCAACTTATTATGCTTGACTGCTATTTGTCGCTCTATGTCATGGACAATCTTAAAGGGAAACTAAGGTCGAGAAACATTTTACCTTAAATGAAAGTTCTTACCATGGAATATCTGAAAATAGCAATGGTTTTTCCTCCTGCACGTGTATAAAGGTCAGATCAGCTGAGTGAAATCAGCCTTGACTAATGAAACGTCAAAGCCTCGATACCATTCGAGAGCTCCAAGATGGCGACCTTCGCGGTTCCAGGGCGGTAATTTTGAACAATTTCAAAGCCCCACTACTAAAATTCAAGTCGGTGCAGCACCAAATGACAACTATTTTTGAAATGCTGGGCACATGGGCTTTCATTTAAGGTAAAATGTTTATCGACCTTAGTTTCCCTTTAATCTCGGCTGCGAAAACCTTTAATGATGGTTCCATATTATTCAGTTTGAATTTATAGATAGAAAATATTGCCATGAGTATCAGGTGATTTAAAATAATGTTATCTTCACTTTCTCTAAACTCGCCGAATAAAATAGTTGTGAGCGTTATGGTCTCTACACAAAAATTGTGTTTTCTAAGCCAAGATATAAGAGCTTGCCAAAAGGCCTCTGTACACTTACAATGAAAGAATATATGTTCGAGGGTTCGACTTCCTTTTTACAAAAATTACATAAAGGTGAATCGATCATTTTAAATCTGAAAAGCTTTTCATTTGTAAAAATAATATCATTAAAAAGCTTATATTGAAATTCACGTAGCTTTGTTTCTGTTGTAACAACAAACGGAAGGGAATAGATCTTTGTCCATTCCACTTCTAGCTCATGGTATTTGCTTTTTGGATTTAAATTCTTTGTGTAAAGTAATTTTGATGTAGCTTTTAAAATATCAACACTTTTTCCATCCATTCTAACAAACAAGGTATCAAATGTGGATGAGCGCGTAATTGACTTTGTTTAATAATAAGCTTCCAACTCGATGGAATTGCGTCGACAATACTCATTAACTTAAAACGCTCGATTGGGGATAAATTTGCATGCAAAATGTTTCAACTTTTAAATAAATTGTTTGTGTCAGATAACAGATCTCCGATTTTGACCAGACCCAGCGTAAATAAGTATTCATCAAAAATTGATTCCTTTTGTACGGTTATGCTCTTATTATTTGATTTATAACATCCTCGCAACTGTTTACGCCTGTGAAAGTTAACTCTGACCATGCGTGAAGACATTCTGAATAGCAAAGTTGCAAGAGAGTATGAATTTCCAGCACACTCCTTGAAGAAACTCGTCCAATATAACCTTCCAGGCGTTTACGCTTTTTAAGAGCTATTATTCTCTGTGCTTGTATCATTGAATCGAGGCCTAACATATTTTTTTAAGTCCTCCGTTCGCCATTAATAATGGCTGTGCGTTTAATCTTATCATTACCTCTCCAGATAAATCCATAAACCAGCCTGTTAATTTCCGAACTAGATCTAGATCTAGAAACCGTTGGGATAACAAACGTTTTCACGATTTGAATTTTTTCTAGTAGGGTTAAGCCTCTGCATTTAATATTTGACCGGACTTTATGCGTAAATTCAATTTGTTCCAGACGCTGTCGTCCAATTGCGAAAACTTCTGTTTTATCATTATTTGCCTTTAAACCGGAATATCTCGAAAATACCTCTAGACACCTAAACAGATGCAAATATGACAGCCTATCCTGTAAGAAACACGTCATGTCATCAGTGAAAGCCGTTAATTTAATTTCCTCACCATTAAGTTTATCCTTTTTGTGTTGTGATCTTGTCTTATTTGATACACGAGAATTTCCAATGCCAAAATGAACAACAAAGGTGATAAAGGGTCCCCCTGGCGAACTCCACGCTGTATAGAGGAGAGATTAGTAGCAAAGCCGTTGTTAATAACGCAGCTTGATATATCCGTATAAAAAGTCTTTATCCATTGCATAAAATATGGCCCAAAATTGAATTTTTCTAACGCTTTTAAAAGAAACGTATGATTTAAAGAATCAAATTCTTTTTCAAAGTCAATAGCAACCAAAATACCGGAACTATTCGTCACCTCTGCAAAATCCAAAATGTCGTCAATTGTCCGCACTATATGAAAAACCGACCTTCCTTTCACAAAGCCATTTTGACTATGGTGAATAATTTCTGATAGAAACGGTTCTAGTCTCTTTGCTATAGCTTTTGATGCTAGTTTCACATCAACGTTAATTAACAATTTTTAATAAAACGTCTATCCCTATATTTCTTTTCCAAGAGAATTATCAATGCTTGTTTTTGAGAGGTGGACACTTGACCGTGAACATGGGAGAATTGTAAAGATTTTAGAAGATGTTTCTCCAAGAGATCGTGCCCAATCGGCAGTCAATCCGTCATGTTTTGTTTTTCTTAAAATATTTCAACGCTTCAAACAATTCAGCTCGAGTAAGTTCTTTGTCTCAAAATTGTTTGTGCTCAGAAGAGATTTTTTATTGCTCACTCCACTAAGAAAAATGTTCTTAGAGTCCTCACCCAAAGCAACCGAGTTTTTGTCATAAAGCTGTCATTATTTCACTTGGCTCTGTTATATAATTATTTTCGTCAACGTGAATCTTCCTTATACAGCTCTTTTTTTTCTGCTATCTTCTAGATTCAGAAAATATTTGTTACTCTTTTCTCCTTGCTCATACCAATTCACTCTTGATCTGATAATTACTCCTTGAGTTATGTGTTCGTAATGGCGTTTATATTCTGCTTGTAAAATTTCAAGGTCATTCAAGTTATCAGCTGTTAGATCTCTATCACATCTCTTTTGGCATTCATTTAGTCTTTCCTCTAAAAACGTTTGTTTTGCCCTTGTCTCTTTTGCTAATATTTTTATTGTTGTTAATCGTTTCAAATCGAATTTTATTGTTCTGTACTCGACATTTTACTGAAAAATGCTGAAATTGTTTCCGTTCTGTTTTGTAATTGGTTAACTTTGTCTGGGTAAGCCCGGTAACAGTAGCCGCACAGTAAAATAAAAGAATAATTAACAATTATTCCATGAGCCCGCGTTGGATATGAGGTGATAAATCTCAACCTTGGTTATTGTCGTATTAAAAAAGTTTAAAGCACTAAACTTGTTCAGTCTATTTTTTTTTTATATTATTGATAATGCGGACATTTCAGTTTGACCTAAGGGTCGGCAAAATCAGTGGTGCGTTGTTCGCTTTGTAAGTTGAATGAAACACACAAAGGAAGCGAGCGAGATAAAAACAACTTCTTCGTAATCATTCCTGGCACAATCTCCTCTAAAGTTGTCTTTATCGTGGAACATCTGGACAAACAATGTTGGTTAACGGGAAGATCCGAAATATTGCGAAGCTGAACATTGCATTACTTGTACAACAGCGTGTTTACAGCTGTCCAGCGATCTCGCGGTTGATCAAGACTGCTTCCAAATTAACCGTGTTGAAACAAAGATGATTAGCTCAGAACTGATTAATTCCTCTGAAGAAAAGGATAAAACAAACTGTCACTGAATTGCTGCAAGGATGAAAAGGGAGAGAGCTAGAGAGAGATTGATCTTCGAAGATAATTTCACTGTTGGAAGCCGATGTTGTTTGCAAAAATTTTATACCGTCGAAAAGAAATTGCCGCTTCGTCTGCCACATTCATTGTGCTCCTTTGAAAGCTTGGTCCCGCTGGAACTGACAAGCCTAGTCCAGAAATAAGGTAACAAACTTTACTGAATTGCTAGGCTTATTTATGTTGATACTCTGTTTTCACTTTCTGGACAAAATTGGGTTGGTCAGTTTCGGATCTTTCCGTAAACGCAGTGTTAATATTCACTCCTTTTGTTGTATATCTTTAACATTTTCGCCTAAATGTTTCCCATCAAACTCAATGGTTCTTGGCAGAATTTACCTGTTTGCTTTAATTGAAAATGCTTTTTATGTTTAACGACTAAGTCGTCTTTTGCAAGTATTTCTTCTCCTGGCGAGCAAAATTGTAAGCACATAAACAGTCCATTTTTCATATAAGGTAAAACCTCGGTTATTCGCTATTAGTATATTCTCAGCTCCGACTATTGCATTTCTAGCTTTTTGATTGGCTAAAAAACTCCGACTATGAGGCAATAATCGGACTTTTATGTCTTATGGAAAATTGTGCGCCAAGTTTAAAAATTTTCCGCACGAAGTTTTTAACTTGTATGCTCTTTCCGGACGCTTTGTAAAATTGTGGAAATAAAAATCGGCGGCAAAACCCGGTTTGAGAATTTACTAAAACAATTATTCCATTCGCCCTTGTTGGATATGAAGTGATCATAACCAACTCGCGCTACGCGCTCGTTGGTTATTTTATCACTTCATATCCAACGCGAGCTCATAAAATAATTGTTATTTAACCGAGGTTTTGTGAGCCAATCAAAAAGCTGGAAATGCAATAACCGAGGTTGAGAATTTACTAATAGCTGATAGTCCTTTTTTGCTTCGTTTGTTTGTTGCCCCATTTCAGATCACGAGATGATACCCGTGAGACGTATTGCTTTCAAATTCAAACAAATCCGCGCTGAAATGAATGAATAATTTCCAAATGGACAAAAGAGTAATTCTCGGGAGAGCATCACATGATCTGAAATGGTCAATTTACATAAGTAGCTAAAAAGGGCTATTGATCAGACCTTATTGCAGGAATGATATCCGTTTTTTCTACCTCCTCTTCAAGACAACTGGATATAAGCCAAAAATCTAATCTACGCTGAATTTTGGGATTCTTTTTGTCTCCAAGAGAAACGTCTGAGTTCCTAACTCGCCAGATATCTATCAAATCTAAATTTTTACATAAGACTTTATTACAAGCATCTTTTATTTTTGGTTTTCCACCAGAGCCGTCTAGTCCACTGTCCAGGGTGAGATTAAAATCACTACCCATGATTAAATTAGATTCTGGATCTTTTCCTTGCATTTGATCAATTTCTATTTGAATCCTACAGTAAAAGACAACTTGTTCTATGTTTTTGTTTGGAGCATAAATATTGTCAAGTGAAAGTGACTGTCCCTGGACATCTCCAGTTAGCATAATACATCTACCTTCATCATCTTGTTTACATACCTTTATCTCGCAATCTAGACTCTCATTAACAAGCACCAAAACACCTCGGCTGTTTGTTGTACCATGTCCAAAAACATCTCTCCCCTCCATTACGATTTCCAAATATGTTCCACTTCCGGAGTACTATATGTTTTTTTGCAAAAACTTATGAATCAAACCCCGTCGAATTTCAGATCGACCCTCAAGAGGATTACATCGATTTGAGTCGCAGTTACTTCGAATTGGAATTGAGTCTAAAGAAAACCAATGGAACAAATTTGGTGGCTGCCGAAAAAATGGCTCCAGTCAATAACTTTGCCCGTACTCTGTTCAAGCAGATCAACATGAAACTCAATTCAACTTTGATCAGTCCTCAGACCGACATATATCATTACAAGGCTTACTTCGAAACCTAGTTGAATTATGACAGAGATGACGGAGAAACGATCTTGAAACCCCAAGGGTGGTTCAATGGAATCGATTGTCCTCCTACATTGGCAAGCGACAATACGTGGGATGTAACGCACGACGCCTTCAATGCTCTGTCTCCAGAAAGACAGGAAACAATGAAGGGAATGATAGATGAATTGGTCAAATATGCAGGAGGTAAAACACACGTGTTACGCTTCACATCGAAATATTTCACATGAGCAAAGCATTGGTGCCGGGAGTGCAAATGCAGATCCAGTTGTATTTCAATTCTCCCACGGTGTTCATGAACGGAGTAGGTGTGAATGTACGACTCAACAGCGATGATGTCAAAGTGAGACTGTACCTTTGTCAAATGAGACTCAACCCATCCGTGTACCTGGAATTGGAGCAAAAACAAAGACAGACCAGGAGACCCTTGACTTACCCCACAGTACTAGAAGAAATAAGGACCTTCAACGTGCAAGCAGGTCAGCAACACTATGAATGCATCAATCTGTTCCAGAACCGAGTACCCAACAGACTCGTCGTGGGAATGGTGTTGTCAACTGCATTCACTGGTACCTACGCAAATAATCCATTCAGTTTTCAAAAGTTTGCATTGAGTAACATCCCTACGAGAACTTGGAATTTATTCACAACAATGGTACCCGCGATTTGAGAGGTTACTTCAGATTTCTACAAGCCACAGGATGTTTATGCAAACAGAAAGGAAACATGGAGAGGGAATCAGAATGGGGTGAGGATAAAAACTGTACGTTGTTTGTATTTAACAACACAGCCAACGGATGTTTGGACAGTCCAGTGTTGAATCCCAAGCAGAGCGGTGATGTACAAGTGATCCTGAATTTCGGAATCCCACTCGCAGCCAACATCACTATCATTCTCTACGGAGAATTTGAGGAACTGTTGGAAATTGACGACAATAAAGCAGTATTGTGCAACGTGTATCAACGCTGATGGAAAGGGTCACTTTAAACAACGTTTAATTGGATCATTGAGCCGAAACCGATCCGATCATCAAACTCTACTTCTGCGGGACAGTAGCCTGCGATCTCTTACCCAAGAAACCACGCAAAGACATTTCACAAGGGTACATCGTCAACACAGATCCGCAGGAAAAACCAGGTCGACATTGGATAAGCCTATGGACCAAGGGAAACATGTGCGAAGTGATGGATAGTCACGCTTTACCATTGAACAGTTATCACACCACACAACCCATACAAGCATGGTTAACCAAGCATTGGAAATACGTGATAAACAATAAACAAAGTTTACAGTCCCCTTTCAGTCAAAGTTGTGGCGATTACGCCTTGATGTATTTGAAAGCCAAAGCCAGGGGGGAAACTATGCAAGAATTTGTGAATCAGTTTTCGAAACACGATTACGTTGCTAACGATCACAACGTGGGACAAATGTTAAAAGCTTTGATTGTCAAACAATTGAAATGGCAGGAAGTCTGCAAAAGAACCTTTAAACAAAATGGTATCAGCTCCCGTGGAAGTGGTGTAAGAGATTTGTTGTGAAATAAAATGTGTCTATATTAACACAAACGCGTTTTTGTATTTTCGTTGTGAGACGATGGAACAACGAGAGGCATTTAGATTTCATACCCCTTCCAGCATATTGGTCGTTGGACCTTCAGGATGTGGAAAAACAGTATTCACCAGTAAACTTCTAACAAACAATCAAAACCTGTTCGAAAAATCACCCGACAAGACTCATTATTGTTACGGTGCGTGTCAAAACGGATTTAACAAGATGAAAAAACAAGGAATTGCGTTTCACGAAGGAATACCCGATTCGGAGGATTTACGAAAATGGTTTCCAAAAGGAGGAGTACTCGTGATGGACGATTTGATGGAAGAAGGAGGAAACGACAAACGCGTACTGGATTTGTTCACAAAACATTCCCATCATCGAAACATCACGGTAATATACTTATGTCAAGACATGTTCCCTCCTGGAAAATACGCAAAGAGCATTTCACGCAATGTACATTACATCGTGGCTTTCAAAAATCCTCGTGATCAATTAGGGTTCCGGAATCTATTACTTCAATCTTTTCCCACACGCTGGAAAGAGGTACAAGAACGATTCAGACGCGTGACAGATCGACCGTTTAGATACATGATGTTGGATTTACATCCTGCCAGCCCAGGCGATCGTCGCATTCTGAGTCACTTGTTAAAAGAAGAAGGATACATGCGATGTTATCAGTTCAACGATGACTCTTGAATGATGGTGGGACAGATTTCGGTACTTGTGCCGAAAAGAATTACACAGAATGGTCAATGACGAATTGATCACGGAAAAATTGATACAAGAAGATCTAGACACCATGAAACGAATAGTAGAAAACTGTCGGACGCGGGAACAAGTGTGGGATATTGTAACTGCATATAACGAGACGTTCTTCAGAGAATTAATTCAAACATTGGAAGAGAGAGCCAAACGATATCGTCACCCGTGGATAACAGGAAATCATAATCGATCAAGAAAGCCAACGGTGAAAACTTATCACGTTTCCTTGAATCATGGCCAGTAACATTGGAGTAGGAAGTTCACCCAGTGTTCATAAAATGACCTACAACGAAATAATAACATAATAACAATAATAACACTCTCCAACAAATAATAATCCAAATGAAAATACACGGTGCGAATGAACCCATACAGACGTGTAAATCGAGGATGAAAAATACAAGTAAAAAACCTACGCAAAATTTCCTCGATGTACAATTCGTCCGTCGCATCCAACTCGTGGTACGAGTACACCTCGCCTCTGATCACAATGCGGTGTTGTCTGTGAATAATGTGTCGATTGTTCACAATCTGTTCGGCGATCTCCAGCAACTTCAATCACACCTCTTCGTCAAATGGATCAGGTATCTGACAAACATAATTGTAGAGTGCAGGTCTCAATCCCACAACTTTTCGCTCGCAAAGCGAACGCTCTACCAATTGAGCTAACCCCACCACAGCAATAGAACAAATATTTACCATAGTGTATGACACAGTTCCAGGTGCATGGAATGAACGATACAGTCGTTCCCGACGGTAAGTTTCAATACGTCGCAGAGCCATCTCTGGCTATTGCTCAGGGTCTTCCGGCAATGTATCAGACACACAAAGAACCGGTTTCCGGCAATGCCACGCGAGGACGAAGACAAGCATTCTTATAACATTTGTTGTGAAGGAGTTTGCCACAACACTCCAATGCCGTGCAATTCGACAACGAACTGATATCGAGAGGTAACAAACAAATAAAACAATAGTCACTATAAATCTCTTTCTCCGGTTCAAGTCCTGTCAATCGTCGACTCCTTCTAGGCAACGCCATCGCAAACAAACAAAGCCAGGGGAAGGTCTCCATTTATATAGGCGAGGAACTGGTTCCTTATTGGTCAATAAAATAGGGGGGATACCCCCATCCCCCTCCAGTCACCCACTACGTAACAAAATACGTCATCACCATCACTATAAGCAAGCAGAGGGAAACATCAACTCAAAATGTCAGACGAAGGACAGTGGGTGAAAGGAAAGTGGGTGGTAAAAGAAGTAAGGTTTGGAGAAGACGATGCAGAGTCAACAGACGAAGGACAGTGTGTCAAAGGAAAGTGGGTGCCCGCATCGGTAAAAGAAGACGATGCACAGTCAACGGCAAGTGATACCAACTCGCTGCTCACCAACGCAGATTCCATGACAGATGTAAGCGACACGAAACACGCAGATTGTGAGGAGGCAGAGGGCGCATGCAGCAATCTATGCAGTAAAAATGCTTTCTTGTTAATGCAGGGAGTAGAAAAAGTCAAAACTCAGATAAACCTAAGAAAGAAGACAGATTCCTTGACCGAAGAGCTAAAACAAATATTGGATCAAGGTGATATTGGAGATGAGCAAAGATACCAAGAAGTACAGGAGCTGAAATTACCTCAACGAAAGACATACGTGTAGGAAGCCATGCATTTATTATCACACCTCCCAAAGCACTATGGGAGCCAACTAACTACTTCATATAACATCTCCCTTTTTTACACAAAATATGAAAAAGAAAAGAAAAAAAAACTGAAACAAGAACAAAACAAAAGAAAATAATTTTTACAATCAGATGAAGCTATCCAGAGAGCAGGCTAAGATGTCTAGTAAGGTGTCCTCTTGCTCTCGCTCAACAAATATAAATGTTAAATAAAATGTCCTCTTGCTCTAACTCAACAAATGTCCACAGTTCAATATGTGCATAGCGCCATAATAAAGTTCATTGTCTCTATGTCACAAAATCCTTAAGTTTAGACGGGCGCACACTAGCTCTCCCACTTCGGGTAACAGTCAGTTGTGGTCGACTGGTCTCGGTGTCCTCTGTTGCAGTGACCTTTGACTGAGGGCAGACAGAGTTGGGCGTCATCAACTGTGTTTGCTTGGGATCTGACTGGACATCTGATGACTTGGGCGCATCCCCACATCTGTAGTTGTAGTCTGATCTGTTGAACTGCAGTCGGTAATCTAAGACAGAATTGGTACTTGACTGGAATCTTGACGAAGGAACTTACGATTTCGTCGGTACAAGTTTCCACTCTCTGTTTCAACAAGGTAGGACCGTGGTCCAACCTTTGCAATACAGGATCCTTTCTCCCATGGTGCCTTAGGATTCACTGCAGGCTGAAGTCTTACTGGCTCTCCTACTTGGAGCGCTGGCAGAGGTTTTGCATGCTTGTCATATGCTGCTTTGGCTTGCTGCCTTTTCCTTCTGATGTTGTCATAGACTCCATCTGCAACCTCAGGCTAGAGCAATGCCTCAGCTGTTGGAATGGTGGTTCTCATCCTTCGGGACATCAATTTTTGGACAGCACTTAGTCCGTTGGTGTCCGGTGTGTTTCGCCACTCTAGCAGTGACATATGCAGATCTTTGTTGTCTCGCTTTGCTTTTTTGACGAGATTTTTTGCAATTTTTACTGCTGACTCTGATTTACCATTACTTTGACTATGTAACGGCGAGCTGGTGATGTGCTGAAATTCCCATTCGCGAGCAAACTTGGCGAACTGTGTGCTGGAATACTGCGGACCATTGTCGGTCACCAAGTCAGCAATACCATGACGAGCAAAGTGGCGCTTGGTTGCTTTGATCACTGATTCTGACGTGGTATCTGGTAACAAATCTAACTCAAAATAATCGTTGTAGTAGCCCACAGTCACTAAATAGTTCTCACCACCCACAGTGAATAGATCTTGTCCAACCTTTGACCAAGGACTTTCTGGAATCTTGTGCGTCATCAGTGGTTCTTTCTGTTGCCTGGCTAAGAAGTCATTGCATACTTCACAGTGTTGGACTTGATCCTTAATTTGGCTGGCCATGCCTGGCCAGAATAACACATCACGGGCTCGACGGACACAAGCATCAGGTCCAAGGTGGCTGGAATGCACTCTTGTAATCATTTGAGATCTCATTGAAGTAGGAACGATGACTTTCATTCCTTTAAATAGGACTCCATCTCTACATCTCTTTGTAGTTCCAATACTCGCGGCTGCAGACGGGAACTTCCTCTTTGGTTTGTGGCCAACCGGTCATAATTGTGTTCATAAGACTTTGCAATGCAGCATCTGCGATTGTGCACTGCTTTATCTGATGATGAGTACCCTCAGATAGATGCATGTAGTCCACCTGATTGATGTCAGCAATTTCCTGAAACAACTGTTGTTCCTGGCTCAGCTGGAAGATCTGGTACTCTGGCATTTTTTCCTGTTTGCCGTGATCAATTTGAAGATAACCTCTGCTTAACATATCTGCGATGTACATCTGTGATCCAGGAAGGTGCTTTACGTGAAGATTGTACTTCTGTAGTCGAAGAAGCATCCTCTGCAATCGTTTGGGTGCGGAATGTAAAGGCTTCTTAAATATGGGTACCAGTGGCTTGTGGTCGGTGTCCACAGTTGTTAGTTCTCGACCTTGCAAGTATTGATTGAAACGGTTGCACGCGAAAACTATAGCCAAGCATTCTTTTTCTATCTGGGCGTAACGTCGCTCTACAGCTGACAATGACCTTGAAGCAAACGCCACGGGTTGCCCATTCTGGAGTAGCGTTGCTCCCAAGCCAGACTCTGATGCGTCACACTGGATTGTGGTTTCACTGGTGACATCATCATACTTGAGAACTGGTGTGAAACTGATCATTCTCTTGATGGTTTGAAATGCCTCTTCTTGCTGACTTTCCCACATGAACAGGGTGTGTTTTTCTGTTAGCTTGCGCAAAGGCTCTGACACTTCTGAAAGAGACGGCATGAATCTTGAGAGGTAGGTGACACATCCTAGAAGGCGCTGAACTGCTCTTTTGTCATCCGGACGCGGCATGTTTACAATTGCTTCCACTTTTTGGGGGTCTGGTCTAAGTCCCTCTGATGTGAAGAGATGACCCATATAAGGTACCTGATTCAACCTCAGCCTCAACTTCTTCTTGTTTAGTTGCAGGTTTACACTGCGTGCACGATCCAGCAGACTCAACAGATTGCGATCATGATCCACTAGAGCGTCTTCGATAGTTTCTCCACTGCCATAGCACAAGATGTCATCTGCAATTACTTCCACGCCATCCAAGCCTGAGAGAGCTTCATTCTGACGGCGTTGGTATTCTTCAGGTGCACTGCTGATACCTTGCGGCATTCGCAGGTATCGGTACCGACCAAATGGGGTCCAGAATGTAGTGAGCATGGAGGTCTCTTTGTCAAGCTTCATTTGATGGAAGCCATCCTTAGCATCCAAGACAGAGAAAACTTTAGCTTTAGCGAGCCTTGGTAAAACTTCTTCAACTGTGGGCATTTGATACTTTGGCCTCTTTATAGCTCGGTTGAGGTCTCGTGGATCTATGCACACTCGTAGCTTTCCAGGTTTCTGTACTGCTACTAGGCTGCTTATCCAGTCTGTCGGCTCAGTTTCTATGATGATAATGCCCTGCTTTTCCATTGCACCAATCTTTTCTTTCAGTTTTGCTTTAAGAGGTACTGGAACCCGCCGTGGAGCATGCTGAACAGGTTTGACTTCTGGATCGACCTCTATGTGATATTCACCAGGCAGACAGCCCAAACCAGTGAACACGTCATTGTGGTCTCTCATAAGTTTGTCAAATGAGAGAGGTTTATACTGCTTACTGCTCAGCGAGTGAATAGGCTGTTCTGGTCCAAGAGTAATCCACCCTTGTTCAATGCATGTGTTGCCACCAATGATGGGCCAAGGTGCATTCTCCAAGATATCAAAGGATAGCTTGCATTTAGGGCCGTTGTTCAGACTCACTGTGAATGTGTAAGATCCTAATGGCTCAACCACACGACCATCGTACAATCTTATCTTTCCACCAGGACGGTCTAACTTAACCTCACCACTCTGCAATATGTATAGGAGGTCTGTGTAAGACATTGCACTGCACGATTCTCCAGTGTCCAACTGAGCTGTGACTTTAGGGGCGTACTCGGTGTGGAACGTAAGTGGAACCATGAATGAAGATCTGCCCATATTGCTTTTAATGACGAAGTTCAATGACGAAGCTTGCAACGCCAACTTATAGAAGTAGGGTTACATTAGGAGACAGATCATTCCAAGTCACAGCTCCGGCACTTTGGAATGTATTACCGCGTGAGATTCGTTCTGTTACAGATCTACGGACTTTTAAGTGCCATCTGAAAACGCACCTTTTTAGGGAAACTTTTATTGGTTGAACTTTTGATTTTTTTATTGAAAATTTTTATTATCTTGACATGCATTGTATATTTCGATTTTTATTATGGTATTTTTAATAAGTATTATTTAGATATTCTGTATTTAATTATTATATGTAATGCGCGCTTGATCATTTTATGGAAAGCGGGCAATATAAGAATTAAATTATTATTATTATTATTATTATTATTATTATTATTATTATTATAGATTCATCGGATTCGGTTTCTGAACCACAATCTGAATCACTGCCTCCTTCAGCATATCCTTGCGTTGTGCTTGTTTGATGGACTTTGTTGGTAGAAGAACTCGAGGCTTGCTTCTTTTCTTGGCACTTCACTGCAAAATGTCCCTGTTTACCGCAATTAAGACAAGTTTTGCCAGAAGCTGGACATTTGGATCTATCATGCGGATGATTGATGCCACAGAATTTACATGCTGCCTTAGGAGTAACTTTGTCACGATTACCATGTTTTGATTTCTTTGCACGACCACGATGACTGTGTTTTTCTCTTCTGAAACTCTGTTTGCCTGCTGCATGTACCGCATTAACAGGGTCAGGCAGTACATCTTTTAGCTGCTCTTTGTGCCTTCTTGATAGTTCGCTAGCTCTAAGGGCCTCTATGCATCTTGCCAAACTGGGAAGTGGGCGTTCCCTTAGCAGCCTGTCGCGTGTGCCTGAATCTTGTGTGCCTATAACCAATCTATCACGTATTAGACTTTCACACAGACCCTCAAATTCGCAGGACTCTGCCAATTGACGTAATCTTACAACATACTGATCAATAGTCTCATGTTCACCTTCATTGGCAAATCCAAATTTGACTCTTTCAAATAATAAATATTTTTGGGGCATGAAATGATCGGCTAAAGCGGTCAGAATCTTTTCTGGATCTTTCTTGTCTCCAGCAGATAGGGTTGTAAGGCTATTCATTACCTTAACGCACTCAATTCCCATCACACTACACTGGGCACCCGCTTGTATCTCTTTTGATTTCTTGTCTAATTCGGTGGCGGTTGCCTAAAATTGCCACGATTGCTGAAATAATTTCCAGTTTGTGGAGACATCATCTTTCACATTCATAGGCGGTGGTGGCGGTATGCTGTAAACTGACATGATGAAATAAACCTTGTACTCACAGTTCCAAAATGCCGGCCTCTGAACTTCCACGTGCTCGATGCGTAACGCGCTGCTACGCTGCAGAAACGGAGTACCTTGCAATGAAATAGCTCTCCTTGTACTTGTCTACTTCTAGAAGACGTGTTTACTGACTTTGTTTACTTCTGACACCATGTTTTGGGGCATACTAGCTTGAAATTACCTCAACGAAAGACATACGTGCAGGAAGCCATGCATTTATTATCACACCTCCCAAAGCACTATGGGAGCCAACTAACTACTTCATATAACACCTTCTTTGTCAATAAACTTTTGCCCAAACATTGCAGCCTGTGTTGATATCTTTAGTGCTTGTTGATGTACAGGGAAACTGTATCAAAGTTCGTCATCAGAAACTGCGATCAAGATCCCAACATCGGTAACATCCCAGTAAATTTGCACAACTTCAGCAAAGCGTTCCAAGCTGGATGGAAAGTATGGAAAACGCAAGTGAAAAATCATCCCGTACTTGTTGTGAGAAATGCTGGAAAAAGTTGATCCCAAATGTACCATTTCAATTGATCAAGAAGAAGAAGAACTAATCACTTCTCTTGACATTGAACTCGTTATTGCGTTTTCAGGTATTGCGTGACATTGAACTGGGTGACTTTTCACTTGTTATTGCGTGACTCTTTAGTTATTGCGTGTAGGGAAGCAGCAGTTTGTCAACAATATATATTTAAAAAGAATGCTGTTTTTCACAAGGGGTGTGTGGTTACAATATTAATATTACTCTGTGTCCAATGAAAATAAATATGTATATAATTAATTATAAGCACTACTATCGTCTGTCAACTGAGGCTTGCTTTAATTTTGGTTTTAAAAGTGGCAAGGGTTTCCGAGTTTTGAATTGCTGCAGGAAGTAAATTCCATAGGTTTCATAGTATCAAATA
>OX393567.1:11588162-11593162 GCA_947652115.1 Blastomussa wellsi
TATCACGCAAGTTTCACGCAAGTAAGAAATAAAATTGGAAGATTAAACAGAGATCACATGAGACAGCACAGCGCGCGCGCAAGATTATTCCTCAAAGGGTGGGGGTGAGAAGGGAAGAAACCCCAAGTCACCCCACAAAGGAACAGCAGGTATGTTCCAATAAGTAAAATATTTTCATATACGGTAACTCCAACAGGGTGGGAGAAGAGAGAGGGTGGGCATGTGATCTCCTCGCTCTGTCCATCATGTGATAGAATCTCAATCAAACTTCAACTTACAGGTATGTCTCGTTTAATGTTCCAATTCTATCAACAACAACAACTTTATTGTACAAATTACAAAACTAGACAACATAAAATAAAATGAGTACATGGCTGCCCCAAATAACCACTATTGGCTAATGAGGAACTGGGATCCTTAGTGTTTACATCGGTGATTTTAAATGTCAGGTACAAAGGGCTTAAATAAACACATACAACACGCATACACACACGGAAAAAAATTAAGTAAACTAGGTTAAAAGTTTAGCGGAAATAAGCCGGAAGAAAAAGTATATAAACAGCTTAACTAGGACATCACATGACTACCAGAGCGGCAGATCCCACGAAACTTTGAAAGCCTTCTTGGCAGGAAGATCTACATGGTCCCTGGGGGCCAAAGCACAACCAGTGACAGCCTGCCACTCATACGAAAGGTGGGTGTGCATGCTACCTGGTGACAGGTTGGCTGGGATTGATTGGAAAAGCCTGTGTTTTTGCTGGAAAATTCCCAGGGCGGCCTGTGTGACTTTGACACGGTTCTCATAAATCCAGTCATATGATGCGAGGTTATGGGACTGGAGTTGGCCTGTCCGTGGCCGATTGCACTCCGAGACGGCAAGGGCAACAGCTGGGTTTCACCAGCTAGCCGGTTGTACAATTTGCTGACAAAGTTGGCCAACGACGTTATGGGACTGGAATTGGCCTGTCCGTGGCCAATTGCACTCCGAGATGGCAAGGGCCAGGGGGCTTAACGTCAACAAAGGTATCACCATATTGCCCTGGCACCTGGCTTTCAGCGCGTACCACGTTGGGTACCAATGATGCAAATCCAGGGGGTGGTGCGTAGAATAGCTGAATTTTTAGTTTGAAAAATGTTTTTTTTCTTGGCAGGAAGGTCTACATGGTTCCTGGGGCCATGGTTAAGCACAACCAGTGACAGCCTGCCACTCACAAGAAAGGTTGGTGTGCAACAAAGGTTGGTGTGCTGGTGACAGGTTGGCTGGGATTTATTGATTGGAAAAGCCTGTGTTTTTGCTGGAAAATTCCCAGGCCGACCTGTGTGACTTTGACACGGTTCTCATAAATCCAGTCATATGATGCGACGTTATGGGACTGGAATTGGCCTGTCCGTGGCCAATTGCACTCCAAGACGGCAAGGGCCAGGGGGCTTAACGTCAACAAAGGTATCACCATACTGCCCTGGCACCTGGCTTTGAGCGCGTACCACGTTGGGCACCAATGATGCAAATCCAGGAGGGGTGTGGTGGGTAGAAAATCTGACTTTTTAGTCTGAAAAGTGTTTTTTTTATTGGCAGGAAGGTCTACATGGTCCCTGGGGCCAGGGTTAAGCAAAACCAGTGGCAGCCTGCCACTTACAAGAAAGGTGGGTGTGCATGCTACCTGGTGACAAGTAGGCTGGGATTGATTGATTGGGAAAGCCTGTGTTTTTGCTGGAAAATTCCCAGGCCGGCCTGTGTGACTGTGTGACTGACGGTTCTCATAAATCCAGTCATATATAGATATCGTTCCAATTAAGGCAGTGCAAAATAAAAAGGAAATAACTCAAAAAATTACCCAAAAAGTTTTTAAAAAATAAAAATCGGATTCCAAGAAGGAATTACCCAGTTGCATACTCTGCCGCTCAATCAAAACATTCCCGCCAGTTGAGCAGACTGAAATTTTTCTTATAATTTGGTTTTATCAACTGGGTTGATAATGTCAATTGGCCACCGTAAAGAGATTCAAGAGCTGACGTTTCGAGCGTTAGCCCTTCGTCGGAGCGAATAAAGGAATTGTGCGTCGTGTGTCTTTATATACAGAAAGATGGAGCCTCGCTATTGGCTGGTGCCTGGTAACGTGAAAACTTCGGAATAAATTAGTTGAATGAAAAGCGTTCGTTGATACCGTGAGGATTAAGAGTGCCGATTTCAAAAATAAATTTTTGTTCCAGAGTTTTACGGCTTCCCGTGTTTCCTTGGTGAAGGGAAAGGCCGTAGACTGTCATATGTTGCTTAGAATGATTTGGGAGATTGAAGTGTCTCGCGACCGGTTTCGATGCATTTTTGTCGTCTTTCTCTACGTCACAAAGGTGTTCTCGGAATCGGTCGCCAAGTCGTCTCCTTGTTTCGCCGATGCATAACTTTTTGCAAAGAGTGCAAGTTATACAGTAGATGGCATTGGCTGAGGTACAGGTGAAATGATCAGTGATTTTGATAGATCGCTTGGGTCCCGATATTTTGTCAACGTTTTGAATGAAAGGGCATGTTTTGCATCGTGCGCGAGCGCATTTAAAAGTTCCGGGTTGATCACTAGCTTGGAATGCACTTCTGACTAAAAAGTGACCTATGTTTTTGTCGCGTTTAAATGAAATTAGTGGAGGTTGCGAAAAGATTCTACCAGTGTCGGGATCATTTTGAAGTAATTTAAAGTTTTTGAGAATGATGGATTTAACTGCGTGGTTGTGAGGATGAAATGTGAGGGTGAATGGAATTCTATCGATGTTTTCTCTCTGTGACGTTTGTAGTGCTGACTGTCGATCAATTTGCTGGGCGCGATGATGGCCCGCTTGAACAACAGAAGCAGGATAGCCGCGTTTGTCGAAGAAATTGCACATTTCCTCTGATTTTAAGGACAAATCAGAGTCGTCACTACAAACACGGCGAAGACTAAGAAACTGAGAATAAGGAATGGAATTCTTGACATGTGATGGATGTGAAGATGAATACAACAAATAGCTATGAGAATCTGTGGATTTGTAGTGCACACTGGTGCATAAACTGTTGCCTTCGATAGAAACTTTGATATCCAGGAATGCTAAGGAAGTATCGGAAATTTCCCAGGTATATTTAAGGGCAGGATGAAACGAATTAACAGCGGTTATAAATTGATTGAGATCCTCTCTGGTAGAAGAGGTAGCGCCGATACAGTCGTCAATGTAGCGACGATAGAGTTCAGGTTTTGGGCCGTTGTATTGATTGAAAAATTGGTGTTCAATGTAGCCTACGAAAAGATTGGCGTAGCTGGGTCCCATTTTGGTACCCATGGCCACGCCATTGATTTGTTTGTAATAATTGTTCGCGAATGAAAAACAGTTGAGTGTTAACACTAACTCAGCCAGGCGGAGTAGTGTTTCCGAGCTTGGTTCCTTAACAGTGCGTAAATCAAAAAAATGTTTGAGGGCTAGAAGACCTTCGCCATTTGGGATGACGGTGTAAAGAGATGTAATATCCATAGTGAAAATAAGTTTGTCTTCGCCCAGGAAATTGAAATCGCGAAAAATTTGAAGTGCGTGTTGACTGTCTTTAACGTATGACGGTAAAGATCTGACAATAGGTGCCATAATTTTGTCTAAATAGCTGGAAATGAGTTCGGTAGGGCAACTACAGGCAGAGACGATAGGTCGACCTGGGTTGTTAGGTTTGTGAATTTTAGGTAAAAAGTAAATACACGAGGTTCTGGGAGTGGTAATGATGAGATTGGTAGCAGTAGCCGGCAATTCTTGTTTGACTATAAGGTCGTTAATAGTGCTCTTGACAATTTGTTGGTTAGTGGAGGTGAGATCTTTGTCGACTTTAGCATAAAAAGAGGTGTCAGAAAGTTGCCGCAAAGCTTCTTTTTGGTAGAGGTCGGCCCGCCAAACAACTAAAGCGCCGCCTTTGTCGGCCGCTTTGATGATTATGTCTTTGCGCTTACTAAGGTTTTTTAGCGCCGTCCTCTCTTCCGAAGAAAGGTTGGAAAGTTTGGTGTTACGATTGAAATTAAGTTTGTTGATGTCGTGACGGCATTTTTTAATGAAAAAAGCAAACTGGCTCTCTGGGGGATTCCACTTAGATTTTCGAGTCTGAAGCGTCTGGAAAGTATCTTTGTCAGAGGTGTTAGAATCATCCTCTTTGTCATGGAAAAAGGCTTTAAGTTGAACGCGGCGAAGGAGAATTCGTCCGGTTTTTTGGATATAGGAACAAAATTCAAGCCCTTACTGAGGACGGATTTCTCTGAGTTGGAGAGCGGAAGATTTTCTGGAATAGTAACCACGGTGTTAAGGTTTTCAAGTGATGAGTCAGAAGTAATTTGAGGACCTATTAATTGTTGAAGTTTTTGGGCCTTAATTTGGTGTAAATGGTTAAAAAGTTTAGAGTTCTCCTGAATTTTTTCGCGAATAGATTGTACTAAAATAGCTGGGCAGGTTTTGGACAGTTCAGAGCGATAATGTAGAATTTGGTTGTCGAGGTCATCGCGTTTTTGGCACATAGCTCTGATAGTAATCCTCATAATGTTACGTGAAAAAGAATTTTGAGCACACTGAATTTGGCGACGATATTGATTAGAATGGGAGAGAGAAGATGCATGAAAATTGGAGCGAAAACCCTTCGGAATAACTTTAGAATGAAGGCAACGGCCGATTCCGAGAACACCTTCGTGACGTAGAGAATGACGACAAAAATGCATCGAAACCGGTCGCGAGACACTTCAATCTCCCAAATCATTCTAAGCAACATATGGCAGTCTGCGGCCTTTCCATTCACCAAATTATATTGTTATACTTCCCACCGACGCAGCACCACAGTTTTTTTAGAAACTTACCCCCTCCATTCATTTGTTGTTTATCGCTGCGACCACTAATCTCTTGCACTAGTATTCTTTATTCCACAGATTTCAGACCAGAAGACCGACAACAAGACGATGCCAAGCCTGAAGAAACTCACCAAGGAGCTTCGCCAGGAAATGGTAAGTTATCTTTTT
>OX393567.1:11593362-11678803 GCA_947652115.1 Blastomussa wellsi
ATCGAAACCGGTCGCGAGACACTTCAATCTCCCAAATCATTCTAAGCAACATATGGCAGTCTGCGGCCTTTCCATTCACCAAATTATATTGTTATACTTCCCACCGACGCAGCACCACAGTTTTTTTAGAAACTTACCCCCTCCATTCATTTGTTGTTTATCGCTGCGACCACTAATCTCTTGCACTAGTATTCTTTATTCCACAGATTTCAGACCAGAAGACCGACAACAAGACGATGCCAAGCCTGAAGAAACTCACCAAGGAGCTTCGCCAGGAAATGGTAAGTTATCTTTTTCCTTTTCCCCCTATTAGTAATAATCTAGCTTTCCGTTTAGCAATTCTCATCTTCGCTAAAACCAGGTTTTGTAGTCACATCAACTTCATCGGCCTTTGCCTTCATTCTAAAGTTATTCCGAAGGGTTTTCGCTCCAATTTTTATGCATCTTCTCTCTCCCATTCTAATCAATATAGTCGCCAAATTCAGTGTGCTCAAAATTCTTTTTCACGTAACATTATGAGGATTACTATCAGAGCTATGTGCCAAAAACGCGATGACCTCGACAACCAAATTCTACATTATCGCTCTGAACTGTCCAAAACCTGCCCAGCTATTTTAGTACAATCTATTCGCGAAAAAATTGAGGAGATAAACTCTAAACTTTTTAACCATTTACACCAAATTAAGGCCCAAAAACTTCAACAATTAATAGGTCCTCAAATTACTTCTGACTCATCACTTGAAAACCTTAACACCGTGGTTACTATTCCAGAAAATCTTCCGCTCTCCAACTCAGAGAAATCCGTCCTCAGTAAGGGCTTGAATTTTGTTCCTATATCCAAAAAACCGGACGAATTCTCAGTTAAGCAAGATGTCGAAAAATTCCTTCGCCGCGTTCAACTTAAAGCCTTTTTCCATGACAAAGAGGATGATTCTAACACCTCTGACAAAGATACTTTCGAGACGCTTCAGACTCGAAAATCTAAGTGGACTCCCCCAGAGAGCCAGTTTGCTTTTTTCATTAAAAAATGCCGTCACGACATCAACAAACTTAATTTCAATCGTAACACCAAACTTTCCAACCTTTCTTCGGAAGAGAGGACGGCGCTAAAAAACCTTAGTAAGCGCAAAGACATAATCATCAAAGCGGCCGACAAAGGCGGCGCTTTAGTTGTTTGGCGGGCCGACCTCTACCAAAAAGAAGCTTTGCGGCAACTTTCTGACACCTCTTTTTATGCTAAAGTCGACAAAGATCTCACCTCCACTAACCAACAAATTGTCAAGAGCACTATTAACGACCTTATAGTCAAACAAGAATTGCCGGCTACTGCTACCAATCTCATCATTACCACTCCCAGAACCTCGTGTATTTACTTTTTACCTAAAATTCACAAACCTAACAACCCAGGTCGACCTATCGTCTCTGCCTGTAGTTGCCCTACCGAACTCATTTCCAGCTATTTAGACAAAATTATGGCACCTATTGTCAGATCTTTACCGTCATACGTTAAAGACAGTCAACACGCACTTCAAATTTTTCGCGATTTCAATTTCCTGGGCGAAGACAAACTTATTTTCACTATGGATATTACATCTCTTTACACCGTCATCCCAAATGGCGAAGGTCTTCTAGCCCTCAAACATTTTTTCATAAAAGAATTAGTGTTTTGTGTCCGGAATGACATGCTGGGTCAAAAAGTGTGAATTTGAAGGGAGTTGCATGCTCTGCCGCTCAATCAAAACATTCCTGCCAGTTGACTTCTTTCTTCAACAGTCACGAAATGGCATCTAATAAATAAAGACAATTCTAGCGCGAGAGCTTACCTGAATCCCGTCGTAAATCCATGCATGGTCTCAAGCTCAGGAAGAAAGAAACGAGAGAACTTCTATTTGGTCATCAGATTCTTCTGCAATACCACAAAATGCATTTCTTTCGAATAAAGTGTATCTTTATTTTACCAAACACCGGTTTTCGCTACCAAAATGAAGAAACGAAAATGTAAAATCTGCCTAATTTTTAAAAAATATAGATATCGTTCCAATTAAGGCAGTGCAAAAAAAGGAAATAACGCAAAAAAATTACCCAAAAAAGTTTTTAAAAAATAAAAATCGGCTTCCGGGGAGGAATTACCCGGCCCCCAATCCTTATCGAGAGTAATTCCTTAGTCTTGGATCCAAATCTGCACTCCGGGAAGGAATTATTTGCCCCCCAAGCCAGTTATAGAATAATCCCTATGAGCGAGACTTGAACCCTCGACATCTGGTGACGTTTCTGTCCTCGTTGCGCACCACGATGACCGCTAGGCTTCCTCTGTAATTCATTGGGAATATTAGCATAAAAAGTCGGTGTGTAGAGTTTGCAAATTAGGGGTTGTGACTGAGAATGCGTACTCGGTTAGAACAGTTAAAATTGGTTAAAAACAGCAAACTTCAAATTTCATTAGGTAGGATTAATGTTTCGCAAGAATCTAGACCTTGAATATAACTACAAATTCAGGGATTCTAAGGCCTCCCCTAAATTGTTTCAAGCCTGTCAAACTGCACATCCCACAAGTCTTGACCATTTTCCGAGATCAAAACACATTTGACTCAGATCATCGCTCATTGACCTAACCAGAGTATGGCCGGAGGCCCTGCAATTTTTTTGGTTTAGGGTCCTTTGTCCTTGGTTCTCGTTTCATTTGGTCTCGTTATTTTTGGTTACTGTTGTTTTTTCGGCCATTTTTGTCCTTCGAAGGTTCTTGTTCGTTGGTCAACCATCCAGTTGTCGCAGAAGACCAGCCGCAGCTCAGCCCGTTCACGCTTCCGTACAATACTATTGATACTACTATACTATTTTACTATACCATACTATTTTACTATACTATTTTACTATTTTACTATACTATTTTAGGCATCCTACTGGTGAACGGTTATGGCAATTATATATTTATTACGGGAGCCAACATTGAGATTGTGGTCTGTCGCCTTTGAATTGATTTATCAGAATATTTATTCAATTCTCGTGATCCTTATCTTCCAGGCTTTTGTTATCCTGTTTCAACTACCAAGAGTCTTGTGTACTATTAACCCCCTCCTCCCTGCCTTTGTCTTTCGCCACATTCAAGTTCAAGCCAAATATCGATATGACGTCTTTCAAATCACGCAATAAGTCTGGTTGCTAGTCGTATTTGATGTGACGAAAGACCCTTTGCCTTCTAAAGCAAGCACTTCATTTTCTTGCCTCGCACGACGGAACGAGTCGGAGTGCGTTGCAGTCAACCAGTTCGACCTTTGCTTAGGCAAGATAATAGCCGACCCATAACTACGAAACGGTTAGACTTTCACCTTCATTGGACTTAATGACGTCCTCCAGCAAATTTCCTTTAGAAGGCAGAATAAATAATTCTAGAGATCAATTGCAGTTTAGCGGGCGTTGTCGAATTCCAAATCGATCGTTATCTGGGGATCGAGACTTGCTAACAATGGCAACAAAGAGCTATTTCATAAAAAAAAATAGAGATTTGTTTCCGGAATGACATGCTAGGTCAAAAAGTTGGAATTTGACGGGAGGTGCATGCTCTGCCGCTCAATCAAAACATTCCTGCCAGTTGAGCAGACTGAATTTTTTTCTTTCTTCAACAGTCACGAAATGCATCGAATAAATAAAGACAATTCGAGCGCGAGAGCTGACCTGAATCCGTCGTAACTCCATGCATGGTCTCAAGCTCAGGAAGAAAGAAACGAGAGAACTTCTATTTGATCATCAGATTCTTCTGCAATACCACAAAATGCATTTCTTTCGAATAAAGTATATCTTTATTTTACCAAACACCGGTTTTCGCTACCAAAATGAAGAAAAGAAAATGTAAAATCCGCCTAATTTTGTAAAAAATTTAGATATCGTTCCAATTAAGGCAGTGCAAAAAAAGGAACTAACGCCAAAAATTACCCAAAAAAGTTTTTAAAAAATAAAAATCGGATTCCGGGGAGTAGTATATGGTGAGCATGTCAAATACCACCTCGTCGCGCGCACATCGTCGCATGCTTCGCATGCTCCTCGGAGCGCGCTCCTCGGTTGTATTTGACATGCTCACCATATACTACTTGGCAGAAGAACAATTGTCACGTTCAACCAATTAGATAGAAGTGGCGGAGACCAAAATGGCCCAAAAACAAGGAGAAAACAACTGCGAGTTGTTGCTTCGAAAATCAAAAAAGGAATGCAGCAGCCGTCGCCATGCCGCGGTTGCGGTTTCGGGGTTATAACCGACCACCGGCTATGCGTGTATTGCGTAGGGCACTTGCTTCAACAGCGGCTAAAACGAATAGAGAAAAAAGCGAAGAAAAATTATGAACTTGTTTTGCGCGAGCTGAAGCAAAAAATATCAACCATTTAGAGATTTGCATCCATTTAGAGATATGTCCCAAAAGAAAATCAACCAATTAGAGAAAAGCACCAAAAGAAAACAAAAATGGCAGAGCAAGTGACGATGCAGGATATGGAAGAAGCCTTCGCGGAAATTGACATTGAAGAAGCACTCGCGGAAATTGAACAAATTCTGAATGAACAAATTAGGGATAAACAAATTCGGGATGAACAAATTCGGAATATGTTCTTCGGACGCACACCCCAGGAAGCCTTGGAGCGGCTGCCCGAACCTCTGCTTCCAAAACCATGCAGCCCCATCGCACCACCAAGGCGAAAAAGAGGGACGCCAGCCAGCGTTCTAAAAATGTTTGATCAAGTCGATCCCCAGTTTGTCAAAACGCAAGAAAAATACCACGAAACTCTTGCATGGTTCATGCATGGACCAGAAGCTTAGGTGGAAGTGGAAAGAGGACGCCATTTTATAAAATGGGTGTTCCGGGCGCGAAACGTAAACATGACAGAGCAAATCATGGAAAAGATCCTGGCAAATGTTGACACCTCGATGTATATAAGGTACGCTATTTCTTATTGGTTGGTTCACATCAGAGAGGGAAAGATGATGTTGTATTATCAAGTTTTGAAAGGGTCACCTTGGATAAACCGATATTCAGAAGCGGAACAATATGTGAATGAAGAGGATGAGTATCGTCTGGATATCGAGAATATCGAAAGACCGAACACAATGTGGACATTCGTTGGCTATGAAGATGTTTTCCTGAAAGTTGTTATCGATCACGCGCCTTTGTTGGGTACAGGTCCCTTGCCAGACTGGCTGCGCAACCTTGCACACGGCAACGCAATGGTGGCGCTGGACACTTACCAAGATAATTTGTGTCTCTGGCGTTGTATTGCAGTGCATAGAGGAGCCAGCCCAGACCGAAGTACAGCAGCGGCCAGAGAACTTGCCAAGAATTTCTTCGATTTCGCAAAAGTTCCAAAAGACATTCCAAAAACGTCTCTTGACAAAACAAAAACATCTTTTGACGATTTAGAAGAGGTTGAAAAGCATCTCAACAAAAAAGTCCCTTTTTCAGATTGGCTTGGCATCAAAGTTTCTGAGCCTGAGCAAGGAAGAATCTGGCGAAGTGGTTTAGCATCTTAGACGAAACGCGCCAGCCAAGCTGAAAAACATCATGACAATCGGTATCTGGTAGGGGCACCCCTTTTTATCAAAAACATAGCAAAGATTGCGAAAATTTATGCGTGTGTTCATTGTCGGTCGAGATTCACACGAGTTAACAATCTTCAACGGCATGTCCAAACGTGTTCCAAAGGGGAAACGAAAATTGATTGCCCGGGTGAAAAAGTCGAAGCCCCGCAGACAGCTTTCGAAAAAGCGTTTTATCCAAACCGCTTCCAAAGAATCGCTTGCATGGCTTGAACATGAAGCCAAGCGGCGGAAAATCCACATCCACCACGCAATGTGTGGCCACGGAGGCGAGAGGTGGATTCAAGATGCACCAGTCGACGGCTTCCACCCAGAAACAAAGACCGTGTTTCAATACCACGGTTGCCATTGGCACGGTTGCCGAAAATGTTTCCCGCACGATCGTGACAAAAGCATCTTCCGTGGAGATCAAACTCGTGAAGACAGGTGGAATGCCACGCATTGGCGTACAAAAACGCTCCGGGAGGCTGGCTACCGCGTGGTCGAGGTTTTGGCGTGTGAAGTTGGGGAAATCGACGCTGAACTTCCGCAGCCCAAAACAAAAAGCTACCCGCACGCGATCTTGTTCGATTTCGAAGCATTTGGCGACAAGACACAGCGGAAGGAGCCCACGTCCATGCTGGTGATCGAGAACGTGCACGTTCCAATTTCGGTCCCATCGGCGACACGCTCGAGAGAACCCACCCACATCTGCGAAAGAGACCCCACGGTGCTGGTGCACAAGTTTATGAAAGAGGTGGAGAGGCGCGGGAAAAACATCCGGCGCAAAGTATGGGAGGAGTTCGCGCTAGAAGACTTGGACCTGCTGCCAAAAAAGCAGCGGCAAAAAAATTGGGGAATGGTGCGATCAGGTTCCCGTTGTCGGTTTTAACTCGGGAAGCTACGACCTGAACTTCATCAAAAGCTTCTTCGTGGAGCGGCTTGCAGACGCAACCGGAAAAATCAGAGTGGCAAAAAAAGGAAAAAAGACAATGTTCTTGCTTACCTGGGGATTCCGTTTCCTCGACATAATAAACTATCTTGGCCCGGGGACCAGCTACGAAAAGTGGGTGAAAGCTTACGAATGTGCCTCAGAGAAATCGTGGTTTCCCAATGAGTGGTTCGATTAGCCCGAGAAGCTTGATTATCCAGGTATCCTAGACTATCCAGAGTGGTTTTCACCTCTGAAAGGTGAATATGTGCTCTCGAGAGAAGAATGGGAAGAATGTGTCAGTCTGTTCAAAGAAAAGGGTATGCGCACTTTCGCGGACTGGCTGCGTTTTTACAACAATCTCGACGTGGCGCCAGGCCTCGAGGCTTTGGAAAAGATGCGGGCTTTCTACACCGAAAAAGGAATCCACATCTTGAAAGACGCGGTCAGTGTCCCGGGGGTGAGTTTGCACTCCTTACTCCGGGGAGCGGTTGAGAGAGGCGCGGATCTTTGGAGTCCAGGGAAAGAAGCATACCAAATGTTGAAAGACGCTGTGGTCGGAGGCCCGAGCATCGTTTTCACGCGGTTGCACGAGGCGGGTGTGACAAAAATAAGATTGCACCAATTCGAAGACGCCCGTCTGTGCAAAAAGATCTTGGGCTTCGACGCCAACGCTCTTTATCTGTCGACCATGCTTCGAGAAATGCCTTGCGGAAAGGAAAAGGTCGAGCACTTCAACTGCCAAGAAGACGGAGCGTTTTTGATAACGCACAGGCTCAAAAGAGGAACATGGTTCGGTTTCGCCGAAGTCGACATTGAAATTCCGGAGAACCTGCACTCGAAGTTCGAGGAAATGTGTCCGTTCCTCTATAACAAAAAGGTGCCAGACGAAGTTGTCCCGGACCACATGTTCGAATACTTGCGCCAAACGGGCAGAAACCGCGGAGACGGGAGAAAACTCGTGGGAGGTTTGTCCGCAAAGAGGCTTTTGCTCTTCGCGCCTCTGCTGCGATGGTATGTTGATCACGGGGCGGTTATCACAAACGTTTACAGAACAATCGATTACAAGCTAGGCAAGATATTTCCGTGGTTCGTGGAGCAGGTCACCGAGGCGCGGCGGACAGGTGACGTAGAAAAAAGCAAAGCGCTGTTGGCAGACGCTTTCAAGCTGCTTGGGAACAGCGGGTACGGAAAGTTGATCGAAGCGTTGGAGCGGCAGACGAGCGTGATTTACACCAAAGATGTGAAGGCGGTCCGCAGAGCCTTGCGAAGCGCGTATTTCTCTGACCTCGATGAAATCGGGGAAGCGTATGATTTGGAAAGCCGCATTCAAAGAATCACAATCAAACGGCCGTTTCAGGTTGGAATCGCCGTCTATCAACTGGCCAAGCTGCGGATGCTGGAATTCTATTTTGACTTCCTCGACAAGTATTTCGACCGACGAGATTTTGAGCTGATACAGATGGACACAGACAGCAACTACATGGCCATCTCAGCGGATCGTCTGGAGGATCTGGTCAGACCGGAGCTGCGAACGGAATTCGAAAATCAGAAGAAACAGTGGTTGGCTTGGGACAAATGGAGCGGCCGCACACCCGGACTCTTTAAGCTCGAGTGCGAGGGCAGCCGGATGATCGCGCTCTGCTCAAAATGTTACTTTGTCGACGACGAAACAGGCGAAAAAAAGAAGTTCAGCACGAAAGGAGTTTCGAAGAGACAAAACGAGATAACTTAGCAGCGTTTCAATGCCGCTTTGGAAGGAAACAAAGACATGGCAACCAACAGAGGTTTCAGGATGCGAGATGGAAAGATGGTAACTTACGAGCAACAGACAAAAGGTGGGTGCTGCCCGACGGAATTCACACAGAACCAATTGAATTTCACTTAAGTTGATTTGGCGGCATTTGGACCAACAGATGTTGAAACTCCAAGGACTCGGACAACATCTCGCGGATTCAAACCGCGCAAAAAGTCAATTAACAAAGGGTCGACAAAAAAGGTTTCTTCTTCTTCCCGAAACCTTTTCGGGACAGACCAAAAATTTTGGTTATGATCACATTTTTTTCTAACATTTGCCTATATAATTAACAAACCGTTGCGTTTGCGTTGCGTTTGTGAAGTTACTTGGCTTTCCATTGGAAGAGTGCTTGCTTTCGCGGACGTTTCTTCTTCAACCATGTTATAATTTGGAAACAAATGTTTAATAAAAAAAATTTTTGTGAGGAATTGTTGAATATTTCTGAGGAATTATTCAGCGGTTGGTGAGGAATCTTCCGATTTTTCTTCGCTTTACCAATCAATGTTTTTTATTGTGATCAGCGCCGCGTCGGCTGTTGAGAGAAAATGTCCGCACGTGAGTGCAATGCGGCCAGCAAGTTTTGTGAGATCTTTCTTGATTAAATAGGAGTTTCTGAGTTCTTTTTGATAAACTTCGTTGTCTTTGACTTTGGCGACCATTCCAACCGCTTTGTACACAAGAAAAATGAAGCCATCGATCAATCTATCAGATGTCTTTGAGCCCTCAAAGGCCTCCAAACATTTGATGTAATTCTGAACATCTTTGTCGGAGAGGCGGTTGACCTAATCGTGCGACAGTTGCACGCCGAGGGTTTCTTTGGCTTTTCCTGCCGAAACCAGCACGGCCAGCTGCTCGCGAAGAGCGGGAATATCAGGCTGCAATGAAGAGACATCGCCGGGTGTGCTGGTTGGCTCAGCTTCAAGCAAGTTCAAAACGTCGGTCATCACGACGTCGTCGAAATCAACATCGGTCATGTGGACGTCCTCGAAAGCACTCATTTTTGAAAAGGTTTCTTTTTTTAATTGCGAACAAATTTTATTCCGAAAGGGTGCCAAAGTTCGAACACAAGGAAGGAAAACTTTTTTTTTTTCAACTTCGAGATGTATTCTTTCTTTTCATCTGGAGAAAGATCGCCGCCGAATTCTTCAAAAACCAATTTCAAAGTCTTCTGTGAGGGCGTGTAGAAAAGCACAAGCGCAGCCACGTTTTCGCGGAAAGAAGCTGTGATGCTGGTCATCTTCTGCGCCAGCACCCACATGCTGAATCCTGATTGGCGGCCGCTGAATGCGAGATCGACCATCGGCCCTGAGCGCTTTTTCACATCTTTCGTGGCTGCGCAGTCGTCGAGGATTATGAGCGTGTTGGTGCCCTTCCAGAGCCAGGCGATGAAATTCAACCAGGGTTCAACTTGGTCTTGTTCACAAACGACAACCTCAAAACGCGGGTCATTTTCAGCGAAACGATGATAAGTCTTGTTCCAAACGAATGTCGGACAGATGAGCACGATGTAGTCGAACTTGCCGCGGAAAGGGCCGTGAAGCTGGCCCACCACAAACTTTGATTTGCCTGAATTTGTCGGGCCCACGATGAGAGCGTTGAACGGTATGTTGTTTGGATCCATATTAGAAATGCACAGATTCTAATTGGTTTTTCCAATATATTCATTTGCGCGTCGCTGATCACGAAAACGTGACAGTTCACATTGCCTGAGCCGCTGAGCTTTCGCTCGAGCTCGAGCTGAACCCCATCTTGTGCGTTCACGAGGCGAGTGCCGCTGCCGTGCATTGTGTGAGCCGCCATTGGACGCAAATCGATCAGAAGACCGAACTTGTCTTCGCTCCAGAACTTTTTCAGATGCATGTTCTGTGTTTTGTTTTTTGCCTTGCCAAAGAAGCGATCAACTTCGCCCCAAAAAATCCTTTCCTTCGATGCCGTTGTTGTACAGCCTGTTGGGCGAGCCATTCACCGTAACAGCGACTTTCGTGAGGTCTGGGTTGATGAACTTTTCTGAATCCCTGGTCCCGGCTGTGTATGGCTCAATGAAGAGAAGAAGAATTCCTTTCAGGGATCTTCTCTGAGGGTTCACTCTGAGGTTAATCCTTGAGTCCGTGTTTTTTGCAAACGTGACCACCTGTTCCCGCACCACGTGGTCGTATAAGAACTCCTTTCCCGAGACGTAAACACTGCTTCCCTCGTCCGCCAAGGTCTTGCTTCTTATCATTTCGTACTAAAGCTGGATTTTTTCAGCTTGTATTTTAATTTATCCGGATCAGAGCCTTTGACAACCTGTGAAGCTGGTGCAAGTTTCAACTCAAAAACGAGGTTGTGAAAGAGCGCTTGGGGATAAATGACTCCATGGTATTTCAGGATCTGGTGGTCCAGTCGGATCCGGTATTTCGTTCCGTAAACTTCGGCAAGCGCGTTTTCTGCGTCGACACCCGAGGTTTTCTTATCCTCAGTATTTGAGCGGATCTTGCAGAGGTCTTCGCTTTGAATTCCGTCGAGCAGCATGCCGTCACGCTCCTCCTGCGAGAGAAAAAGGTCCTCCCAGATCTCGTAGATGTCATAATTCACCGTGTGATGCAGTGTCTCTCCACCGTACTTCACAACCATCTTGTCCACAAGAGCCCGCGTGACGTTTTGAACGAGGAAGTTGTCCGGGTCGCCTCCAGAAAGATCGATATTGAATAGCAGTCCGAGAGAGCCTGGTACGAGGACCTCGTGCTCATTCAGTTTGGGCACGAAAATATTCAGGAGCTCGCCAGGGTTGGCTTCGCTGCGATCAAAGGTGATGGGCTTGACCGTGCGCTCAGCTTTCATCGCGCCGGGTGTTTTTTCGCTGTGTGTTGGACGAAGGTTTGCTTGCACCGACATTTTGTATTAAATAGAAAAAAATTTTTATTCAATAGACAATGGCGGAAGGTGGCTTTGGCGAGAGAGACCCTCTCATGGAACACACAGACGATCGTGATGACGACGACGACGACGACGATCGTGACGATGCAAATACGACAATGCCATTTGGTGCGCCTGGTGGGTCATCAACACCCGACCAAGTGGCGAAGAATTGCCAATGAGAACAACAACGATGAATAGGCCACCTGAACGCGGCGGCACTGCGGAAACCTCTTTCATTGAAAGACGCCCTCCAGGGATGCGGGTTTTTAACCCTGATTCTGTTAAAATTGATCTTGCAAACCAAACCTTGATGGAAACGCACACTCAATATGGGAAAGATGGTAACTTTTTGACACTTGAGGTCTCAAAAAAAAGATACCCTGGAAGGGTTGTTGTTATTGGGCCAAAAGGCGGTGAGACACCTCTCTTCCAACGGACGATAAAACATTAAACCCAAAATTACCAGAATCTGTTATGAAAACACTTGGAGCGGAGAGGGTGGCATTAATTCAAGAAAAAGAAAAAGAAATCGAAGAAATTGACAAAGAAATTCAAGAGAACCAAGAAATCGCCAATGATGAAAATGAGCAATCTGCGGTAAGAGAGCAAGCACGTGAAAAGATTCAGGCAAGGACAGAACAGCGAAATGCCCTTGAAAACGTAAGGGAGCGCCTTGAAGAAGGGATGCCGCTGCGTGAGCGCGTAAAAGAGATCTTCAACAAATACGGCGTGACCGTCACGGCTGTTCTTCTTGCTGCTGGTGTTACGATTGGCGCTGTCGTAAGCACAATCAACAACTCACTGAAAGCAACTGCCAAAGGACTCGGAAATGGTTTGAAAGAGCTCGGAAAAAAACTTGCCGGAATTCTTCCCGGGTTAATTGGCTCGATCGTTTCTTTTCTTTTTCAAGCTGCTGGGGAGGTCGTCTCTTTTCTGGCGGAGCACATCTGGCTTCTGATTTTGGCTGCGGTTGCGTTTCTGGTCGAGAATTTCAAAAACGCTAGCGCAACGCGAAGAATGCCAACCCCGCAACTGCAATCGCGCCAACAGTGACAGCAATTTTATTGTTGAGATGGTTGTCTGAGCCAGCCGCGGGTGTTGGTTGTTCTGTTTGCACTTCTTCTGCTGTGCCAGCATGTTTTGGATCTTTTCTGCTTTCAGCTGTGGCTGCTTTGTGAATAGGATTGGAAGGGTGACTGTTTGGCCGGTCAATTTTCGGTCTCTCACCATCCATGTGCTGAACCCCAACTTTTTTCGTGCTCGTGTTTACCTCGTTGTTTATCCCCAGTTTCATGCCTTGTACCGTTTGTTTCAGCTGGTTGTTATAGCCAACCGTGCTTTCTGTGTTGATCACCATATTCCCTGGCATTAACCAAGCCCCCGGGCACACAGCCAGATTGAGCATCACCTTGGCCTCATCCACCGTCAGCTGATAACGCTGCACACTTCCCGCCAGGTCGGGCTGCCTCACTGCATTTTCCACCAAGACGTTGAACTCGCTCTCGCTTTTGTCTGCCCGCGGAAACCGTGCAGAAAAAGCTGCCCAGACCTTGGTTTGTGCAAGCTTCGCATTGGCGGCCTGCGCTATTTATCCGAGATATCCCAACATTGCTGATATTTTTTCCCTGTTATTTTTCAATTGAAAATATGCACGGAACAAAATAAAATGGTTGTGCTTACTATTTCTACGTTGTCTAATCCATGCACCGTCAATTTTGACAACCCGATTCCAAAGGCTGATTTCGTTAGACTGTTGTCTTGTTCACTTCCGAATTCGTGGAATAACTTGAAAAAAGATGGAGTCATTGCAATGTCTGATCCTGATGGTAAACGCGCTGTTCCCATAACATTCCCCAAAGGACATTACACTCTTGAAAGTATGGCTAAAAATATTGAAGAAGCTTTCGCTAAATTCAATGTGAAACTTGCCACCGAAATCAATACACCTGCTGGTGTTATGGTTATTGACAACTTTGGGGATAAAAAAATCACTCTTGACAAAGACTTGGCCAATTTTCTTGGCACTTCCCGCACATTGTTTTCTAGAACTTTCGTCAAACGGCTTCGAATACCGACAAGCTACTTTGTTCATTGCGACTTGGTTGACCCCAATTTGAATTTGATCAACGGCAAAGCATCAACCCTTCTTGCGAAGTTTGACATCCGAGGGGAAGCTTTCCAAAAAGTCCACTATCAAGCTGGCGCACAGCCGCCCTTTCGTGACGCTGCTTCGTCTGATAAATTTATCAACAGCGTCACGCTATCAATCAGAGACGTGGACGGTGAGCTTTTTAACTTCGAAGATCACCCTCTTGAATTCGAATTGCAAATCATTTGAAAAAATATAATCTGCTGGTATACCATGTCTTCGTCAAATGTCTTGCCGAGTGCTCCGCCTATTTATCCTGAGCTTCCCCCGCTGGAAAGAACCGATAATTTCCGTCTTGGTGAGATCTCAAAAATTGAAAAAGAAATCTCCGATGAGGTTGAACACCGGAGAGTTGTTTTGAAAAAATACACAAAAGCCCGCAAAGTGATTCACTATTCCGCGGTTTCTCTCGGCGTTGGAAGTGCCTTTCTGTCTTCCGGTGCCCTCGCAAGTTCACTCACGGGCGTCGGTATTGTTGTCGGAGCGCCTGTCGCCGGAATTGCCGCCCTCCTTGGATTTGCATCAACAAGCCTTGCTGCTGTTAACAGGAAGCTTGAAAGGAAAGTGAAAAAGCACACGAAAATTCAAGCTTTGTCTCAAGCAAAACACGACTCTATAAAAAACTCTGTCTCTCAAGCTCTGGATGACGGCAATGTTTCTGACGCTGAATTCAAAATGATCTCTCGTGAAATGGAAAAATATCGCGAACGCAGAGAGAGATTGCGGGAAAATTTCGCCGATAAACCTTCCGATTCTCCGAATTATGAGACGATAAAAAAACAGCTTCGCATCGAACTTCGGAAAGAGTTTCTGAAAAAAATGTCGGCGTCCAACGCAAATTTGAACTAAACTTTGAATCGAAAAAAAGAAAAATCTTTCTCTCTTTGACCTCTGGTTGATCTGCTAAAAAAAAAAAGTTCCAACGTTTTGAAGATTGGCTGAGCTTTGGAAAATGCTTCTGCTTTTCCACACGCTTTTCTGCATTTTCAAGGAACTTTCAACGCCCGTTTGGCAGAACGAGGTCAGACGGATCACTCAACAAGTTGTTGAGGCAATGTCCCAAGTGGGTTCTGATTGAGTTTGCGTGGTCGGTCACCGCTCTCCTGTCACGCGTATTTTATAAAGGTTTCGCTGTCATATTCTGGCCCCTGGAAGGGTTCAAGGCGGTGTTTTTGTCCATTTTTAAAACACGCGGCACATAAACCCGTTTTTCCGCAAACGTTGCATTTGCGGCAATAGATTATTTTATTAATCCGCCCACGTTTTTCACAAAAAGGGGCCTCTGACAGTTCCTCGTGCACCTCATCCCAACCCATTTCTTTTCTTTCCGTCCGCAACTTGTCCCATCCGCAATACACGCATAGCCGGTGGTCGGTTATAACCCCGAAACCGCAGCCGCGGCATGGCGACGGCTGCTGCATTCCTTTTTTTATTTGCCATTTGTGCTGATAACAAAATTGTCCGGGGCACTTTTTGCCGCAGTTCTTTTTCCGGTTTCGAAGCAACCACTCGCAGTTGTTTTCTCCGTGTTTTTGGGCCATTTTGGTCTCCGCCACTTCTATCTAATTGGTTGAACGTCACAATGTTCTTCTGCCAAGTAGTATATGGTGAGCATGTCAAATACAACCGAGAAGCGCGCTACGAGGAGCATGCGAAGCATGCGACGATGTGCGCGCGACGAGGTGGTATTTGACATGCTCACAATATACTACTCGGGGAGGAATTACCCGGCCCCCAATCCTGATCGCGAGTAATTCCTTAATGAAGAGAAGAAGAATTCCTTTCAGGGATCTTCTCTGAGGGTTCACTCTGAGGTTAATCCTTGAGTCCGTGTTTTTTGCAAACGTGACCACCTGTTCCCGCACCACGTGGTCGTATAAGAACTCCTTTCCCGAGACGTAAACACTGCTTCCCTCGTCCGCCAAGGTCTTGCTTCTTATCATTTCGTACTAAAGCTGGATTTTTTCAGCTTGTATTTTAATTTATCCGGATCAGAGCCTTTGACAACCTGTGAAGCTGGTGCAAGTTTCAACTCAAAAACGAGGTTGTGAAAGAGCGCTTGGGGATAAATGACTCCATGGTATTTCAGGATCTGGTGGTCCAGTCGGATCCGGTATTTCGTTCCGTAAACTTCGGCAAGCGCGTTTTCTGCGTCGACACCCGAGGTTTTCTTATCCTCAGTATTTGAGCGGATCTTGCAGAGGTCTTCGCTTTGAATTCCGTCGAGCAGCATGCCGTCACGCTCCTCCTGCGAGAGAAAAAGGTCCTCCCAGATCTCGTAGATGTCATAATTCACCGTGTGATGCAGTGTCTCTCCACCGTACTTCACAACCATCTTGTCCACAAGAGCCCGCGTGACGTTTTGAACGAGGAAGTTGTCCGGGTCGCCTCCAGAAAGATCGATATTGAATAGCAGTCCGAGAGAGCCTGGTACGAGGACCTCGTGCTCATTCAGTTTGGGCACGAAAATATTCAGGAGCTCGCCAGGGTTGGCTTCGCTGCGATCAAAGGTGATGGGCTTGACCGTGCGCTCAGCTTTCATCGCGCCGGGTGTTTTTTCGCTGTGTGTTGGACGAAGGTTTGCTTGCACCGACATTTTGTATTAAATAGAAAAAAATTTTTATTCAATAGACAATGGCGGAAGGTGGCTTTGGCGAGAGAGACCCTCTCATGGAACACACAGACGATCGTGATGACGACGACGACGACGACGATCGTGACGATGCAAATACGACAATGCCATTTGGTGCGCCTGGTGGGTCATCAACACCCGACCAAGTGGCGAAGAATTGCCAATGAGAACAACAACGATGAATAGGCCACCTGAACGCGGCGGCACTGCGGAAACCTCTTTCATTGAAAGACGCCCTCCAGGGATGCGGGTTTTTAACCCTGATTCTGTTAAAATTGATCTTGCAAACCAAACCTTGATGGAAACGCACACTCAATATGGGAAAGATGGTAACTTTTTGACACTTGAGGTCTCAAAAAAAAGATACCCTGGAAGGGTTGTTGTTATTGGGCCAAAAGGCGGTGAGACACCTCTCTTCCAACGGACGATAAAACATTAAACCCAAAATTACCAGAATCTGTTATGAAAACACTTGGAGCGGAGAGGGTGGCATTAATTCAAGAAAAAGAAAAAGAAATCGAAGAAATTGACAAAGAAATTCAAGAGAACCAAGAAATCGCCAATGATGAAAATGAGCAATCTGCGGTAAGAGAGCAAGCACGTGAAAAGATTCAGGCAAGGACAGAACAGCGAAATGCCCTTGAAAACGTAAGGGAGCGCCTTGAAGAAGGGATGCCGCTGCGTGAGCGCGTAAAAGAGATCTTCAACAAATACGGCGTGACCGTCACGGCTGTTCTTCTTGCTGCTGGTGTTACGATTGGCGCTGTCGTAAGCACAATCAACAACTCACTGAAAGCAACTGCCAAAGGACTCGGAAATGGTTTGAAAGAGCTCGGAAAAAAACTTGCCGGAATTCTTCCCGGGTTAATTGGCTCGATCGTTTCTTTTCTTTTTCAAGCTGCTGGGGAGGTCGTCTCTTTTCTGGCGGAGCACATCTGGCTTCTGATTTTGGCTGCGGTTGCGTTTCTGGTCGAGAATTTCAAAAACGCTAGCGCAACGCGAAGAATGCCAACCCCGCAACTGCAATCGCGCCAACAGTGACAGCAATTTTATTGTTGAGATGGTTGTCTGAGCCAGCCGCGGGTGTTGGTTGTTCTGTTTGCACTTCTTCTGCTGTGCCAGCATGTTTTGGATCTTTTCTGCTTTCAGCTGTGGCTGCTTTGTGAATAGGATTGGAAGGGTGACTGTTTGGCCGGTCAATTTTCGGTCTCTCACCATCCATGTGCTGAACCCCAACTTTTTTCGTGCTCGTGTTTACCTCGTTGTTTATCCCCAGTTTCATGCCTTGTACCGTTTGTTTCAGCTGGTTGTTATAGCCAACCGTGCTTTCTGTGTTGATCACCATATTCCCTGGCATTAACCAAGCCCCCGGGCACACAGCCAGATTGAGCATCACCTTGGCCTCATCCACCGTCAGCTGATAACGCTGCACACTTCCCGCCAGGTCGGGCTGCCTCACTGCATTTTCCACCAAGACGTTGAACTCGCTCTCGCTTTTGTCTGCCCGCGGAAACCGTGCAGAAAAAGCTGCCCAGACCTTGGTTTGTGCAAGCTTCGCATTGGCGGCCTGCGCTATTTATCCGAGATATCCCAACATTGCTGATATTTTTTCCCTGTTATTTTTCAATTGAAAATATGCACGGAACAAAATAAAATGGTTGTGCTTACTATTTCTACGTTGTCTAATCCATGCACCGTCAATTTTGACAACCCGATTCCAAAGGCTGATTTCGTTAGACTGTTGTCTTGTTCACTTCCGAATTCGTGGAATAACTTGAAAAAAGATGGAGTCATTGCAATGTCTGATCCTGATGGTAAACGCGCTGTTCCCATAACATTCCCCAAAGGACATTACACTCTTGAAAGTATGGCTAAAAATATTGAAGAAGCTTTCGCTAAATTCAATGTGAAACTTGCCACCGAAATCAATACACCTGCTGGTGTTATGGTTATTGACAACTTTGGGGATAAAAAAATCACTCTTGACAAAGACTTGGCCAATTTTCTTGGCACTTCCCGCACATTGTTTTCTAGAACTTTCGTCAAACGGCTTCGAATACCGACAAGCTACTTTGTTCATTGCGACTTGGTTGACCCCAATTTGAATTTGATCAACGGCAAAGCATCAACCCTTCTTGCGAAGTTTGACATCCGAGGGGAAGCTTTCCAAAAAGTCCACTATCAAGCTGGCGCACAGCCGCCCTTTCGTGACGCTGCTTCGTCTGATAAATTTATCAACAGCGTCACGCTATCAATCAGAGACGTGGACGGTGAGCTTTTTAACTTCGAAGATCACCCTCTTGAATTCGAATTGCAAATCATTTGAAAAAATATAATCTGCTGGTATACCATGTCTTCGTCAAATGTCTTGCCGAGTGCTCCGCCTATTTATCCTGAGCTTCCCCCGCTGGAAAGAACCGATAATTTCCGTCTTGGTGAGATCTCAAAAATTGAAAAAGAAATCTCCGATGAGGTTGAACACCGGAGAGTTGTTTTGAAAAAATACACAAAAGCCCGCAAAGTGATTCACTATTCCGCGGTTTCTCTCGGCGTTGGAAGTGCCTTTCTGTCTTCCGGTGCCCTCGCAAGTTCACTCACGGGCGTCGGTATTGTTGTCGGAGCGCCTGTCGCCGGAATTGCCGCCCTCCTTGGATTTGCATCAACAAGCCTTGCTGCTGTTAACAGGAAGCTTGAAAGGAAAGTGAAAAAGCACACGAAAATTCAAGCTTTGTCTCAAGCAAAACACGACTCTATAAAAAACTCTGTCTCTCAAGCTCTGGATGACGGCAATGTTTCTGACGCTGAATTCAAAATGATCTCTCGTGAAATGGAAAAATATCGCGAACGCAGAGAGAGATTGCGGGAAAATTTCGCCGATAAACCTTCCGATTCTCCGAATTATGAGACGATAAAAAAACAGCTTCGCATCGAACTTCGGAAAGAGTTTCTGAAAAAAATGTCGGCGTCCAACGCAAATTTGAACTAAACTTTGAATCGAAAAAAAGAAAAATCTTTCTCTCTTTGACCTCTGGTTGATCTGCTAAAAAAAAAAAGTTCCAACGTTTTGAAGATTGGCTGAGCTTTGGAAAATGCTTCTGCTTTTCCACACGCTTTTCTGCATTTTCAAGGAACTTTCAACGCCCGTTTGGCAGAACGAGGTCAGACGGATCACTCAACAAGTTGTTGAGGCAATGTCCCAAGTGGGTTCTGATTGAGTTTGCGTGGTCGGTCACCGCTCTCCTGTCACGCGTATTTTATAAAGGTTTCGCTGTCATATTCTGGCCCCTGGAAGGGTTCAAGGCGGTGTTTTTGTCCATTTTTAAAACACGCGGCACATAAACCCGTTTTTCCGCAAACGTTGCATTTGCGGCAATAGATTATTTTATTAATCCGCCCACGTTTTTCACAAAAAGGGGCCTCTGACAGTTCCTCGTGCACCTCATCCCAACCCATTTCTTTTCTTTCCGTCCGCAACTTGTCCCATCCGCAATACACGCATAGCCGGTGGTCGGTTATAACCCCGAAACCGCAGCCGCGGCATGGCGACGGCTGCTGCATTCCTTTTTTTATTTGCCATTTGTGCTGATAACAAAATTGTCCGGGGCACTTTTTGCCGCAGTTCTTTTTCCGGTTTCGAAGCAACCACTCGCAGTTGTTTTCTCCGTGTTTTTGGGCCATTTTGGTCTCCGCCACTTCTATCTAATTGGTTGAACGTCACAATGTTCTTCTGCCAAGTAGTATATGGTGAGCATGTCAAATACAACCGAGAAGCGCGCTACGAGGAGCATGCGAAGCATGCGACGATGTGCGCGCGACGAGGTGGTATTTGACATGCTCACAATATACTACTCGGGGAGGAATTACCCGGCCCCCAATCCTGATCGCGAGTAATTCCTTAATGAAGAGAAGAAGAATTCCTTTCAGGGATCTTCTCTGAGGGTTCACTCTGAGGTTAATCCTTGAGTCCGTGTTTTTTGCAAACGTGACCACCTGTTCCCGCACCACGTGGTCGTATAAGAACTCCTTTCCCGAGACGTAAACACTGCTTCCCTCGTCCGCCAAGGTCTTGCTTCTTATCATTTCGTACTAAAGCTGGATTTTTTCAGCTTGTATTTTAATTTATCCGGATCAGAGCCTTTGACAACCTGTGAAGCTGGTGCAAGTTTCAACTCAAAAACGAGGTTGTGAAAGAGCGCTTGGGGATAAATGACTCCATGGTATTTCAGGATCTGGTGGTCCAGTCGGATCCGGTATTTCGTTCCGTAAACTTCGGCAAGCGCGTTTTCTGCGTCGACACCCGAGGTTTTCTTATCCTCAGTATTTGAGCGGATCTTGCAGAGGTCTTCGCTTTGAATTCCGTCGAGCAGCATGCCGTCACGCTCCTCCTGCGAGAGAAAAAGGTCCTCCCAGATCTCGTAGATGTCATAATTCACCGTGTGATGCAGTGTCTCTCCACCGTACTTCACAACCATCTTGTCCACAAGAGCCCGCGTGACGTTTTGAACGAGGAAGTTGTCCGGGTCGCCTCCAGAAAGATCGATATTGAATAGCAGTCCGAGAGAGCCTGGTACGAGGACCTCGTGCTCATTCAGTTTGGGCACGAAAATATTCAGGAGCTCGCCAGGGTTGGCTTCGCTGCGATCAAAGGTGATGGGCTTGACCGTGCGCTCAGCTTTCATCGCGCCGGGTGTTTTTTCGCTGTGTGTTGGACGAAGGTTTGCTTGCACCGACATTTTGTATTAAATAGAAAAAAATTTTTATTCAATAGACAATGGCGGAAGGTGGCTTTGGCGAGAGAGACCCTCTCATGGAACACACAGACGATCGTGATGACGACGACGACGACGACGATCGTGACGATGCAAATACGACAATGCCATTTGGTGCGCCTGGTGGGTCATCAACACCCGACCAAGTGGCGAAGAATTGCCAATGAGAACAACAACGATGAATAGGCCACCTGAACGCGGCGGCACTGCGGAAACCTCTTTCATTGAAAGACGCCCTCCAGGGATGCGGGTTTTTAACCCTGATTCTGTTAAAATTGATCTTGCAAACCAAACCTTGATGGAAACGCACACTCAATATGGGAAAGATGGTAACTTTTTGACACTTGAGGTCTCAAAAAAAAGATACCCTGGAAGGGTTGTTGTTATTGGGCCAAAAGGCGGTGAGACACCTCTCTTCCAACGGACGATAAAACATTAAACCCAAAATTACCAGAATCTGTTATGAAAACACTTGGAGCGGAGAGGGTGGCATTAATTCAAGAAAAAGAAAAAGAAATCGAAGAAATTGACAAAGAAATTCAAGAGAACCAAGAAATCGCCAATGATGAAAATGAGCAATCTGCGGTAAGAGAGCAAGCACGTGAAAAGATTCAGGCAAGGACAGAACAGCGAAATGCCCTTGAAAACGTAAGGGAGCGCCTTGAAGAAGGGATGCCGCTGCGTGAGCGCGTAAAAGAGATCTTCAACAAATACGGCGTGACCGTCACGGCTGTTCTTCTTGCTGCTGGTGTTACGATTGGCGCTGTCGTAAGCACAATCAACAACTCACTGAAAGCAACTGCCAAAGGACTCGGAAATGGTTTGAAAGAGCTCGGAAAAAAACTTGCCGGAATTCTTCCCGGGTTAATTGGCTCGATCGTTTCTTTTCTTTTTCAAGCTGCTGGGGAGGTCGTCTCTTTTCTGGCGGAGCACATCTGGCTTCTGATTTTGGCTGCGGTTGCGTTTCTGGTCGAGAATTTCAAAAACGCTAGCGCAACGCGAAGAATGCCAACCCCGCAACTGCAATCGCGCCAACAGTGACAGCAATTTTATTGTTGAGATGGTTGTCTGAGCCAGCCGCGGGTGTTGGTTGTTCTGTTTGCACTTCTTCTGCTGTGCCAGCATGTTTTGGATCTTTTCTGCTTTCAGCTGTGGCTGCTTTGTGAATAGGATTGGAAGGGTGACTGTTTGGCCGGTCAATTTTCGGTCTCTCACCATCCATGTGCTGAACCCCAACTTTTTTCGTGCTCGTGTTTACCTCGTTGTTTATCCCCAGTTTCATGCCTTGTACCGTTTGTTTCAGCTGGTTGTTATAGCCAACCGTGCTTTCTGTGTTGATCACCATATTCCCTGGCATTAACCAAGCCCCCGGGCACACAGCCAGATTGAGCATCACCTTGGCCTCATCCACCGTCAGCTGATAACGCTGCACACTTCCCGCCAGGTCGGGCTGCCTCACTGCATTTTCCACCAAGACGTTGAACTCGCTCTCGCTTTTGTCTGCCCGCGGAAACCGTGCAGAAAAAGCTGCCCAGACCTTGGTTTGTGCAAGCTTCGCATTGGCGGCCTGCGCTATTTATCCGAGATATCCCAACATTGCTGATATTTTTTCCCTGTTATTTTTCAATTGAAAATATGCACGGAACAAAATAAAATGGTTGTGCTTACTATTTCTACGTTGTCTAATCCATGCACCGTCAATTTTGACAACCCGATTCCAAAGGCTGATTTCGTTAGACTGTTGTCTTGTTCACTTCCGAATTCGTGGAATAACTTGAAAAAAGATGGAGTCATTGCAATGTCTGATCCTGATGGTAAACGCGCTGTTCCCATAACATTCCCCAAAGGACATTACACTCTTGAAAGTATGGCTAAAAATATTGAAGAAGCTTTCGCTAAATTCAATGTGAAACTTGCCACCGAAATCAATACACCTGCTGGTGTTATGGTTATTGACAACTTTGGGGATAAAAAAATCACTCTTGACAAAGACTTGGCCAATTTTCTTGGCACTTCCCGCACATTGTTTTCTAGAACTTTCGTCAAACGGCTTCGAATACCGACAAGCTACTTTGTTCATTGCGACTTGGTTGACCCCAATTTGAATTTGATCAACGGCAAAGCATCAACCCTTCTTGCGAAGTTTGACATCCGAGGGGAAGCTTTCCAAAAAGTCCACTATCAAGCTGGCGCACAGCCGCCCTTTCGTGACGCTGCTTCGTCTGATAAATTTATCAACAGCGTCACGCTATCAATCAGAGACGTGGACGGTGAGCTTTTTAACTTCGAAGATCACCCTCTTGAATTCGAATTGCAAATCATTTGAAAAAATATAATCTGCTGGTATACCATGTCTTCGTCAAATGTCTTGCCGAGTGCTCCGCCTATTTATCCTGAGCTTCCCCCGCTGGAAAGAACCGATAATTTCCGTCTTGGTGAGATCTCAAAAATTGAAAAAGAAATCTCCGATGAGGTTGAACACCGGAGAGTTGTTTTGAAAAAATACACAAAAGCCCGCAAAGTGATTCACTATTCCGCGGTTTCTCTCGGCGTTGGAAGTGCCTTTCTGTCTTCCGGTGCCCTCGCAAGTTCACTCACGGGCGTCGGTATTGTTGTCGGAGCGCCTGTCGCCGGAATTGCCGCCCTCCTTGGATTTGCATCAACAAGCCTTGCTGCTGTTAACAGGAAGCTTGAAAGGAAAGTGAAAAAGCACACGAAAATTCAAGCTTTGTCTCAAGCAAAACACGACTCTATAAAAAACTCTGTCTCTCAAGCTCTGGATGACGGCAATGTTTCTGACGCTGAATTCAAAATGATCTCTCGTGAAATGGAAAAATATCGCGAACGCAGAGAGAGATTGCGGGAAAATTTCGCCGATAAACCTTCCGATTCTCCGAATTATGAGACGATAAAAAAACAGCTTCGCATCGAACTTCGGAAAGAGTTTCTGAAAAAAATGTCGGCGTCCAACGCAAATTTGAACTAAACTTTGAATCGAAAAAAAGAAAAATCTTTCTCTCTTTGACCTCTGGTTGATCTGCTAAAAAAAAAAAGTTCCAACGTTTTGAAGATTGGCTGAGCTTTGGAAAATGCTTCTGCTTTTCCACACGCTTTTCTGCATTTTCAAGGAACTTTCAACGCCCGTTTGGCAGAACGAGGTCAGACGGATCACTCAACAAGTTGTTGAGGCAATGTCCCAAGTGGGTTCTGATTGAGTTTGCGTGGTCGGTCACCGCTCTCCTGTCACGCGTATTTTATAAAGGTTTCGCTGTCATATTCTGGCCCCTGGAAGGGTTCAAGGCGGTGTTTTTGTCCATTTTTAAAACACGCGGCACATAAACCCGTTTTTCCGCAAACGTTGCATTTGCGGCAATAGATTATTTTATTAATCCGCCCACGTTTTTCACAAAAAGGGGCCTCTGACAGTTCCTCGTGCACCTCATCCCAACCCATTTCTTTTCTTTCCGTCCGCAACTTGTCCCATCCGCAATACACGCATAGCCGGTGGTCGGTTATAACCCCGAAACCGCAGCCGCGGCATGGCGACGGCTGCTGCATTCCTTTTTTTATTTGCCATTTGTGCTGATAACAAAATTGTCCGGGGCACTTTTTGCCGCAGTTCTTTTTCCGGTTTCGAAGCAACCACTCGCAGTTGTTTTCTCCGTGTTTTTGGGCCATTTTGGTCTCCGCCACTTCTATCTAATTGGTTGAACGTCACAATGTTCTTCTGCCAAGTAGTATATGGTGAGCATGTCAAATACAACCGAGAAGCGCGCTACGAGGAGCATGCGAAGCATGCGACGATGTGCGCGCGACGAGGTGGTATTTGACATGCTCACAATATACTACTCGGGGAGGAATTACCCGGCCCCCAATCCTGATCGCGAGTAATTCCTTAGTCTTGGATCCAAATCTCCACTCCGGGAAAGAATTATTCGGCCCCCAAGCCAGTTGTAGAATAATCCCTATGAGCGAGACTCGAACCATCGACCTCTGGTGACATTTCTGTCCTCGTTGCGCACCACGATGACCGCTAAGCCACCTCGGTAATCCCTTGGGGATATTAGCATAAAAAGTCGGTGTGTAGAGTTTGCCAATTAGGGGTTGTGACTGAGAATGCGTACTCGGTTAGAACAGTTAAAAAGGGTTAAAAACAGCAAACTTCAAAATTCATAATGTGGGATTAATGTTTCGCAAGAATCTAGACCTTGAATATAACTCAAATTCAGAGATTCTAAGGCCTCCCCAAAATTGTTTCAGGCCTGTCAAACTGCACATCCCACAAGTCTTGGCCATTGTCCGAGATCAAAACACATTTGACTCCGATCATCGCTCATTGACCTAACCAGAGTATGGCCGGAGGCCCTGCAATTTTTTTTGGTTTAGGGTTCTTTGTCCTTTGTTCTCGTTTCGTGTGGTTTCGTTATTTTCGGTTACTGTTGTTTTTTCGGCAATTTTTGTCCTTCGAAGCTTCTTGTTCGTTGGTCAACCATCCAGTTTGGTGTTTTTTCGTTATTTTCGGTTACAGTTTTTTTTTCGGCAATTTTTGTCCTTCGAAGCTTCTTTTTAGTTGGTCAACCATCCAGTTGTCGCAGAAGACCAGCCGCAGGTAAGCCCGTTCACGCTTCCGCACAATACTATTGATACTACTATACTATTTCACTATACTATTTTAGGCATTCTACTGATGAACGGTTATGGCAATTAGATATTTATTACAGTGCGTTGGAGTCAACCAGTTCGACCTTTGCTTAGGCAAGATAATAGCCGACCCATAACTACGAAACGGTTACACTTTCACCTTCATTGGACTTAATGACGTCCTCCAGCAAATTTACTTTAGAAGACAGAATAAATAATTCTAGAGATCAATTGCAGTTTAGCGGGCGTAGTCGAATTCCAAATCGATCGTTATCTCGATATCGAGACTTGCTAACAATGGCTATAAAGAGCTATTTCATAAAAGAAATAAAGTTTTGTTTCCTCAATGACATGCTAGGTCAAAAAGTTGGAATTTTAAGGGAATTGCATGCTCTCCCGCTCAATCAAAACATTCCCCCCAGTTGAGCAGACTGAATTTTTTCTTTCCTCAACAGTCACGAAATGGCATCTAATAAAAAAAGACAATTCGAGCACGAGAACTGACCTGAATCCGTCTTAAATCCGAATCGGCTGAAATGAAAGCGCTAATGTGCGCGCAGTGCCCTTATACATCGTAATTTCAACGTTTCGCGGCACCCGCAATTTGATAGCAAAAATTAACTTTTTCGGAATGCCAAAAAGTGATTTTTTCTTAACTTTGACCAAATCGGCTGAAATGAAAGCGCAGATGTGCGCGCAGTGTACTTATGACGAGAACATCGTAATTTCAACGTTTCGCGGCACCCGCAATTTTTAAGCGAAAAATATAGTATTTCGGAAGGCCATAAAGTGATTTTTTGGAACTTCGTCCGAATCGGCTGAAATTAAAGCGCAAATGTGCGCGCAATGTTCTTATGACGAGAACAGCGTAATTTCAACGTTTCGGGGCACCCGCAATTTTTTAGCAAAAAATGACATTTTTCGGAAGGCCAAAAAGTTATTTTTTCCAACTTCGTCCGAATCGGCTGAAATTAAAGCGCAAATGTGCGCGCAGCGTTCTTATGAGGAGAACATCGTAATTTCAACGTATCAAGGCACCCGCAATTTTTTGGCAAAAAATGACATTTTTCGGAAGGCCAAAAAGTGACTTTTTGGAACTTCCTCCGAAACGGCTGAAATTAAAGCGCAAATGTGCGCGCAGTGTTCTTATGACGAGAACATCGTAATTTCAACGTATCGCGGCACCCGCAATTTTTTGGCAAAAAATGAAATTTTTCAGAAGGCCAAAAAGTGATTTTTTGGAACTTCGTCCGAATCGGCTAAAATTAAAGCGCAAATGTGCGCGCAGTGTTCTTATGACGAGAACATCGTAATTTCAACGTTTCGGGGCACCCGCAATTTTTTGGCAAAAAATGAAAGTTTTCGGAAGTCCAAAAAGCGATTTTTTGGAACTTCGTCCGAATCGGCTGAAATTAAAGCGCAAATGTGCGCGCAGTGTTCTTATGACGAGAACATCGTAATTTAAACGTTTCGCGGCACCCGCAATTTTTTCGCAAAAAATCAAATTTTTCGGAAGGCCAAAAACCGATTTTTTGGAACTTCGTCCGAATCGGCTGAAATTAAAGCGCAAATGTGCGCGCAGTGTTCTTATGACGAGAACATCGTAATTTCAACGTTTCGGGGCACCCGCAATTTTTTAGCAAAAAATGAAATTTTTCGGAAGGCCAAACAGCGATTCTTTCCAACTTCGTCCGAATCGCCTGAAATTAAAGCGCAAATGTGCGCGCAGTGTTCTTATGACGAGAACATAGTAATTTCAACGTTTCGGGGCACCCGCAATTTTTTGGCAAAAAATGAAATTTTTCGGAAGGCCAAAAAGCGATTTTTTGCAACTTCGTCCGAATCGGCTGAAATTAAAGCGCAAATTTGCGCGCAGTGTTCTTATGACGAGAACAGCGTAATTTCAACGTTTCGGGGCACCCGCAATTTTTTAGCAAAAAATGACATTTTTCGGAAGGCCAAAAAGTTATTTTTTCCAACTTCGTCCGAATCGGCTGAAATTAAAGCGCAAATGTGCGCGCAGCGTTCTTATGAGGAGAACATCGTAATTTCAACGTATCAAGGCACCCGCAATTTTTTGGCAAAAAATGACATTTTTCGGAAGGCCAAAAAGTGACTTTTTGGAACTTCCTCCGAAACGGCTGAAATTAAAGCGCAAATGTGCGCGCAGTGTTCTTATGACGAGAACATCGTAATTTCAACGTATCGCGGCACCCGCAATTTTTTGGCAAAAAATGAAATTTTTCAGAAGGCCAAAAAGTGATTTTTTGGAACTTCGTCCGAATCGGCTAAAATTAAAGCGCAAATGTGCGCGCAGTGTTCTTATGACGAGAACATCGTAATTTCAACGTTTCGGGGCACCCGCAATTTTTTGGCAAAAAATGAAAGTTTTCGGAAGTCCAAAAAGCGATTTTTTGGAACTTCGTCCGAATCGGCTGAAATTAAAGCGCAAATGTGCGCGCAGTGTTCTTATGACGAGAACATCGTAATTTAAACGTTTCGCGGCACCCGCAATTTTTTCGCAAAAAATCAAATTTTTCGGAAGGCCAAAAACCGATTTTTTGGAACTTCGTCCGAATCGGCTGAAATTAAAGCGCAAATGTGCGCGCAGTGTTCTTATGACGAGAACATCGTAATTTCAACGTTTCGGGGCACCCGCAATTTTTTAGCAAAAAATGAAATTTTTCGGAAGGCCAAACAGCGATTCTTTCCAACTTCGTCCGAATCGCCTGAAATTAAAGCGCAAATGTGCGCGCAGTGTTCTTATGACGAGAACATAGTAATTTCAACGTTTCGGGGCACCCGCAATTTTTTGGCAAAAAATGAAATTTTTCGGAAGGCCAAAAAGCGATTTTTTGCAACTTCGTCCGAATCGGCTGAAATTAAAGCGCAAATTTGCGCGCAGTGTTCTTATGACGAGAACATCGTAATTTCAACGTTTCGGGGCACCCGCAATTTTTTAGCAATAAATGAAATTTTTCGGAAGGCCAAAAAGCGATTTTTTGGAACTTCGTCCGAATCGGCTGAAATTAAAGCGCAAATGTGCGCGCAGTGTTCTTATGACGAGAACATCGTAATTTCAACGTTTCGCGGCACTCGCAATTTTTTAGCAAAAAATGAAATTTTTCGGAAGGCCAAAAAGCGATTTTTTGCAACTTCGTCCGAATCGGCTGAAATTAAAGCGCAAATGTGCGCGCAGTGTTCTTATGACGAGAACATCGTAATTTCAACGTTTCGGGGCACCCGCAATTTTTTAGCAAAAAATGAAATTTTTCGGAACGCCAAAAAGCGATTTTTTGCAACTTCGTCCGAATCGGCTGAAATTAAAGCGCAAATGTGCGTGCAGTGTTCTTATGACGAGAACATCGTAATTTCAACGTTTCGCGGCACCCGCAATTTTTTCGCAAAAAATCAAATTTTTCGGAAGGCCAAAAACCGATTTTTTGGAACTTCGTCCGAATCGGCTGAAATTAAAGCGCAAATGTGCGCGCAGTGTTCTTATGACGAGAACATCGTAATTTCAACGTTTCGGGGCACCCGCAATTTTTTAGCAAAAAATGAAATTTTTCGGAAGGCCAAAAAGCGATTTTTTGCAACTTCGTCCGAATCGGCTGAAATTAAAGCAAAAATGTGCGCGCAGTGTTCTTATGACGAGAACATCGTAATTTCAACGTTTCGCGGCACCCGCAATTTTTTAGGAAAAAATGAAATTTTTCGGAAGACCAAAAAGCGATTTTTTGGAACTTCGTCCGAATCGGCTGAAATTAAAGCGCAAATGTGCGCGTAGTGTTCTTATGACGAGAACATCGTAATTTCAACGTTTCGCGGCACCCGCAATTTTTTAGCAAAAACTGAAATTTTTCGGAAGGCCAAAAAGCGATTTTTTGCAACTTCGTCCGAATCGGCTGAAATTAAAGCGCAAATGTGCGCGCAGTGTTCTTATGACGAGAACATCGTAATTTCAACGTATCGCGGCACCCGCAATTTTTTGGCAAAAAATGAAATTTTTCGGAAGGCCAAAAAGTGATTTTTTGGAACTTCGTCCGAATCGGCTAAAATTAAAGCGCAAATGTGCGCGCAGTGTTCTTATGACGAGAACATCGTAATTTCAACGTTTCGGGGCACCCGCAATTTTTTGGCAAAAAATGAAAGTTTTCGGAAGTCCAAAAAGCGATTTTTTGGAACTTCGTCCGAATCGGCTGAAATTAAAGCGCAAATGTGCGCGCAGTGTTCTTATGACGAGAACATCGTAATTTAAACGTTTCGCGGCACCCGCAATTTTTTCGCAAAAAATCAAATTTTTCGGAAGGCCAAAAACCGATTTTTTGGAACTTCGTCCGAATCGGCTGAAATTAAAGCGCAAATGTGCGCGCAGTGTTCTTATGACGAGAACATCGTAATTTCAACGTTTCGGGGCACCCGCAATTTTTTCGCAAAAAATGAAATTTTTCGGAAGGCCAAACAGCGATTCTTTCCAACTTCCTCCGAATCGCCTGAAATTAAAGCGAGAATGTGCGCGCAGTGTTCTTATGACGAGAACATAGTAATTTCAACGTTTCGGGGCACCCGCAATTTTTTGGCAAAAAATGAAATTTTTCGGAAGGCCAAAAAGCGATTTTTTGCAACTTCGTCCGAATCGGCTGAAATTAAAGCGCAAATTTGCGCGCAGTGTTCTTATGACGAGAACATCGTAATTTCAACGTTTCGGGGCACCCGCAATTTTTTAGCAATAAATGAAATTTTTCGGAAGGCCAAAAAGCGATTTTTTCGAACTTCGTCCGAATCGGCTGAAATTAAAGCGCAAATGTGCGCGCAGTGTTCTTATGACGAGAACATCGTAATTTCAACGTTTCGCGGCACCCGCAATTTTTTAGCAAAAAATGAATTTTTCGGAAGGCCAAAATGCGATTTTTTTAGAACTTCGTCCGAATCGCCTGAAATTAAAGCGCAAATGTGCGCGCAGTGTTCTTATGAAGAGAACATCGTAATTTCAACGTTTCGCAGCACTCGCAATTTTTTAGCAAAAAATGAAATTTTTCGGAAGGCCCAAAAGCGATTTTTTGGAACTTCGTCCGAATCGGCTGAAATTAAAGCGAAAATGTGCGCGCAGTGTTCTTATGACGAGAACATCGTAATTTTAACGTTTCGGGGCACTCGCAATATTTTGGCAAAAATAAAATTTTTCGGAAGGCCAAAAAGCAATTTTTTGGTACTTCGTCCGAGTCGGCTGAAATTAAAGCGCAAATGTGCGCGCAGTGTTCTTATGACGAGAACATCGTAATTTCAACGTTTCGCGGCACCCGCAATTTTTTCGCAAAAAATCAAATTTTTCGGAAGGCCAAAAAGCGATTTTTTGCAACTTCGTCCGAATCGGCTGAAATTAAAGCGCAAATGTGCGCGCAGTGTTCTTATGACGAGAACATCGTAATTTCAACGTTTCGGGGCACCCGCAATTTTTTAGCAAAAAATGAAATTTTTCGGAAGGCCAAAAAGCGATTTTTTGCAACTTCGTCCGAATCGGCTGAAATTAAAGCGCAAATGTGCGTGCAGTGTTCTTATGACGAGAACATCGTAATTTCAACGTTTCGCGGCACCCGCAATTTTTTCGCAAAAAATCAAATTTTTCGGAAGGCCAAAAACCGATTTTTTGGAACTTCGTCCGAATCGGCTGAAATTAAAGCGCAAATGTGCGCGCAGTGTTCTTATGACGAGAACATCGTAATTTCAACGTTTCGGGGCACTCGCAATTTTTTAGCAAAAAATAAAATTTTTCGGAAGGCCAAAAAGCGATTTTTTGAAACTTCGTCCGAATCGGCTGAAATTAAAGCGCAAATGTGCGGGCAGTGTTCTTATGACGAGAACATCGTAATTTCAACGTTTCGCGGCACCCGCAATTTTTTAGGAAAAAATGAAATTTTTCGGAAGACCAAAAAGCGATTTTTTGGAACTTCGTCCGAATCGGCTGAAATTAAAGCGCAAATGTTCGCGCAGTGTTCTTATGACGAGAACATCGTAATTTCAACGTTTCGCGGCACTCGCAATTTTTTACCAAAAAATGAAATTTTTCGGAAGGCCAAAAAGCGATTTTTTGCAACTTCGTCCGAATCGGCTGAAATTAAAGCGCAAATGTGCGCGCAGTGTTCTTATGACGAGAACATCGTAATTTCAACGTTTCGGGGCACTCGCAATTTTTTCGAAAAAAATGAAATTTTTCGGAAGGCCAAAAAGCGATTTTTTGCAACTTCGTCCGAATCGTCTGAAATTAAAGCGCAAATGTGCGCGCAGTGTTCTTATTACGAGAACATCGTAATTTCAACGTTTCGCGGCACTCGCAATTTTTTGGCAAAAAATGAAATTTTTCGGAAGGCGAAAAAGCGATTTTTTGGAACTTCGTCTGAATCGGCTGAAATTAAAGCGCAAATTGTGCGCGCAGTGTTCTTATGACGAGAACATCGTAATTTCAACGTTTCGCGGCACTCGCAATTTTTTAGCAAAAAATGAAATTTTTCGGAAGGCCAAAAAGCGATTTTTTGCAACTTCGTCCGAATCGGCTGAAATTAAAGCGCAAATGTGCGCGCAGTGTTCTTATGACGAGAACATCGTAATTTCAACGTTTCGCGGCACCCGCAATTTTTTAGCAAAAAATGAATTTTTCGGAAGGCCAAAATGCGATTTTTTTAGAACTTCGTCCGAATCGCCTGAAATTAAAGCGCAAATGTGCGCGCAGTGTTCTTATGAAGAGAACATCGTAATTTCAACGTTTCGCAGCACTCGCAATTTTTTAGCAAAAAATGAAATTTTTCGGAAGGCCAAAAAGCGATTTTTTGGAACTTCGTCCGAATCGGCTGAAATTAAAGCGCAAATGTGCGCGCAGTGTTCTTATGACGAGAACATCGTAATTTCAACGTTTCGCGGCACCCGCAATTTTTTCGCAAAAAATCAAATTTTTCGGAAGGCCAAAAAGCGATTTTTTGCAACTTCGTCCGAATCGGCTGAAATTAAAGCGCAAATGTGCGCGCAGTGTTCTTATGACGAGAACATCGTAATTTCAACGTTTCGGGGCACCCGCAATTTTTTAGCAAAAAATGAAATTTTTCGGAAGACCAAAAAGCGATTTTTTGCAACTTCGTCCGAATCGGCTGAAATTAAAGCGCAAATGTGCGTGCAGTGTTCTTATGACAAGAACATCGTAATTTCAACGTTTCGCGGCACCCGCAATTTTTTGGCAAAAAATGAAATTTTTCGGAAGGCCAAAAAGTGATTTTTTGGAACTTCGTCCGAATCGGCTAAAATTAAAGCGCAAATGTGCGCGCAGTGTTCTTATGACGAGAACATCGTAATTTCAACGTTTCGGGGCACCCGCAATTTTTTGGCAAAAAATGAAAGTTTTCGGAAGTCCAAAAAGCGATTTTTTGGAACTTCGTCCGAATCGGCTGAAATTAAAGCGCAAATGTGCGCGCAGTGTTCTTATGACGAGAACATCGTAATTTAAACGTTTCGCGGCACCCGCAATTTTTTCGCAAAAAATCAAATTTTTCGGAAGGCCAAAAACCGATTTTTTGGAACTTCGTCCGAATCGGCTGAAATTAAAGCGCAAATGTGCGCGCAGTGTTCTTATGACGAGAACATCGTAATTTCAACGTTTCGGGGCACCCGCAATTTTTTAGCAAAAAATGAAATTTTTCGGAAGGCCAAACAGCGATTCTTTCCAACTTCGTCCGAATCGCCTGAAATTAAAGCGCAAATGTGCGCGCAGTGTTCTTATGACGAGAACATAGTAATTTCAACGTTTCGGGGCACCCGCAATTTTTTGGCAAAAAATGAAATTTTTCGGAAGGCCAAAAAGCGATTTTTTGCAACTTCGTCCGAATCGGCTGAAATTAAAGCGCAAATGTGCGCGCAGTGTTCTTATGACGAGAACATCGTAATTTCAACGTTTCGGGGCACCCGCAATTTTTTAGCAAAAAATGAAATTTTTCGGAACGCCAAAAAGCGATTTTTTGCAACTTCGTCCGAATCGGCTGAAATGTGCAAATGTGCGTGCAGTGTTCTTATGACGAGAACATGGTAATTTCAACGTTTCGCGGCACCCGCAATTTTTTCGCAAAGAATCAAATTTTTCGGAAGGCCAAAAACCGATTTTTTGGAACTTCGTCCGAATCGGCTGAAATTAAAGCGCAAATGTGCGCGCAGTGTTCTTATGACGAGAACATCGTAATTTCAACGTTTCGGGGCACCCGCAATTTTTTAGCAAAAAATAAAATTTTTCGGAAGGCCAAAAAGCGATTTTTTGAAACTTCGTCCGAATCGGCTGAAATTAAAGCGCAAATGTGCGCGCAGTGTTCTTATGACGAGAACATCGTAATTTCAACGTTTCGGGGCACCCCCAATTTTTTAGCAAAAAATGAAATTTTTCGGAAGCCCAAAAAGCGATTTTTTGGAACTTCGTCCGAATCGGCTGAAATTAAAGCGCAAATGTGCGCGCAGTGTTCTTATGACGAGAACATCGTAATTTCAACGTTTCGCGGCACCCGCAATTTTTTAGGAAAAAATGAAATTTTTCGGAAGACCAAAAAGCGATTTTTTGGAACTTCGTCCGAATCGGCTGAAATTAAAGCGCAAATGTGCGCGTAGTGTTCTTATGACGAGAACATCGTAATTTCAACGTTTCGCGGCACCCGCAATTTTTTAGCAAAAAATGAATTTTTCGGAAGGCCAAAAAGAGATTTTTTTGCAACTTCGTCCGAATCGGCTGAAATTAAAGCGCAAAAGTGCGCGCAGTGTTCTTATTACGAGAACATCGTAATTTCAACGTTCCGCGGCACCCGCAATTTTTTCGCAAAAAATCAAATTTTTCGGAAGGCCAAAAAGCGATTTTTTGCAACTTCGTCCGAATCGGCTGAAATTAAAGCGCAAATGTTCGCGCAGTGTTCTTATGACGAGAACATCGTAATTTCAACGTTTCGCGGCACTCGCAATTTTTTACCAAAAAATGAAATTTTTCGGAAGGCCAAAAAGCGATTTTTTGCAACTTCGTCCGAATCGGCTGAAATTAAAGCGCAAATTTGCGCGCAGTGTTCTTATGACGAGAACATCGTAATTTCAACGTTTCGGGGCACCCGCAATTTTTTAGCAAAAAATGAAATTTTTCGGAAGGCCAAAAAGCGATTTTTTGCAACTTCGTCCGAATCGGCTGAAATTAAAGCGCAAATGTGCGCGCAGTGTTCTTATGACGAGAACATCGTAATTTCAACGTTTCGGGGCACTCGCAATTTTTTCGAAAAAAATGAAATTTTTCGGAAGGCCAAAAAGCGATTTTTTGGAACTTCGTCCGAATCGTCTGAAATTAAAGCGCAAATGTGCGCGCAGTGTTCTTATTACGAGAACATCGTAATTTCAACGTTTCGCGGCACTCGCAATTTTTTGGCAAAAAATGAAATTTTTCGGAAGGCGAAAAAGCGATTTTTTGGAACTTCGTCTGAATCGGCTGAAATTAAAGCGCAAATTGTGCGCGCAGTGTTCTTATGACGAGAACATCGTAATTTCAACGTTTCGCGGCACCCGCAATTTTTTGGCAAAAAATGAAATTTTTCGGAAGGCCAAAAAGCGATTTTTTGGAACTTCGTCCGAATCGTCTGAAATTAAAGCGCAAATGTGCGCGCAGTGTTCTTATGACGAGAACATCGTAATTTCAACGTATCGCGGCACTCGCAATTTTTTGGCAAAAAATGAAATTTTTCGGAAGGCGAAAAAGCGATTTTTTGGAACTTCGTCTGAATCGGCTGAAATTAAAGCGCAAATGTGCGCGCAGTGTTCTTATGACGAGAACATCGTAATTTCAACGTTTCGCGGCACCCGCAATTTTTTAGGAAAAAATGAAATTTTTCGGAAGACCAAAAAGCGATTTTTTGGAACTTCGTCCGAATCGGCTGAAATTAAAGCGCAAATGTGCGCGTAGTGTTCTTATGACGAGAACATCGTAATTTCAACGTTTCGCGGCACCCGCAATTTTTTAGCAAAAAATGAATTTTTCGGAAGGCCAAAAAGAGATTTTTTTGCAACTTCGTCCGAATCGGCTGAAATTAAAGCGCAAAAGTGCGCGCAGTGTTCTTATTACGAGAACATCGTAATTTCAACGTTCCGCGGCACCCGCAATTTTTTCGCAAAAAATCAAATTTTTCGGAAGGCCAAAAAGCGATTTTTTGCAACTTCGTCCGAATCGGCTGAAATTAAAGCGCAAATGTTCGCGCAGTGTTCTTATGACGAGAACATCGTAATTTCAACGTTTCGCGGCACTCGCAATTTTTTACCAAAAAATGAAATTTTTCGGAAGGCCAAAAAGCGATTTTTTGCAACTTCGTCCGAATCGGCTGAAATTAAAGCGCAAATTTGCGCGCAGTGTTCTTATGACGAGAACATCGTAATTTCAACGTTTCGGGGCACCCGCAATTTTTTAGCAAAAAATGAAATTTTTCGGAAGGCCAAAAAGCGATTTTTTGCAACTTCGTCCGAATCGGCTGAAATTAAAGCGCAAATGTGCGCGCAGTGTTCTTATGACGAGAACATCGTAATTTCAACGTTTCGGGGCACTCGCAATTTTTTCGAAAAAAATGAAATTTTTCGGAAGGCCAAAAAGCGATTTTTTGGAACTTCGTCCGAATCGTCTGAAATTAAAGCGCAAATGTGCGCGCAGTGTTCTTATTACGAGAACATCGTAATTTCAACGTTTCGCGGCACTCGCAATTTTTTGGCAAAAAATGAAATTTTTCGGAAGGCGAAAAAGCGATTTTTTGGAACTTCGTCTGAATCGGCTGAAATTAAAGCGCAAATTGTGCGCGCAGTGTTCTTATGACGAGAACATCGTAATTTCAACGTTTCGCGGCACCCGCAATTTTTTGGCAAAAAATGAAATTTTTCGGAAGGCCAAAAAGCGATTTTTTGGAACTTCGTCCGAATCGTCTGAAATTAAAGCGCAAATGTGCGCGCAGTGTTCTTATGACGAGAACATCGTAATTTCAACGTATCGCGGCACTCGCAATTTTTTGGCAAAAAATGAAATTTTTCGGAAGGCGAAAAAGCGATTTTTTGGAACTTCGTCTGAATCGGCTGAAATTAAAGCGCAAATGTGCGCGCAGTGTTCTTATTACGAGAACATCGTAATTTAAACGATTCGCGGCACTCGCAATTTTTTAGCAAGAAATGAAATTTTTCGGAAGGCCAAAAAGCGATTTTTTTCAACTTCGTCCGAATCGCCTGAAATTAAAGCGCAAATGTGCGCGCAGTGTTCTTATGACGAGAACATCGTAATTTCAACGTTTCGCGGCACCCGCAATTTTTTCGCAAAAAATCAAATTTTTCGGAAGGCCAAAAAGCGATTTTTTGCAACTTCGTCCGAATCGGCTGAAATTAAAGCGCAAATGTGCGCGCAGTGTTCTTATGACGAGAACATCGTAATTTCAACGTTTCGGGGCACCCGCAATTTTTTAGCAAAAAATGAAATTTTTCGGAAGGCCAAAAAGCGATTTTTTGCAACTTCGTCCGAATCGGCTGAAATTAAAGCGCAAATGTGCGTGCAGTGTTCTTATGACGAGAACATCGTAATTTCAACGTTTCGCGGCACCCGCAATTTTTTCGCAAAAAATCAAATTTTTCGGAAGGCCAAAAACCGATTTTTTGGAACTTCGTCCGAATCGGCTGAAATTAAAGCGCAAATGTGCGCGCAGTGTTCTTATGACGAGAACATCGTAATTTCAACGTTTCGGGGCACTCGCAATTTTTTAGCAAAAAATAAAATTTTTCGGAAGGCCAAAAAGCGATTTTTTGAAACTTCGTCCGAATCGGCTGAAATTAAAGCGCAAATGTGCGGGCAGTGTTCTTATGACGAGAACATCGTAATTTCAACGTTTCGGGGCACCCCCAATTTTTTAGCAAAAAATGAAATTTTTCGGAAGCCCAAAAAGCGATTTTTTGGAACTTCGTCCGAATCGGCTGAAATTAAAGCGCAAATGTGCGCGCAGTGTTCTTATGACGAGAACATCGTAATTTCAACGTTTCGCGGCACCCGCAATTTTTTAGGAAAAAATGAAATTTTTCGGAAGACCAAAAAGCGATTTTTTGGAACTTCGTCCGAATCGGCTGAAATTAAAGCGCAAATGTTCGCGCAGTGTTCTTATGACGAGAACATCGTAATTTCAACGTTTCGCGGCACTCGCAATTTTTTACCAAAAAATGAAATTTTTCGGAAGGCCAAAAAGCGATTTTTTGCAACTTCGTCCGAATCGGCTGAAATTAAAGCGCAAATGTGCGCGCAGTGTTCTTATGACGAGAACATCGTAATTTCAACGTTTCGGGGCACTCGCAATTTTTTCGAAAAAAATGAAATTTTTCGGAAGGCCAAAAAGCGATTTTTTGCAACTTCGTCCGAATCGTCTGAAATTAAAGCGCAAATGTGCGCGCAGTGTTCTTATTACGAGAACATCGTAATTTCAACGTTTCGCGGCACTCGCAATTTTTTGGCAAAAAATGAAATTTTTCGGAAGGCGAAAAAGCGATTTTTTGGAACTTCGTCTGAATCGGCTGAAATTAAAGCGCAAATTGTGCGCGCAGTGTTCTTATGACGAGAACATCGTAATTTCAACGTTTCGCGGCACTCGCAATTTTTTAGCAAAAAATGAAATTTTTCGGAAGGCCAAAAAGCGATTTTTTGCAACTTCGTCCGAATCGGCTGAAATTAAAGCGCAAATGTGCGCGCAGTGTTCTTATGACGAGAACATCGTAATTTCAACGTTTCGCGGCACCCGCAATTTTTTAGCAAAAAATGAATTTTTCGGAAGGCCAAAATGCGATTTTTTTAGAACTTCGTCCGAATCGCCTGAAATTAAAGCGCAAATGTGCGCGCAGTGTTCTTATGAAGAGAACATCGTAATTTCAACGTTTCGCAGCACTCGCAATTTTTTAGCAAAAAATGAAATTTTTCGGAAGGCCAAAAAGCGATTTTTTGGAACTTCGTCCGAATCGGCTGAAATTAAAGCGCAAATGTGCGCGCAGTGTTCTTATGACGAGAACATCGTAATTTCAACGTTTCGCGGCACCCGCAATTTTTTGGCAAAAAATGAAATTTTTCGGAAGGCCAAAAAGTGATTTTTTGGAACTTCGTCCGAATCGGCTAAAATTAAAGCGCAAATGTGCGCGCAGTGTTCTTATGACGAGAACATCGTAATTTCAACGTTTCGGGGCACCCGCAATTTTTTGGCAAAAAATGAAAGTTTTCGGAAGTCCAAAAAGCGATTTTTTGGAACTTCGTCCGAATCGGCTGAAATTAAAGCGCAAATGTGCGCGCAGTGTTCTTATTACGAGAACATCGTAATTTAAACGATTCGCGGCACTCGCAATTTTTTAGCAAGAAATGAAATTTTTCGGAAGGCCAAAAAGCGATTTTTTTCAACTTCGTCCGAATCGCCTGAAATTAAAGCGCAAATGTGCGCGCAGTGTTCTTATGACGAGAACATCGTAATTTCAACGTTTCGCGGCACCCGCAATTTTTTCGCAAAAAATCAAATTTTTCGGAAGGCCAAAAAGCGATTTTTTGCAACTTCGTCCGAATCGGCTGAAATTAAAGCGCAAATGTGCGCGCAGTGTTCTTATGACGAGAACATCGTAATTTCAACGTTTCGGGGCACCCGCAATTTTTTAGCAAAAAATGAAATTTTTCGGAAGGCCAAAAAGCGATTTTTTGCAACTTCGTCCGAATCGGCTGAAATTAAAGCGCAAATGTGCGTGCAGTGTTCTTATGACGAGAACATCGTAATTTCAACGTTTCGCGGCACCCGCAATTTTTTCGCAAAAAATCAAATTTTTCGGAAGGCCAAAAACCGATTTTTTGGAACTTCGTCCGAATCGGCTGAAATTAAAGCGCAAATGTGCGCGCAGTGTTCTTATGACGAGAACATCGTAATTTCAACGTTTCGGGGCACTCGCAATTTTTTAGCAAAAAATAAAATTTTTCGGAAGGCCAAAAAGCGATTTTTTGAAACTTCGTCCGAATCGGCTGAAATTAAAGCGCAAATGTGCGGGCAGTGTTCTTATGACGAGAACATCGTAATTTCAACGTTTCGGGGCACCCCCAATTTTTTAGCAAAAAATGAAATTTTTCGGAAGCCCAAAAAGCGATTTTTTGGAACTTCGTCCGAATCGGCTGAAATTAAAGCGCAAATGTGCGCGCAGTGTTCTTATGACGAGAACATCGTAATTTCAACGTTTCGCGGCACCCGCAATTTTTTAGGAAAAAATGAAATTTTTCGGAAGACCAAAAAGCGATTTTTTGGAACTTCGTCCGAATCGGCTGAAATTAAAGCGCAAATGTTCGCGCAGTGTTCTTATGACGAGAACATCGTAATTTCAACGTTTCGCGGCACTCGCAATTTTTTACCAAAAAATGAAATTTTTCGGAAGGCCAAAAAGCGATTTTTTGCAACTTCGTCCGAATCGGCTGAAATTAAAGCGCAAATGTGCGCGCAGTGTTCTTATGACGAGAACATCGTAATTTCAACGTTTCGGGGCACTCGCAATTTTTTCGAAAAAAATGAAATTTTTCGGAAGGCCAAAAAGCGATTTTTTGCAACTTCGTCCGAATCGTCTGAAATTAAAGCGCAAATGTGCGCGCAGTGTTCTTATTACGAGAACATCGTAATTTCAACGTTTCGCGGCACTCGCAATTTTTTGGCAAAAAATGAAATTTTTCGGAAGGCGAAAAAGCGATTTTTTGGAACTTCGTCTGAATCGGCTGAAATTAAAGCGCAAATTGTGCGCGCAGTGTTCTTATGACGAGAACATCGTAATTTCAACGTTTCGCGGCACTCGCAATTTTTTAGCAAAAAATGAAATTTTTCGGAAGGCCAAAAAGCGATTTTTTGCAACTTCGTCCGAATCGGCTGAAATTAAAGCGCAAATGTGCGCGCAGTGTTCTTATGACGAGAACATCGTAATTTCAACGTTTCGCGGCACCCGCAATTTTTTAGCAAAAAATGAATTTTTCGGAAGGCCAAAATGCGATTTTTTTAGAACTTCGTCCGAATCGCCTGAAATTAAAGCGCAAATGTGCGCGCAGTGTTCTTATGAAGAGAACATCGTAATTTCAACGTTTCGCAGCACTCGCAATTTTTTAGCAAAAAATGAAATTTTTCGGAAGGCCAAAAAGCGATTTTTTGGAACTTCGTCCGAATCGGCTGAAATTAAAGCGCAAATGTGCGCGCAGTGTTCTTATGACGAGAACATCGTAATTTCAACGTTTCGCGGCACCCGCAATTTTTTGGCAAAAAATGAAATTTTTCGGAAGGCCAAAAAGTGATTTTTTGGAACTTCGTCCGAATCGGCTAAAATTAAAGCGCAAATGTGCGCGCAGTGTTCTTATGACGAGAACATCGTAATTTCAACGTTTCGGGGCACCCGCAATTTTTTGGCAAAAAATGAAAGTTTTCGGAAGTCCAAAAAGCGATTTTTTGGAACTTCGTCCGAATCGGCTGAAATTAAAGCGCAAATGTGCGCGCAGTGTTCTTATGACGAGAACATCGTAATTTAAACGTTTCGCGGCACCCGCAATTTTTTCGCAAAAAATCAAATTTTTCGGAAGGCCAAAAACCGATTTTTTGGAACTTCGTCCGAATCGGCTGAAATTAAAGCGCAAATGTGCGCGCAGTGTTCTTATGACGAGAACATCGTAATTTCAACGTTTCGGGGCACCCGCAATTTTTTAGCAAAAAATGAAATTTTTCGGAAGGCCAAACAGCGATTCTTTCCAACTTCGTCCGAATCGCCTGAAATTAAAGCGCAAATGTGCGCGCAGTGTTCTTATGACGAGAACATAGTAATTTCAACGTTTCGGGGCACCCGCAATTTTTTGGCAAAAAATGAAATTTTTCGGAAGGCCAAAAAGCGATTTTTTGCAACTTCGTCCGAATCGGCTGAAATTAAAGCGCAAATGTGCGCGCAGTGTTCTTATGACGAGAACATCGTAATTTCAACGTTTCGGGGCACCCGCAATTTTTTAGCAAAAAATGAAATTTTTCGGAAGGCCAAAAAGCGATTTTTTGCAACTTCGTCCGAATCGGCTGAAATGTGCAAATGTGCGTGCAGTGTTCTTATGACGAGAACATGGTAATTTCAACGTTTCGCGGCACCCGCAATTTTTTCGCAAAGAATCAAATTTTTCGGAAGGCCAAAAACCGATTTTTTGGAACTTCGTCCGAATCGGCTGAAATTAAAGCGCAAATGTGCGCGCAGTGTTCTTATGACGAGAACATCGTAATTTCAACGTTTCGGGGCACCCGCAATTTTTTAGCAAAAAATAAAATTTTTCGGAAGGCCAAAAAGCGATTTTTTGAAACTTCGTCCGAATCGGCTGAAATTAAAGCGCAAATGTGCGCGCAGTGTTCTTATGACGAGAACATCGTAATTTCAACGTTTCGGGGCACCCCCAATTTTTTAGCAAAAAATGAAATTTTTCGGAAGCCCAAAAAGCGATTTTTTGGAACTTCGTCCGAATCGGCTGAAATTAAAGCGCAAATGTGCGCGCAGTGTTCTTATGACGAGAACATCGTAATTTCAACGTTTCGCGGCACCCGCAATTTTTTAGGAAAAAATGAAATTTTTCGGAAGACCAAAAAGCGATTTTTTGGAACTTCGTCCGAATCGGCTGAAATTAAAGCGCAAATGTGCGCGTAGTGTTCTTATGACGAGAACATCGTAATTTCAACGTTTCGCGGCACCCGCAATTTTTTAGCAAAAAATGAATTTTTCGGAAGGCCAAAAAGAGATTTTTTTGCAACTTCGTCCGAATCGGCTGAAATTAAAGCGCAAAAGTGCGCGCAGTGTTCTTATTACGAGAACATCGTAATTTCAACGTTCCGCGGCACCCGCAATTTTTTCGCAAAAAATCAAATTTTTCGGAAGGCCAAAAAGCGATTTTTTGCAACTTCGTCCGAATCGGCTGAAATTAAAGCGCAAATGTTCGCGCAGTGTTCTTATGACGAGAACATCGTAATTTCAACGTTTCGCGGCACTCGCAATTTTTTACCAAAAAATGAAATTTTTCGGAAGGCCAAAAAGCGATTTTTTGCAACTTCGTCCGAATCGGCTGAAATTAAAGCGCAAATTTGCGCGCAGTGTTCTTATGACGAGAACATCGTAATTTCAACGTTTCGGGGCACCCGCAATTTTTTAGCAAAAAATGAAATTTTTCGGAAGGCCAAAAAGCGATTTTTTGCAACTTCGTCCGAATCGGCTGAAATTAAAGCGCAAATGTGCGCGCAGTGTTCTTATGACGAGAACATCGTAATTTCAACGTTTCGGGGCACTCGCAATTTTTTCGAAAAAAATGAAATTTTTCGGAAGGCCAAAAAGCGATTTTTTGGAACTTCGTCCGAATCGTCTGAAATTAAAGCGCAAATGTGCGCGCAGTGTTCTTATTACGAGAACATCGTAATTTCAACGTTTCGCGGCACTCGCAATTTTTTGGCAAAAAATGAAATTTTTCGGAAGGCGAAAAAGCGATTTTTTGGAACTTCGTCTGAATCGGCTGAAATTAAAGCGCAAATTGTGCGCGCAGTGTTCTTATGACGAGAACATCGTAATTTCAACGTTTCGCGGCACCCGCAATTTTTTGGCAAAAAATGAAATTTTTCGGAAGGCCAAAAAGCGATTTTTTGGAACTTCGTCCGAATCGTCTGAAATTAAAGCGCAAATGTGCGCGCAGTGTTCTTATGACGAGAACATCGTAATTTCAACGTATCGCGGCACTCGCAATTTTTTGGCAAAAAATGAAATTTTTCGGAAGGCGAAAAAGCGATTTTTTGGAACTTCGTCTGAATCGGCTGAAATTAAAGCGCAAATGTGCGCGCAGTGTTCTTATGACGAGAACATCGTAATTTCAACGTTTCGCGGCACCCGCAATTTTTTAGGAAAAAATGAAATTTTTCGGAAGACCAAAAAGCGATTTTTTGGAACTTCGTCCGAATCGGCTGAAATTAAAGCGCAAATGTGCGCGTAGTGTTCTTATGACGAGAACATCGTAATTTCAACGTTTCGCGGAACCCGCAATTTTTTAGCAAAAAATGAATTTTTCGGAAGGCCAAAAAGAGATTTTTTTGCAACTTCGTCCGAATCGGCTGAAATTAAAGCGCAAAAGTGCGCGCAGTGTTCTTATTACGAGAACATCGTAATTTCAACGTTCCGCGGCACCCGCAATTTTTTCGCAAAAAATCAAATTTTTCGGAAGGCCAAAAAGCGATTTTTTGCAACTTCGTCCGAATCGGCTGAAATTAAAGCGCAAATGTTCGCGCAGTGTTCTTATGACGAGAACATCGTAATTTCAACGTTTCGCGGCACTCGCAATTTTTTACCAAAAAATGAAATTTTTCGGAAGGCCAAAAAGCGATTTTTTGCAACTTCGTCCGAATCGGCTGAAATTAAAGCGCAAATTTGCGCGCAGTGTTCTTATGACGAGAACATCGTAATTTCAACGTTTCGGGGCACCCGCAATTTTTTAGCAAAAAATGAAATTTTTCGGAAGGCCAAAAAGCGATTTTTTGCAACTTCGTCCGAATCGGCTGAAATTAAAGCGCAAATGTGCGCGCAGTGTTCTTATGACGAGAACATCGTAATTTCAACGTTTCGGGGCACTCGCAATTTTTTCGAAAAAAATGAAATTTTTCGGAAGGCCAAAAAGCGATTTTTTGGAACTTCGTCCGAATCGTCTGAAATTAAAGCGCAAATGTGCGCGCAGTGTTCTTATTACGAGAACATCGTAATTTCAACGTTTCGCGGCACTCGCAATTTTTTGGCAAAAAATGAAATTTTTCGGAAGGCGAAAAAGCGATTTTTTGGAACTTCGTCTGAATCGGCTGAAATTAAAGCGCAAATTGTGCGCGCAGTGTTCTTATGACGAGAACATCGTAATTTCAACGTTTCGCGGCACCCGCAATTTTTTGGCAAAAAATGAAATTTTTCGGAAGGCCAAAAAGCGATTTTTTGGAACTTCGTCCGAATCGTCTGAAATTAAAGCGCAAATGTGCGCGCAGTGTTCTTATGACGAGAACATCGTAATTTCAACGTATCGCGGCACTCGCAATTTTTTGGCAAAAAATGAAATTTTTCGGAAGGCGAAAAAGCGATTTTTTGGAACTTCGTCTGAATCGGCTGAAATTAAAGCGCAAATGTGCGCGCAGTGTTCTTATTACGAGAACATCGTAATTTAAACGATTCGCGGCACTCGCAATTTTTTAGCAAGAAATGAAATTTTTCGGAAGGCCAAAAAGCGATTTTTTTCAACTTCGTCCGAATCGCCTGAAATTAAAGCGCAAATGTGCGCGCAGTGTTCTTATGACGAGAACATCGTAATTTCAGCGTTTCGGGGCACCCGCAATTTTTTGGCAAAAAATGAAATTTTTCGGAAGGCCAAAAAGCGATTTTTTGGAACTTCGTCCGAATCGGCTGAAATTAAAGCGCGATTGTGCGCGCAGTGTTCTTATGACGAGAACATCGTAATTTCAACGTTTCGGGGCACCCGCAATTTTTTAGCAAAAAATGAAATTTTTCGGAAGGCCAAAAAGCGATTTTTTGCAACTTCGTCCGAATCGGCTGATTTTAAAGCGCAAATGTGCGCGCAGTGTTCTTATGACGAGAACATCGTAATTTAAACGTTTCGCGGCACTCGCAATTTTTTACCAAAAAATGAAATTTTTCGGAAGGCCAAAAAGCGATTTTTTCCAACTTCGTCCGAATCGCCTGAAATTAAAGCGCAAATGTGCGCGCAGTGTTCTTTTGACGAGAACATCGTAATTTCAACGTTTCGCGGCACCCGCAATTTTTTAGCAAAAAATGAATTTTTCGGAAGGCCAAAATGCGATTTTTTTCGAACTTCGTCCGAATCGCCTGAAATTAAAGCGCAAATGTGCGCGCAGTGTTCTTATGACGAGAACATCGTAATTTCAACGTTTCGGGGCACCCGCAATTTTTTGGCAAAAAATGAAATTTTTCCCAAGGCCAAAAAGCGATTTTTTGCAACTTCGTCCGAATCGCCTGAAATTAAAGCGAAAATGTGCGCGCAGTGTTCTTATGACGAGAACATCGTAATTTCAACGTTTCGCGGCACCCGCAATTTTTTGGCAAAAAATGAAATTTTTCGGAAGGCCAAAAAGCGATTTTTTAGAGCTTCGTCCGAATCGTCTGAAATTAAAGCGCAAATGTGCGCGCAGTGTTCTTATGACGAGAACATCGTAATTTCAACGTTTCGCGGCACTCGCAATTTTTTGGCAAAAAAATGAAATTTCTCGGAAGGCGAAAAAGCGATTTTTGGAACTTCGTCTGAATCGGCTGAAATTAAAGCGCAAATGTGCGCGCAGTGTTCTTATGACGAGAACATCGTAATTTCAACGTTTCGCGGCACTCGCAAATTTTTGGCAAAAAATGAAATTTTTCGGAAGGCCAAAAAGCGATTTTTTGCAACTTCGTCCGAATCGTCTGAAATTAAAGCGCAAATGTGCGCGCAGTGTTCTTATGACGAGAACATCGTAATTTCAACTTTTCGCGGCACTCGCAATTTTTTGGCAAAAAATGAAATTTTTCGGAAGGCGAAAAAGCGATTTTTTGGAACTTCGTCTGAATCGGCTGAAATTAAAGCGCAAATGTGCGCGCAGTGTTCTTATTACGAGAACATCGTAATTTAAACGATTCGCGGCACTCGCAATTTTTTAGCAAAAAATGAAATTTTTCGGAAGGCCAAAAAGCGATTTTTTTCAACTTCGTCCGAATCGCCTGAAATTAAAGCGCAAATGTGCGCGCAGTGTTCTTATGACGAGAACATCGTAATTTCAACGTTTCGGGGCACCCGCAATTTTTTGGCAAAAAATGAAATTTTTCGGAAGGCCAAAAAGCGATTTTTTGGAACTTCGTCCGAATCGGCTGAAATTAAAGCGCGATTGTGCGCGCAGTGTTCTTATGACGAGAACATCGTAATTTCAACGTTTCGGGGCACCCGCAATTTTTTAGCAAAAAATGAAATTTTTCGGAAGGCCAAAAAGCGATTTTTTGCAACTTCGTCCGAATCGGCTGATTTTAAAGCGCAAATGTGCGCGCAGTGTTCTTATGACGAGAACATCGTAATTTAAACGTTTCGCGGCACTCGCAATTTTTTACCAAAAAATGAAATTTTTCGGAAGGCCAAAAAGCGATTTTTTCCAACTTCGTCCGAATCGCCTGAAATTAAAGCGCAAATGTGCGCGCAGTGTTCTTTTGACGAGAACATCGTAATTTCAACGTTTCGCGGCACCCGCAATTTTTTAGCAAAAAATGAATTTTTCGGAAGGCCAAAATGCGATTTTTTTCGAACTTCGTCCGAATCGCCTGAAATTAAAGCGCAAATGTGCGCGCAGTGTTCTTATGACGAGAACATCGTAATTTCAACGTTTCGGGGCACCCGCAATTTTTTGGCAAAAAATGAAATTTTTCCCAAGGCCAAAAAGCGATTTTTTGCAACTTCGTCCGAATCGGCTGAAATTAAAGCGAAAATGTGCGCGCAGTGTTCTTATGACGAGAACATCGTAAGTTCAACGTTTCGCGGCACCCGCAATTTTTTGGCAAAAAATGAAATTTTTCGGAAGGCCAAAAAGCGATTTTTTGCAACTTCGTCCGAATCGGCTGAAATTAAAGCGCAAAAGTGCGCGCAGTGTTCTTATTACGAGAACATCGTAATTTCAACGTTCCGCGGCACCCGCAATTTTTTCGCAAAAAATCAAATTTTTCGGAAGGCCAAAAAGCGATTTTTTGCAACTTCGTCCGAATCGGCTGAAATTAAAGCGCAAATGTTCGCGCAGTGTTCTTATGACGAGAACATCGTAATTTCAACGTTTCGCGGCACTCGCAATTTTTTACCAAAAAATGAAATTTTTCGGAAGGCCAAAAAGCGATTTTTTGCAACTTCGTCCGAATCGGCTGAAATTAAAGCGCAAATTTGCGCGCAGTGTTCTTATGACGAGAACATCGTAATTTCAACGTTTCGGGGCACCCGCAATTTTTTAGCAAAAAATGAAATTTTTCGGAAGGCCAAAAAGCGATTTTTTGCAACTTCGTCCGAATCGGCTGAAATTAAAGCGCAAATGTGCGCGCAGTGTTCTTATGACGAGAACATCGTAATTTCAACGTTTCGGGGCACTCGCAATTTTTTCGAAAAAAATGAAATTTTTCGGAAGGCCAAAAAGCGATTTTTTGGAACTTCGTCCGAATCGTCTGAAATTAAAGCGCAAATGTGCGCGCAGTGTTCTTATTACGAGAACATCGTAATTTCAACGTTTCGCGGCACTCGCAATTTTTTGGCAAAAAATGAAATTTTTCGGAAGGCGAAAAAGCGATTTTTTGGAACTTCGTCTGAATCGGCTGAAATTAAAGCGCAAATTGTGCGCGCAGTGTTCTTATGACGAGAACATCGTAATTTCAACGTTTCGCGGCACCCGCAATTTTTTGGCAAAAAATGAAATTTTTCGGAAGGCCAAAAAGCGATTTTTTGGAACTTCGTCCGAATCGTCTGAAATTAAAGCGCAAATGTGCGCGCAGTGTTCTTATGACGAGAACATCGTAATTTCAACGTATCGCGGCACTCGCAATTTTTTGGCAAAAAATGAAATTTTTCGGAAGGCGAAAAAGCGATTTTTTGGAACTTCGTCTGAATCGGCTGAAATTAAAGCGCAAATGTGCGCGCAGTGTTCTTATTACGAGAACATCGTAATTTAAACGATTCGCGGCACTCGCAATTTTTTAGCAAAAAATGAAATTTTTCGGAAGGCCAAAAAGCGATTTTTTTCAACTTCGTCCGAATCGCCTGAAATTAAAGCGCAAATGTGCGCGCAGTGTTCTTATGACGAGAACATCGTAATTTCAACGTTTCGGGGCACCCGCAATTTTTTGGCAAAAAATGAAAATTTTCGGAAGGCCAAAAAGCGATTTTTTGGAACTTCGTCCGAATCGGCTGAAATTAAAGCGCGATTGTGCGCGCAGTGTTCTTATGACGAGAACATCGTAATTTCAACGTTTCGGGGCACCCGCAATTTTTTAGCAAAAAATGAAATTTTTCGGAAGGCCAAAAAGCGATTTTTTGTAACTTCGTCCGAATCGGCTGATTTTAAAGCGCAAATGTGCGCGCAGTGTTCTTATGACGAGAACATCGTAATTTAAACGTTTCGCGGCACTCGCAATTTTTTACCAAAAAATGAAATTTTTCGGAAGGCCAAAAAGCGATTTTTTCCAACTTCGTCCGAATCGCCTGAAATTAAAGCGCAAATGTGCGCGCAGTGTTCTTTTGACGAGAACATCGTAATTTCAACGTTTCGCGGCACCCGCAATTTTTTAGCAAAAAATGAATTTTTCGGAAGGCCAAAATGCGATTTTTTTCGAACTTCGTCCGAATCGCCTGAAATTAAAGCGCAAATGTGCGCGCAGTGTTCTTATGACGAGAACATCGTAATTTCAACGTTTCGGGGCACCCGCAATTTTTTGGCAAAAAATGAAATTTTTCCCAAGGCCAAAAAGCGATTTTTTGCAACTTCGTCCGAATCGCCTGAAATTAAAGCGAAAATGTGCGCGCAGTGTTCTTATGACGAGAACATCGTAATTTCAACGTTTCGCGGCACCCGCAATTTTTTGGCAAAAAATGAAATTTTTCGGAAGGCCAAAAAGCGATTTTTTAGAGCTTCGTCCGAATCGTCTGAAATTAAAGCGCAAATGTGCGCGCAGTGTTCTTATGACGAGAACATCGTAATTTCAACGTTTCGCGGCACTCGCAATTTTTTGGCAAAAAATGAAATTTCTCGGAAGGCGAAAAAGCGATTTTTGGAACTTCGTCTGAATCGGCTGAAATTAAAGCGCAAATGTGCGCGCAGTGTTCTTATGACGAGAACATCGTAATTTCAACGTTTCGCGGCACTCGCAAATTTTTGGCAAAAAATGAAATTTTTCGGAAGGCCAAAAAGCGATTTTTTGCAACTTCGTCTGAATCGGCTGAAATTAAAGCGCAAATGTGCGCGCAGTGTTCTTATGACGAGAACATCGTAATTTCAACGTTTCGCGGCACCCGCAATTTTTTGGCAAAAAATGAAATTTTTCCGAAGGCCAAAACGCGATTTTTGGAACTTCGTCCGAATCGTCTGAAATTAAAGCGCAAATGTGCGCGCAGTGTTCTTATGACGAGAACATCGTAATTTCAACTTTTCGCGGCACTCGCAATTTTTTGGCAAAAAATGAAATTTTTCGGAAGGCGAAAAAGCGATTTTTTGGAACTTCGTCTGAATCGGTTGAAATTAAAGCGCAAATGTGCGCGCAGTGTTCTTATTACGAGAACATCGTAATTTAAACGATTCGCGGCACTCGCAATTTTTTAGCAAAAAATGAAATTTTTCGGAAGGCCAAAAAGCGATTTTTTTCAACTTCGTCCGAATCGCCTGAAATTAAAGCGCAAATGTGCGCGCAGTGTTCTTATGACGAGAACATCGTAATTTCAACGTTTCGGGGCACCCGCAATTTTTTGGCAAAAAATGAAATTTTTCGGAAGGCCAAAAAGCGATTTTTTGGAACTTCGTCCGAATCGGCTGAAATTAAAGCGCGATTGTGCGCGCAGTGTTCTTATGACGAGAACATCGTAATTTCAACGTTTCGGGGCACCCGCAATTTTTTAGCAAAAAATGAAATTTTTCGGAAGGCCAAAAAGCGATTTTTTGCAACTTCGTCCGAATCGGCTGATTTTAAAGCGCAAATGTGCGCGCAGTGTTCTTATGACGAGAACATCGTAATTTAAACGTTTCGCGGCACTCGCAATTTTTTACCAAAAAATGAAATTTTTCGGAAGGCCAAAAAGCGATTTTTTCCAACTTCGTCCGAATCGCCTGAAATTAAAGCGCAAATGTGCGCGCATTGTTCTTTTGACGAGAACATCGTAATTTCAACGTTTCGCGGCACCCGCAATTTTTTAGCAAAAAATGAATTTTTCGGAAGGCCAAAATGCGATTTTTTTCGAACTTCGTCCGAATCGCCTGAAATTAAAGCGCAAATGTGCGCGCAGTGTTCTTATGACGAGAACATCGTAATTTCAACGTTTCGGGACACCCGCAATTTTTTGGCAAAAAATGAAATTTTTCCCAAGGCCAAAAATCGATTTTTTGCAACTTCGTCCGAATCGGCTGAAATTAAAGCGAAAATGTGCGCGCAGTGTTCTTATGACGAGAACATCGTAATTTCAACGTTTCGCGGCACCCGCAATTTTTTGGCAAAAAATGAAATTTTTCGGAAGGCCAAAAAGCGATTTTTTAGAGCTTCGTCCGAATCGTCTGAAATTAAAGCGCAAATTTGCGCGCAGTGTTCTTATGACGAGAACATCGTAATTTCAACGTTTCGCGGCACTCGCAATTTTTTGGCACAAAATGAAATTTCTCGGAAGGCGAAAAAGCGATTTTTGGAACTTCGTCTGAATCGGCTGAAATTAAAGCGCAAATGTGCGCGCAGTGTTCTTATGACGAGAACATCGTAATTTCAACGTTTCGCGGCACTCGCAAATTTTTGGCAAAAAATGAAATTTTTCGGAAGGCCAAAAAGCGATTTTTTGCAACTTCGTCTGAATCGGCTGAAATTAAAGCGCAAATGTGCGCGCAGTGTTCTTATGACGAGAACATCGTAATTTCAACGTTTCGCGGCACCCGCAATTTTTTGGCAAAAAATGAAATTTTTCCGAAGGCCAAAACGCGATTTTTGGAACTTCGTCCGAATCGTCTGAAATTAAAGCGCAAATGTGCGCGCAGTGTTCTTATGACGAGAACATCGTACTTTCAACTTTTCGCGGCACTCGCAATTTTTTGGCAAAAAATGAAATTTTTCGGAAGGCGAAAAAGCGATTTTTTGGAACTTCGTCTGAATCGGCTGAAATTAAAGCGCAAATGTGCGCGCAGTGTTCTTATGACGAGAACATCGTAATTTCAACGTTTCGCGGCACTCGCAAATTTTTGGCAAAAAATGAAATTTTTCGGAAGGCGAAAAAGCGATTTTTTGGAACTTCGTCTGAATCGGCTGAAATTAAAGCGCAAATTTGCGCGCAGTGTTCTTATGACGAGAACATCGTAATTTCAACGTTTCGCGGCACCCGCAATTTTTTGGCAAAAAATGAAATTTTTCGGAAGGCCAAAAAGCGATTTTTTGGGCCTTCGTCCGAATCGGCTGAAATTAAAGCGAAAATGTGCGCGCAGTGTTCTTATGACGAGAACATCGTAATTTCAACGTTTCGCGGCACCCGCAATTTTTTGGCAAAAAATGAAATTTTTCGGAAGGCCAAAAAGCGATTTTTTGGAACTTCGTCCGAATCGTCTGAAATTAAAGCGCAAATGTGCGCGCAGTGTTCTTATGACGAGAACATCGTAATTTCAACGTTTCGCGGCACTCGCAATTTTTTGGCAAAAAATGAAATTTTTCGGAAGGCGAAAAAGCGATTTTTTGGAACTTCGTCTGAATCGGCTGAAATTAAAGCGAAAATGTGCGCGCAGTGTTCTTATGACGGGAACATCGTAATTTCAACGTTTCGCGGCACCCGCAATTTTTTGGCAAAAAATGAAATTTTTCGGAAGGCCAAAATCGATTTTTTGCAACTTCGTCCGAATCGGGTGAAATTAAACCTCAAATGTGCGCGCAGTGTTCTTATGACGAGAACATCGTAATTTCAACGTTTCGCGGCACCCGCAATTTTTAAGCAAAAAATGAATTTTTCGGAAGGCCAAAAAGCGATTTTTTTGCAACTTCGTCCGAATCGGCTGAAATTAAAGCGCAAATGTGCGCGCAGTGTTCTTATGACGAGAACATCGTAACTTCAACGTTTCGGGGCACCTGCAATTTTTTAGCAAAAAATGAAATTTTTCCCAAGGCCAAAAAGCGATTTTTTGCAACTTCGTCTGAATCGGCTGAAATTAAAGCGCAAATGTGCGCGCAGTGTTCTTATGACGAGAACATCGTAATTTCAACGTTTCGCGGCACCCGCAATTTTTTGGCAAAAAATGAAATTTTTCCGAAGGCCAAAACGCGATTTTTGGAACTTCGTCCGAATCGTCTGAAATTAAAGCGCAAATGTGCGCGCAGTGTTCTTATGACGAGAACATCGTACTTTCAACTTTTCGCGGCACTCGCAATTTTTTGGCAAAAAATGAAATTTTTCGGAAGGCGAAAAAGCGATTTTTTGGAACTTCGTCTGAATCGGCTGAAATTAAAGCGCAAATGTGCGCGCAGTGTTCTTATGACGAGAACATCGTAATTTCAACGTTTCGCGGCACTCGCAAATTTTTGGCAAAAAATGAAATTTTTCGGAAGGCGAAAAAGCGATTTTTTGGAACTTCGTCTGAATCGGCTGAAATTAAAGCGCAAATTTGCGCGCAGTGTTCTTATGACGAGAACATCGTAATTTCAACGTTTCGCGGCACCCGCAATTTTTTGGCAAAAAATGAAATTTTTCGGAAGGCCAAAAAGCGATTTTTTGGGCCTTCGTCCGAATCGGCTGAAATTAAAGCGAAAATGTGCGCGCAGTGTTCTTATGACGAGAACATCGTAATTTCAACGTTTCGCGGCACCCGCAATTTTTTGGCAAAAAATGAAATTTTTCGGAAGGCCAAAAAGCGATTTTTTGGAACTTCGTCCGAATCGTCTGAAATTAAAGCGCAAATGTGCGCGCAGTGTTCTTATGACGAGAACATCGTAATTTCAACGTTTCGCGGCACTCGCAATTTTTTGGCAAAAAATGAAATTTTTCGGAAGGCGAAAAAGCGATTTTTTGGAACTTCGTCTGAATCGGCTGAAATTAAAGCGAAAATGTGCGCGCAGTGTTCTTATGACGGGAACATCGTAATTTCAACGTTTCGCGGCACCCGCAATTTTTTGGCAAAAAATGAAATTTTTCGGAAGGCCAAAATCGATTTTTTGCAACTTCGTCCGAATCGGGTGAAATTAAACCTCAAATGTGCGCGCAGTGTTCTTATGACGAGAACATCGTAATTTCAACGTTTCGCGGCACCCGCAATTTTTAAGCAAAAAATGAATTTTTCGGAAGGCCAAAAAGCGATTTTTTTGCAACTTCGTCCGAATCGGCTGAAATTAAAGCGCAAATGTGCGCGCAGTGTTCTTATGACGAGAACATCGTAACTTCAACGTTTCGGGGCACCTGCAATTTTTTAGCAAAAAATGAAATTTTTCCCAAGGCCAAAAAGCGATTTTTTTGAACTTCGTCCGAATCGGCTGAAATTAAAGCGCAAATGTGCGCGCAGTGTTCTTATGACGAGAACATCGTAATTTTAACGTTTCGGGGCACCCGCAATTTTTTGGCAAAAAATGAAATTTTTCGTAAGGCCAAAAAGCGATTTTTTGGAACTTCGTCCGAATCGGCTGAAATTAAAGCGCAAATGTGCGCGCAGTGTTCTTATTACGAGAACATCGTAATTTCAACGTTTTGGGGCACCCGCAATTTTTTGGCAAAAAATGAAATTTTTCCCAAGGCCAAAAAGCGATTTTTTTCAACTTCGTCCGAATCGCCTGAAATTAAAGCGCGATTGTGCGCGCAGTGTTCTTATGACGAGAACATCGTAATTTCAACGTTTCGGGGCACCCGCAATTTTTTGGCAAAAAATGAAATTTTTCGGAAGGCCAAAAAGCGATTTTTTGCAACTTCGTCCGAATCGGCTGATTTTAAAGCGCAAATGTGCGCGCAGTGTTCTTATTACGAGAACATCGTAATTTAAACGTTTCGCGGCACTCGCAATTTTTTACCAAAAAATGAAATTTTTCGGAAGGCGAAAAAGCGATTTTTTGGAACTTCGTCTGAATCGGCTGAAATTAAAGCGCAAATATGCGCGCAGTGTTCTTATGACGAGAACATCGTAATTTCAACGTTTCGCGGCACTCGCAAATTTTTGGCAAAAAATGAAATTTTTCGGAAGGCGAAAAAGCGATTTTTTGCAACTTCGTCTGAATCGGCTGAAATTAAAGCGCAAATGTGCGCGCAGTGTTCTTATGACGAGAACATCGTAATTTCAACGTTTCGCGGCACCCGCAATTTTTTGGCAAAAAATGAAATTTTTCGGAAGGCCAAAAAGCGATTTTTTGGGCCTTCGTCCGAATCGGCTGAAATTAAAGCGAAAATGTGCGCGCAGTGTTCTTATGACGAGAACATCGTAATTTCAACGTTTCGCGGCACCCGCAATTTTTTGGCAAAAAATGAAATTTTTCGGAAGGCCAAAAAGCGATTTTTTGGAACTTCGTCCGAATCGTCTGAAATTAAAGCGCAAATGTGCGCGCAGTGTTCTTATGACGAGAACATCGTAATTTCAACGTTTCGCGGCACTCGCAATTTTTTGGCAAAAAATGAAATTTTTCGGAAGGCGAAAAAGCGATTTTTTGGAACTTCGTCTGAATCGGCTGAAATTAAAGCGAAAATGTGCGCCCAGTGTTCTTATGACGGGAACATCGTAATTTCAACGTTTCGCGGCACCCGCAATTTTTTGGCAAAAAATGAAATTTTTCGGAAGGCCAAAATCGATTTTTTGCAACTTCGTCCGAATCGGGTGAAATTAAACCTCAAATGTGCGCGCAGTGTTCTTATGACGAGAACATCGTAATTTCAACGTTTCGCGGCACCCGCAATTTTTAAGCAAAAAATGAATTTTTCGGAAGGCCAAAAAGCGATTTTTTTGCAACTTCGTCCGAATCGGCTGAAATTAAAGCGCAAATGTGCGCGCAGTGTTCTTATGACGAGAACATCGTAATTTTAACGTTTCGGGGCACCCGCAATTTTTTGGCAAAAAATGAAATTTTTCCCAAGGCCAAAATGCGATTTTTTGCAACTTCGTCCGAATCGCCTGAAATTAAAGCGCAAATGTGCGCGCAGTGTTCTTATGACGAGAACATCGTAATTTCAACGTTTCGGGGCACCCGCAATTTTTTGGCAAAAAATGAAATTTTTCGGAAGGCCAAATAGCGATTTTTTGGATCTTCGTCCGAATCGGCTGAAATTAAAGCGAAAATGTGCGCGCAGTGTTCTTATGTCGAGAACATCGTAATTTCAACGTTTCGCGGCACCCGCAATTTTTTGCCAAATAATGAAATTTTTCGGAAGGCCAAAAAGCGATTTTTTGGAACTTCGTCCGAATCGGCTGAAATTAAAGGGCAAATTTGCGCGCAGTGTTCTTATGACGAGAACATCGTAATTTCAACGTTTCGGGGCACCCGCAATTTTTTGGCAAAAAATGAAATTTTTCGGAAGGCCAAAAAGTGATTTTTTGCAACTTCGTCCGAATCGGCTGAAATTAAAGCGCAAATGTGCGCGCAGTGTTCTTATGACGAGAACATCGTAATTTCAACGTTTCGCGGCACCCGCAATTTTTTGGCAAAAAATGAAATTTTTCGGAAGGCCAAAAAGCGATTTTTTGGAACTTCGTCCGAATCGGCTGAAATTAAAGCGCAAATTTGCGCGCAGTGTTCTTATGACGAGAACATCGTAATTTCAACGTTTCGGGGCACCCGCAATTTTTTCGCAAAAACTGAAATTTTTCGGAAGGCCAAAAAGCGATTTTTTGGAACTTCGTCCGAATCGTCTGAAATTAAAGCGCAAATGTGCGCGCAGTGTTCTTATTACGAGAACATCGTAATTTCAACGTTTCGCGGCACCCGCAATTTTTTAGCAAAAGATGAAATATTTCGGAAGGCCAAAAAGCGATTTTTTGCAACTTCGTCCGAATCGCCTGAAATTAAAGCGCAAATGTGCGCGCAGTGTTCTTATGACGAGAACATCGTAATTTCAACGTTTCGGGGCACCCGCAATTTTTTCGCAAAAAATGAAATTTTTCGGAAGGCCAAAAAGCGATTTTTTGGAACTTCGTCTGAATCGTCTGAAATTAAAGCGCAAATGTGCGCGCAGTGTTTTTATTACGAGAACATCGTAATTTCAACGTTTCGCGGCACCCGCAATTTTTTTAGCAAAAAATGAAATTTTTCGGAAAGCCAAAAAGCGATTTTTTGCAACTTCGTCCGAATCGCCTGAAATTAAAGCGCAAATGTGCGCACAGTGTTCTTATGACGAGAACATCGTAATTTCAACGTTTCGCGGCACCCGCAATTTTTTAGCAAAAAATGAATTTTTCGGAAGGCCAAAAAGCGATTTTTTTGCAACTTCGTCCGAATCGGCTGGAATTAATGCGCAAATGTGCGCGCAGTGTTCTTATTACGAGAACATCGTAATTTCAACTTTTCGCGGCACTCGCAATTTTTTGGCAAAAAATGAAATTTTTCGGAAGGCGAAAAAGCGATTTTTTGGAACTTCGTCTGAATCGGCTGAAATTAAAGCGCAAATGTGCGCGCAGTGTTCTTATTACGAGAACATCGTAATTTAAACGATTCGCGGCACTCGCAATTTTTTAGCAAAAAATGAAATTTTTCGGAAGGCCAAAAAGCGATTTTTTTCAACTTCGTCCGAATCGCCTGAAATTAAAGCGCAAATGTGCGCGCAGTGTTCTTATGACGAGAACATCGTAATTTCAACGTTTCGGGGCACCCGCAATTTTTTGGCAAAAAATGAAATTTTTCGGAAGGCCAAAAAGCGATTTTTTGGAACTTCGTCCGAATCGGCTGAAATTAAAGCGCGATTGTGCGCGCAGTGTTCTTATGACGAGAACATCGTAATTTCAACGTTTCGGGGCACCCGCAATTTTTTAGCAAAAAATGAAATTTTTCGGAAGGCCAAAAAGCGATTTTTTGCAACTTCGTCCGAATCGGCTGATTTTAAAGCGCAAATGTGCGCGCAGTGTTCTTATGACGAGAACATCGTAATTTAAACGTTTCGCGGCACTCGCAATTTTTTACCAAAAAATGAAATTTTTCGGAAGGCCAAAAAGCGATTTTTTCCAACTTCGTCCGAATCGCCTGAAATTAAAGCGCAAATGTGCGCGCAGTGTTCTTTTGACGAGAACATCGTAATTTCAACGTTTCGCGGCACCCGCAATTTTTTAGCAAAAAATGAATTTTTCGGAAGGCCAAAATGCGATTTTTTTCGAACTTCGTCCGAATCGCCTGAAATTAAAGCGCAAATGTGCGCGCAGTGTTCTTATGACGAGAACATCGTAATTTCAACGTTTCGGGGCACCCGCAATTTTTTGGCAAAAAATGAAATTTTTCCCAAGGCCAAAAAGCGATTTTTTGCAACTTCGTCCGAATCGCCTGAAATTAAAGCGAAAATGTGCGCGCAGTGTTCTTATGACGAGAACATCGTAATTTCAACGTTTCGCGGCACCCGCAATTTTTTGGCAAAAAATGAAATTTTTCGGAAGGCCAAAAAGCGATTTTTTAGAGCTTCGTCCGAATCGTCTGAAATTAAAGCGCAAATGTGCGCGCAGTGTTCTTATGACGAGAACATCGTAATTTCAACGTTTCGCGGCACTCGCAATTTTTTGGCAAAAAATGAAATTTCTCGGAAGGCGAAAAAGCGATTTTTGGCACTTCGTCTGAATCGGCTGAAATTAAAGCGCAAATGTGCGCGCAGTGTTCTTATGACGAGAACATCGTAATTTCAACGTTTCGCGGCACTCGCAAATTTTTGGCAAAAAATGAAATTTTTCGGAAGGCCAAAAAGCGATTTTTTGCAACTTCGTCTGAATCGGCTGAAATTAAAGCGCAAATGTGCGCGCAGTGTTCTTATGACGAGAACATCGTAATTTCAACGTTTCGCGGCACTCGCAATTTTTTGGCAAAAAATGAAATTTTTCCGAAGGCCAAAACGCGATTTTTGGAACTTCGTCCGAATCGTCTGAAATTAAAGCGCAAATGTGCGCGCAGTGTTCTTATGACGAGAACATCGTAATTTCAACTTTTCGCGGCACTCGCAATTTTTTGGCAAAAAATGAAATTTTTCGGAAGGCGAAAAAGCGATTTTTTGGAACTTCGTCTGAATCGGCTGAAATTAAAGCGCAAATGTGCGCGCAGTGTTCTTATTACGAGAACATCGTAATTTAAACGATTCGCGGCACTCGCAATTTTTTAGCAAAAAATGAAATTTTTCGGAAGGCGAAAAAGCGATTTTTTGGAACTTCGTCCGAATCGGCTGAAATTAAAGCGCAAATGTGCGCGCAGTGTTCTTATTACGAGAACATCGTAATTTCAACGTTTCGCGGCACCCGCAATTTTTTAGCAAAAGATGAAATATTTCGGAAGGCCAAAAAGCGATTTTTTGCAACTTCGTCCGAATCGCCTGAAATTAAAGCGCAAATGTGCGCGCAGTGTTCTTATGACGAGAACATCGTAATTTCAACGTTTCGGGGCACCCGCAATTTTTTCGCAAAAAATGAAATTTTTCGGAAGGCCAAAAAGCGATTTTTTGGAACTTCGTCTGAATCGTCTGAAATTAAAGCGCAAATGTGCGCGCAGTGTTTTTATTACGAGAACATCGTAATTTCAACGTTTCGCGGCACCCGCAATTTTTTTAGCAAAAAATGAAATTTTTCGGAAAGCCAAAAAGCGATTTTTTGCAACTTCGTCCGAATCGCCTGAAATTAAAGCGCAAATGTGCGCACAGTGTTCTTATGACGAGAACATCGTAATTTCAACGTTTCGCGGCACCCGCAATTTTTTAGCAAAAAATGAATTTTTCGGAAGGCCAAAAAGCGATTTTTTTGCAACTTCGTCCGAATCGGCTGGAATTAATGCGCAAATGTGCGCGCAGTGTTCTTATTACGAGAACATCGTAATTTCAACTTTTCGCGGCACTCGCAATTTTTTGGCAAAAAATGAAATTTTTCGGAAGGCGAAAAAGCGATTTTTTGGAACTTCGTCTGAATCGGCTGAAATTAAAGCGCAAATGTGCGCGCAGTGTTCTTATTACGAGAACATCGTAATTTAAACGATTCGCGGCACTCGCAATTTTTTAGCAAAAAATGAAATTTTTCGGAAGGCCAAAAAGCGATTTTTTTCAACTTCGTCCGAATCGCCTGAAATTAAAGCGCAAATGTGCGCGCAGTGTTCTTATGACGAGAACATCGTAATTTCAACGTTTCGGGGCACCCGCAATTTTTTGGCAAAAAATGAAATTTTTCGGAAGGCCAAAAAGCGATTTTTTGGAACTTCGTCCGAATGGGCTGAAATTAAAGCGCGATTGTGCGCGCAGTGTTCTTATGACGAGAACATCGTAATTTCAACGTTTCGGGGCACCCGCAATTTTTTAGCAAAAAATTAAATTTTTCGGAAGGCCAAAAAGCGATTTTTTGCAACTTCGTCCGAATCGGCTGATTTTAAAGCGCAAATGTGCGCGCAGTGTTCTTATGACGAGAACATCGTAATTTAAACGTTTCGCGGCACTCGCAATTTTTTACCAAAAAATGAAATTTTTCGGAAGTCCAAAAAGCGATTTTTTCCAACTTCGTCCGAATCGCCTGAAATTAAAGCGCAAATGTGCGCGCAGTGTTCTTTTGACGAGAACATCGTAATTTCAACGTTTCGCGGCACCCGCAATTTTTTAGCAAAAAATGAATTTTTCGGAAGGCCAAAATGCGATTTTTTTCGAACTTCGTCCGAATCGCCTGAAATTAAAGCGCAAATGTGCGCGCAGTGTTCTTATGACGAGAACATCGTAATTTCAACGTTTCGGGGCACCCGCAATTTTTTGGCAAAAAATGAAATTTTTCGGAAGGCCAAAAAGCGATTTTTTGCAACTTCGTCCGAATCGGCTGATTTTAAAGCGCAAATGTGCGCGCAGTGTTCTTATTACGAGAACATCGTAATTTAAACGTTTCGCGGCACTCGCAATTTTTTACCAAAAAATGAAATTTTTCGGAAGGCGAAAAAGCGATTTTTTGGAACTTCGTCTGAATCGGCTGAAATTAAAGCGCAAATGTGCGCGCAGTGTTCTTATGACGAGAACATCGTAATTTCAACGTTTCGCGGCACTCGCAAATTTTTGGCAAAAAATGAAATTTTTCGGAAGGCGAAAAAGCGATTTTTTGCAACTTCGTCTGAATCGGCTGAAATTAAAGCGCAAATGTGCGCGCAGTGTTCTTATGACGAGAACATCGTAATTTCAACGTTTCGCGGCACCCGCAATTTTTTGGCAAAAAATGAAATTTTTCGGAAGGCCAAAAAGCGATTTTTTGGGCCTTCGTCCGAATCGGCTGAAATTAAAGCGAAAATGTGCGCGCAGTGTTCTTATGACGAGAACATCGTAATTTCAACGTTTCGCGGCACCCGCAATTTTTTGGCAAAAAATGAAATTTTTCGGAAGGCCAAAAAGCGATTTTTTGGAACTTCGTCCGAATCGTCTGAAATTAAAGCGCAAATGTGCGCGCAGTGTTCTTATGACGAGAACATCGTAATTTCAACGTTTCGCGGCACTCGCAATTTTTTGGCAAAAAATGAAATTTTTCGGAAGGCGAAAAAGCGATTTTTTGGAACTTCGTCTGAATCGGCTGAAATTAAAGCGAAAATGTGCGCGCAGTGTTCTTATGACGGGAACATCGTAATTTCAACGTTTCGCGGCACCCGCAATTTTTTGGCAAAAAATGAAATTTTTCGGAAGGCCAAAATCGATTTTTTGCAACTTCGTCCGAATCGGGTGAAATTAAACCTCAAATGTGCGCGCAGTGTTCTTATGACGAGAACATCGTAATTTCAACGTTTCGCGGCACCCGCAATTTTTAAGCAAAAAATGAATTTTTCGGAAGGCCAAAAAGCGATTTTTTTGCAACTTCGTCCGAATCGGCTGAAATTAAAGCGCAAATGTGCGCGCAGTGTTCTTATGACGAGAACATCGTAATTTTAACGTTTCGGGGCACCCGCAATTTTTTGGCAAAAAATGAAATTTTTCCCAAGGCCAAAATGCGATTTTTTGCAACTTCGTCCGAATCGCCTGAAATTAAAGCGCAAATGTGCGCGCAGTGTTCTTATGACGAGAACATCGTAATTTCAACGTTTCGGGGCACCCGCAATTTTTTGGCAAAAAATGAAATTTTTCGGAAGGCCAAATAGCGATTTTTTGGATCTTCGTCCGAATCGGCTGAAATTAAAGCGAAAATGTGCGCGCAGTGTTCTTATGTCGAGAACATCGTAATTTCAACGTTTCGCGGCACCCGCAATTTTTTGCCAAATAATGAAATTTTTCGGAAGGCCAAAAAGCGATTTTTTGGAACTTCGTCCGAATCGGCTGAAATTAAAGGGCAAATTTGCGCGCAGTGTTCTTATGACGAGAACATCGTAATTTCAACGTTTCGGGGCACCCGCAATTTTTTGGCAAAAAATGAAATTTTTCGGAAGGCCAAAAAGTGATTTTTTGCAAGTTCGTCCGAATCGGCTGAAATTAAAGCGCAAATGTGCGCGCAGTGTTCTTATGACGAGAACATCGTAATTTCAACGTTTCGCGGCACCCGCAATTTTTTGGCAAAAAATGAAATTTTTCGGAAGGCCAAAAAGCGATTTTTTGGAACTTCGTCCGAATCGGCTGAAATTAAAGCGCAAATTTGCGCGCAGTGTTCTTATGACGAGAACATCGTAATTTCAACGTTTCGGGGCACCCGCAATTTTTTCGCAAAAACTGAAATTTTTCGGAAGGCCAAAAAGCGATTTTTTGGAACTTCGTCCGAATCATCTGAAATTAAAGCGCAAATGTGCGCGCAGTGTTCTTATTACGAGAACATCGTAATTTCAACGTTTCGCGGCACCCGCAATTTTTTAGCAAAAGATGAAATATTTCGGAAGGCCAAAAAGCGATTTTTTGCAACTTCGTCCGAATCGCCTGAAATTAAAGCGCAAATGTGCGCGCAGTGTTCTTATGACGAGAACATCGTAATTTCAACGTTTCGGGGCACCCGCAATTTTTTCGCAAAAAATGAAATTTTTCGGAAGGCCAAAAAGCGATTTTTTGGAACTTCGTCTGAATCGTCTGAAATTAAAGCGCAAATGTGCGCGCAGTGTTTTTATTACGAGAACATCGTAATTTCAACGTTTCGCGGCACCCGCAATTTTTTTAGCAAAAAATGAAATTTTTCGGAAAGCCAAAAAGCGATTTTTTGCAACTTCGTCCGAATCGCCTGAAATTAAAGCGCAAATGTGCGCACAGTGTTCTTATGACGAGAACATCGTAATTTCAACGTTTCGCGGCACCCGCAATTTTTTAGCAAAAAATGAATTTTTCGGAAGGCCAAAAAGCGATTTTTTTGCAACTTCGTCCGAATCGGCTGGAATTAATGCGCAAATGTGCGCGCAGTGTTCTTATTACGAGAACATCGTAATTTCAACTTTTCGCGGCACTCGCAATTTTTTGGCAAAAAATGAAATTTTTCGGAAGGCGAAAAAGCGATTTTTTGGAACTTCGTCTGAATCGGCTGAAATTAAAGCGCAAATGTGCGCGCAGTGTTCTTATTACGAGAACATAGTAATTTAAACGATTCGCGGCACTCGCAATTTTTTAGCAAAAAATGAAATTTTTCGGAAGGCCAAAAAGCGATTTTTTTCAACTTCGTCCGAATCGCCTGAAATTAAAGCGCAAATGTGCGCGCAGTGTTCTTATGACGAGAACATCGTAATTTCAACGTTTCGGGGCACCCGCAATTTTTTGGCAAAAAATGAAATTTTTCGGAAGGCCAAAAAGCGATTTTTTGGAACTTCGTCCGAATCGGCTGAAATTAAAGCGCGATTGTGCGCGCAGTGTTCTTATGACGAGAACATCGTAATTTCAACGTTTCGGGGCACCCGCAATTTTTTAGCAAAAAATGAAATTTTTCGGAAGGCCAAAAAGCGATTTTTTGCAACTTCGTCCGAATCGGCTGATTTTAAAGCGCAAATGTGCGCGCAGTGTTCTTATGACGAGAACATCGTAATTTAAACGTTTCGCGGCACTCGCAATTTTTTACCAAAAAATGAAATTTTTCGGAAGTCCAAAAAGCGATTTTTTCCAACTTCGTCCGAATCGCCTGAAATTAAAGCGCAAATGTGCGCGCAGTGTTCTTTTGACGAGAACATCGTAATTTCAACGTTTCGCGGCACCCGCAATTTTTTAGCAAAAAATGAATTTTTCGGAAGGCAAAAATGCGATTTTTTTCGAACTTCGTCCGAATCGCCTGAAATTAAAGCGCAAATGTGCGCGCAGTGTTCTTATGACGAGAACATCGTAATTTCAACGTTTCGGGGCACCCGCAATTTTTTGGCAAAAAATGAAATTTTTCCCAAGGCCAAAAAGCGATTTTTTGCAACTTCGTCCGAATCGCCTGAAATTAAAGCGAAAATGTGCGCGCAGTGTTCTTATGACGAGAACATCGTAATTTCAACGTTTCGCGGCACCCGCAATTTTTTGGCAAAAAATGAAATTTTTCGGAAGGCCAAAAAGCGATTTTTTAGAGCTTCGTCCGAATCGTCTGAAATTAAAGCGCAAATGTGCGCGCAGTGTTCTTATGACGAGAACATCGTAATTTCAACGTTTCGCGGCACTCGCAATTTTTTGGCAAAAAATGAAATTTCTCGGAAGGCGAAAAAGCGATTTTTGGCACTTCGTCTGAATCGGCTGAAATTAAAGCGCAAATGTGCGCGCAGTGTTCTTATGACGAGAACATCGTAATTTCAACGTTTCGCGGCACTCGCAAATTTTTGGCAAAAAATGAAATTTTTCGGAAGGCCAAAAAGCGATTTTTTGCAACTTCGTCTGAATCGGCTGAAATTAAAGCGCAAATGTGCGCGCAGTGTTCTTATGACGAGAACATCGTAATTTCAACGTTTCGCGGCACTCGCAATTTTTTGGCAAAAAATGAAATTTTTCCGAAGGCCAAAACGCGATTTTTGGAACTTCGTCCGAATCGTCTGAAATTAAAGCGCAAATGTGCGCGCAGTGTTCTTATGACGAGAACATCGTAATTTCAACTTTTCGCGGCACTCGCAATTTTTTGGCAAAAAATGAAATTTTTCGGAAGGCGAAAAAGCGATTTTTTGGAACTTCGTCTGAATCGGCTGAAATTAAAGCGCAAATGTGCGCGCAGTGTTCTTATTACGAGAACATCGTAATTTGAACGATTCGCGGCACTCGAAATTTTTTTGCAAAAAATGAAATTTTTCGGAAGGCCAAAAAGCGATTTTTTTAAACTTCGTCCGAATCGCCTGAAATTAAAGCGCAAATGTGCGCGCAGTGTTCTTATGACGAGAACATCGTAATTTCAACGTTTCGGGGCACCCGCAATTTTTTGGCAAAAAATGAAATTTTTCGGAAGGCCAAAAAGCGATTTTTTGGAACTTCGTCCGAATCGGCTGAAATTGAAGCGCGATTGTGCGCGCAGTGTTCTTATGACGAGAACATCGTAATTTCAACGTTTCGGGGCACCCGCAATTTTTTAGCAAAAAATGAAATTTTTCGGAAGGCCAAAAAGCGATTTTTTGCAACTTCGTCCGAATCGGCTGATTTTAAAGCGCAAATGTGCGCGCAGTGTTCTTATGACGAGAACATCGTAATTTAAACGTTTCGCGGCACTCGCAATTTTTTACCAAAAAATGAAATTTTTCGGAAGGCCAAAAAGCGATTTTTTCCAACTTCGTCCGAATCGCCTGAAATTAAAGCGCAAATGTGCGCGCAGTGTTCTTTTGACGAGAACATCGTAATTTCAACGTTTCGCGGCACCCGCAATTTTTTAGCAAAAAATGAATTTTTCGGAAGGCCAAAATGCGATTTTTTTCGAACTTCGTCCGAATCGCCTGAAATTAAAGCGCAAATGTGCGCGCAGTGTTCTTATGACGAGAACATCGTAATTTCAACGTTTCGGGGCAGCCGCAATTTTTTGGCAAAAAATGAAATTTTTCCCAAGGCCAAAAAGCGATTTTTTGGAACTTCGTCCGAATCGGCTGAAATTAAAGCGAAAATGTGCGCGCAGTGTTCTTATGACGAGAACATCGTAATTTCAACGTTTCGCGGCACCCGCAATTTTTTGGCAAAAAATGAAATTTTTCGGAAGGCCAAAAAGCGATTTTTTAGAACTTCGTCCGAATCGTCTGAAATTAAAGCGCAAATGTGCGCGCAGTGTTCTTATGACGAGAACATCGTAATTTCAACGTTTCGCGGCACCCGCAATTTTTTGGCAAAAAATGAAATTTTTCGGAAGGCGAAAAAGCGATTTTTTGGAACTTCGTCTGAATCGGCTGAAATTAAAGCGCAAATGTGCGCGCAGTGTTCTTATGACGAGAACATCGTAATTTCAACGTTTCGCGGCACCCGCAATTTTTTGGCAAAAAATGAAATTTTTCGGAAGGCCCAAAATCGATTTTTGGAACTTCGTCCGAATCGTCTGAAATTAAAGCGCAAATGTGCGCGCAGTGTTCTTATGACGAGAACATCGTAATTTCAACGTTTCGCGGCACTCGCAATTTTTTGGCAAAAAATGAAATTTTTCGGAAGGCGAAAAAGCGATTTCTTGGAACTTCGTCTGAATCGGCTGAAATTAAAGCGCAAATGTGCGCGCAGTGTTCTTATGACGAGAACATCGTAATTTCAACGTTTCGCGGCACCCGCAATTTTTTGGCAAATAATGAAATTTTTCGGAAGGCCAAAAAGCGATTTTTTTGAACTTCGTCCGAATCGGCCCTGAAATTAAAGGGCAAATTTGCGCGCAGTGTTCTTATGACGAGAACATCGTAATTTCAACGTTTCGGGGCACCCGCAATTTTTTGGCAAAAAATGTAATTTTTCGGAAGGGCAAAAAGCGATTTTTTGGAACTTCGTCCGAATCGGCTGAAATTAAAGCGCAAATGTGCGCGCAGTGTTCTTATGACGAGAACATCGTAATTTCAACGTTTCGCGGCACCCGCAATTTTTTGGCAAAAAATGAAATTTTTCGGAAGGCCAAAAAGCGATTTTTTGCAACTTCGTCCGAATCGTCTGAAATTAAAGCGCAAATGTGCGCGCAGTGTTCTTATTACGAGAACATCGTAATTTAAACGATTCGCGGCACTCGCAACTTTTTAGCAAAAAATGAAATTTTTCGGAAGGCCAAAAAGCGATTTTTTTCAACTTCGTCCGAATCGCCTGAAATTAAAGCGCAAATGTGCGCGCAGTGTTCTTATGACGAGAACATCGTAATTTCAACGTTTCGGGGCACCCGCAATTTTTTTGCAAAAAATGAAATTTTTCGGAAGGCCAAAAAGCGATTTTTTGGAACTTCGTCCGAATCGGCTGAAATTAAAGCGCAAATGTGCGCGCAGTGTTCTTATTACGAGAACATCGTAATTTCAACGTTTCGGGGCACCCGCAATTTTTTGGCAAAAAATGAAATTTTTCCCAAGGCCAAAAAGCCATTTTTTTCAACTTCGTCCGAATCGCCTGAAATTAAAGCGCGATTGTGCGCGCAGTGTTCTTATGACGAGAACATCGTAATTTCAACGTTTCGGGGCACCCGCAATTTTTTGGCAAAAAATGAAATTTTTCGGAAGGCCAAAAAGCGATTTTTTGCAACTTCGTCCAAATCGGCTGATTTTAAAGCGCAAATGTGCGCGCAGTGTTCTTATTACGAGAACATCGTAATTTCAACGTTTCGGGGCACCCGCAATTTTTTGGCAAAAAATGAAATTTTTCCCAAGGCCAAAAAGCCATTTTTTGCAACTTCGTCCGAATCGGCTGAAATTAAAGCGCGATTGTGCGCGCAGTGTTCTTATGACGAGAACATCGTAATTTCAACGTTTCGGGGCACCCGCAATTTTTTAGCAAAAAATGAAATTTTTCGGAAGGCCAAAAAGCGATTTTTTGCAACTTCGTCCGAATCGGCTGATTTTAAAGCGCAAATGTGCGCGCAGTGTTCTTATGACGAGAACATCGTAATTTAAACGTTTCGCGGCACTCGCAATTTTTTACCAAAAAATGAAATTTTTCGGAAGGCCAAAAAGCGATTTTTTAGAACTTCGTCCGAATCGTCTGAAATTAAAGCGCAAATGTGCGCGCAGTGTTCTTATGACGAGAACATCGTAATTTCAACGTTTCGCGGCACTCGCAATTTTTTGGCAAAAAATGAAATTTTTCGGAAGGCGAAAAAGCGATTTTTTGGAACTTCGTCCGAATCGGCTGAAATTAAAGCGCAAATGTGCGCGCAGTGTTCTTATGACGAGAACATCGTAATTTCAACGTTTCGCGGCACTCGCAAATTTTTGGCAAAAAATGAAATTTTTCGGAAGGCCAAAAAGCGATTTTTTGCAACTTCGTCTGAATCGGCTGAAATTAAAGCGCAAATGTGCGCGCAGTGTTCTTATGACGAGAACATCGTAATTTCAACGTTTCGGGGCACCCGCAATTTTTTGGCAAAAAATGAAATTTTTCGCAAGGCCAAAAAGCCATTTTTTGCAACTTCGTCCGAATCGGCTGAAATTAAAGCGCGATTGTGCGCGCAGTGTTCTTATGACGAGAACATCGTAATTTCAACGTTTCGGGGCACCCGCAATTTTTTAGCAAAAAATGAAATTTTTCGGAAGGCCAAAAAGCGATTTTTTGCAACTTCGTCCGAATCGGCTGAAATTAAAGCGCAAATGTACGCGCAGTGTTCTTATGACGAGAACATCGTAATTTTGACGTTTCGAGGCACTCGCAATATTTTGGCAAAAATGAAATTTTTCGGAAGGCAAAAAATCGATTTTTTGGAACTTCGTCCGAATCGGCTGAAATTAAAGCGCAAATGTGCGCGCAGTGTTCTTATGACGAGAACATCGTAATTTAAACGTTTCGCGGCACTCGCAATTTTTTACCAAAAAATGAAATTTTTCGGAAGGCCAAAAAGCGATTTTTTCCAACTTCGTCCGAATCGCCTGAAATTAAAGCGCAAATGTGCGCGCAGTGTTCTTTTGACGAGAACATCGTAATTTCAACGTTTCGCGGCACCCGCAATTTTTTAGCAAAAAATGAATTTTTCGGAAGGCCAAAATGCGATTTTTTTCGAACTTCGTCCGAATCGCCTGAAATTAAAGCGCAAATGTGCGCGCAGTGTTCTTATGACGAGAACATCGTAATTTCAACGTTTCGGGGCACCCGCAATTTTTTGGCAAAAAATGAAATTTTTCCCAAGGGGAAAAAGCGATTTTTTGGAACTTCGTCCGAATCGGCTGAAATTAAAGCGCAAATGTGCGCGCAGTGTTCTTGTGACGAGAACATCGTAATTTCAACGTTTCGCGGCACTCGCAAATTTTTGGCAAAAAATGAAATTTTTCGGAACGCCAAAAAGCGATTTTTTGCAACTTCGTCTGAATCGGCTGAAATTAAAGCGCAAATGTGCGCGCAGTGTTCTTATGACGAGAACATCGTAATTTCAACGTTTCGGGGCACCCGCAATTTTTTGGCAAAAAATGAAATTTTTCGGAAGGCCAAAAAGCGATTTTTTGGAACTTCGTCCGAATCGGCTGAAATTAAAGCGCAAATGTGCGCGCAGTGTTCTTATTACGAGAACATCGTAATTTCAACGTTTCGGGGCACCCGCAATTTTTTGGCAAAAAATGAAATTTTTCCCAAGGCCAAAAAGCCATTTTTTGCAACTTCGTCCGAATCGGCTGAAATTAAAGCGCGATTGTGCGCGCACTGTTCTTATGACGAGAACATCGTAATTTCAACGTTTCGGGGCACCCGCAATTTTTTAGCAAAAAATGAAATTTTTCGGAAGGCCAAAAAGTGATTTTTTGCAACTTCGTCCGAATCGGCTGAAATTAAAGCGCAAATGTGCGCGCAGTGTTCTTATGACGAGAACATCGTAATTTTGACGTTTCGAGGCACTCGCAATATTTTGGCAAAAATGAAATTTTTCGGAAGGCAAAAAATCGATTTTTTGGAACTTCGTCCGAATCGGCTGAAATTAAAGCGCAAATGTGCGCGCAGTGTTCTTATGACGAGAACATCGTAATTTAAACGTTTCGCGGCACTCGCAATTTTTTACCAAAAAATGAAATTTTTCGGAAGGCCAAAAAGCGATTTTTTCCAACTTCGTCCGAATCGCCTGAAATTAAAGCGCAAATGTGCGCGCAGTGTTCTTTTGACGAGAACATCGTAATTTCAACGTTTCGCGGCACCCGCAATTTTTTAGCAAAAAATGAATTTTTCGGAAGGCCAAAATGCGATTTTTTTCGAACTTCGTCCGAATCGCCTGAAATTAAAGCGCAAATGTGCGCGCAGTGTTCTTATGACGAGAACATCGTAATTTCAACGTTTCGGGGCACCCGCAATTTTTTGGCAAAAAATGAAATTTTTCCCAAGGCCAAAAAGCGATATTTTGGAACTTCGTCCGAATCGGCTGAAATTAAAGCGAAAATGTGCGCGCAGTGTTCTTATGACGAGAACATCGTAATTTCAACGTTTCGCGGCACCCGCAATTTTTTGGCAAAAAATGAAATTTTTCGGAAGGCCAAAAAGCGATTTTTTAGAACTTCGTCCGAATCGTCTGAAATTAAAGCGCAAATGTGCGCGCAGTGTTCTTATGACGAGAACATCGTAATTTCAACGTTTCGCGGCACTCGCAATTTTTTGGCAAAAAATGAAATTTTTCGGAAGGCGAAAAAGCGATTTTTTGGAACTTCGTCTGAATCGGCTGAAATTAAAGCGCAAATGTGCGCGCAGTGTTCTTATGACGAGAACATCGTAATTTCAACGTTTCGCGGCACCCGCAATTTTTTGGCAAAAAATGAAATTTTTCGGAAGGCCAAAAAGCGATTTTTGGAACTTCGTCCGAATCGTCTGAAATTAAAGCGCAAATGTGCGCGCAGTGTTCTTATGACGAGAACATCGTAATTTCAACGTTTCGCGGCACTCGCAATTTTTTGGCAAGAAATGAAATTTTTCGGAAGGCGAAAAAGCGATTTCTTGGAACTTCGTCTGAATCGGCTGAAATTAAAGCGCAAGTGTGCGCGCAGTGTTCTTATGACGAGAACATCGTAATTTCAACGTTTCGCGGCACCCGCAATTTTTTGGCAAAAAATGAAATTTTTCGGAAGGCCAAAAAGCGATTTTTTAGAACTTCGTCCGAATCGTCTGAAATTAAAGCGCAAATGTGCGCGCAGTGTTCTTATGACGAGAACATCGTAATTTCAACGTTTCGCGGCACTCGCAATTTTTTGGCAAAAAATGAAATTTTTCGGAAGGCGAAAAAGCGATTTTTTGGAACTTCGTCTGAATCGGCTGAAATTAAAGCGCAAATGTGCGCGCAGTGTTCTTATGACGAGAACATCGTAATTTCAACGTTTCGCGGCACCCGCAATTTTTTGGCAAAAAATGAAATTTTTCGGAAGGCCAAAAAGCGATTTTTGGAACTTCGTCTGAATCGGCTGAAATTAAAGCGCAAATGTGCGCGCAGTGTTCCTATGACGAGAACATCGTAATTTCAACGTTTCGCGGCACCCGCAATTTTTTGGCAAAAAATGAAATTTTTCGGAAGGCCAAAAAGCGATTTTTGGAACTTCGTCCGAATCGTCTGAAATTAAAGCGCAAATGTGCGCGCAGTGTTCTTATGACGAGAACATCGTAATTTCAACGTTTCGCGGCACTCGCAATTTTTTCGCAAAAAATGAAATTTTTCGGAAGACGAAAAAGCGATTTCTTGGAACTTCGTCTGAATCGGCTGAAATTAAAGCGCAAATGTGCGCGCAGTGTTCTTATGACGAGAACATCGTAATTTCAACGTTTCGTGGCACCCGCAATTTTTTAGCAATAAATGAAATTTTTCGGAAGGCCAAAAAGCGATTTTTTGCAACTTCGTCCGAATCGCCTGAAATTAGAGCGCAAATGTGCGCGCAGTGTTCTTATGACGAGAACATCATAATTTCAACGTTTCGGGGCACCTGCAATTTTTTAGCAAAAAATGAATATTTCGGAAGGCAAAAATGCGATTTTTTTGGAACTTCCTCCGAATCGCCTGAAATTAAAGCGCAAATGTGCGCGCAGTGTTCTTATGACGAGAACATCGTAGTTTCAACGGTTCGCGGCACTCGCAATTTTTTAGCAAAAAATGAAATTTTTCGGAAGGCCAAAAAGCGATTTTTTGGAACTTCGTCCGAATCGGCTGAAATTAAAGCGCAAATGTGCGCGCAGTGTTCTTATGACGAGAACATCGTAATTTCAACGTTTCGGGGCACCCGCAATTTTTTGGCAAAAAATGTAATTTTTCGGAAGGCCAAAAAGCGATTTTTTGGAACTTCGTCCGAATCGGCTGAAATTAAAGCGCAAATGTGCGCGCAGTGTTCTTATGACGAGAACATCGTAATTTCAACGTTTCGCGGCACCCGCAATTTTTTGGCAAAAAATGAAATTTTTCGGAAGGCCAAAAAGCGATTTTTTGGAACTTCGTCTGAATCGGCTGAAATTAAAGCGCAAATGTGCGCGCAGTGTTCTTATGACGAGAACATCGTAATTTCAACGTTTCGCGGCACCCGCAATTTTTTGGCAAAAAATGAAATTTTTCGGAAGGCCAAAAAGCGATTTTTGGAACTTCATCCGAATCGTCTGAAATTAAAGCGCAAATGTGCGCGCAGTGTTCTTATGACGAGAACATCGTAATTTCAACGTTTCGCGGCACTCGCAGTTTTTTGGCAAAAAATGAAATTTTTCGGAAGGCGAAAAAGCGATTTCTTGGAACTTCGTCTGAATCGGCTGAAATTAAAGCGCAAATGTGCGCGCAGTGTTCTTATGACGAGAACATCGTAATTTCAACGTTTCGCGGCACCCGCAATTTTTTGGCAAATAATGAAATTTTTCGGAAGGCCAAAAAGCGATTTTTTGGAACTTCGTCCGAATCGGCTGAAATTAAAGGGCAAATTTGCGCGCAGTGTTCTTATGACGAGAACATCGTAATTTCAACGTTTCGGGGCACCCGCAATTTTTTAGCAATAAATGAAATTTTTCGGAAGGCCAAAAAGCGATTTTTTGCAACTTCGTCCGAATCGCCTGAAATTAGAGCGCAAATGTGCGCGCAGTGTTCTTATGACGAGAACATCATAATTTCAACGTTTCGGGGCACCTGCAATTTTTTAGCAAAAAATGAATTTTTCGGAAGGCAAAAATGCGATTTTTTTGGAACTTCCTCCGAATCGCCTGAAATTAAAGCGCAAATGTGCGCGCAGTGTTCTTATGACGAGAACATCGTAGTTTCAACGTTTCGCGGCACTCGCAATTTTTTAGCAAAAAATGAAATTTTTCGGAAGGCCAAAAAGCGATTTTTTGGAACTTCGTCCGAATCGGCTGAAATTAAAGCGCAAATGTGCGCGCAGTGTTCTTATGACGAGAACATCGTAATTTCAACGTTTCGGGGCAGCCGCAATTTTTTGGCAAAAAATGAAATTTTTCCCAAGGCCAAAAAGCGATTTTTTGGAACTTCGTCCGAATCGGCTGAAATTAAAGCGAAAATGTGCGCGCAGTGTTCTTATGACGAGAACATCGTAATTTCAACGTTTCGCGGCACCCGCAATTTTTTGGCAAAAAATGAAATTTTTCGGAAGGCCAAAAAGCGATTTTTTAGAACTTCGTCCGAATCGTCTAAAATTAAAGCGCAAATGTGCGCGCAGTGTTCTTATGACGAGAACATCGTAATTTCAACGTTTCGCGGCACCCGCAATTTTTTGGCAAAAAATGAAATTTTTCGGAAGGCGAAAAAGCGATTTTTTGGAACTTCGTCTGAATCGGCTGAAATTAAAGCGCAAATGTGCGCGCAGTGTTCTTATGACGAGAACATCGTAATTTCAACGTTTCGCGGCACCCGCAATTTTTTGGCAAAAAATGAAATTTTTCGGAAGGCCCAAAATCGATTTTTGGAACTTCGTCCGAATCGTCTGAAATTAAAGCGCAAATGTGCGCGCAGTGTTCTTATGACGAGAACATCGTAATTTCAACGTTTCGCGGCACTCGCAATTTTTTGGCAAAAAATGAAATTTTTCGGAAGGCGAAAAAGCGATTTCTTGGAACTTCGTCTGAATCGGCTGAAATTAAAGCGCAAATGTGCGCGCAGTGTTCTTATGACGAGAACATCGTAATTTCAACGTTTCGCGGCACCCGCAATTTTTTGGCAAATAATGAAATTTTTCGGAAGGCCAAAAAGCGATTTTTTTGAACTTCGTCCGAATCGGCTGAAATTAAAGGGCAAATTTGCGCGCAGTGTTCTTATGACGAGAACATCGTAATTTCAACGTTTCGGGGCACCCGCAATTTTTTGGCAAAAAATGTAATTTTTCGGAAGGCCAAAAAGCGATTTTTTGGAACTTCGTCCGAATCGGCTGAAATTAAAGCGCAAATGTGCGCGCAGTGTTCTTATGACGAGAACATCGTAATTTCAACGTTTCGCGGCACCCGCAATTTTTTGGCAAAAAATGAAATTTTTCGGAAGGCCAAAAAGCGATTTTTTGCAACTTCGTCCGAATCGTCTGAAATTAAAGCGCAAATGTGCGCGCAGTGTTCTTATTACGAGAACATCGTAATTTAAACGATTCGCGGCACTCGCAACTTTTTAGCAAAAAATGAAATTTTTCGGAAGGCCAAAAAGCGATTTTTTTCAACTTCGTCCGAATCGCCTGAAATTAAAGCGCAAATGTGCGCGCAGTGTTCTTATGACGAGAACATCGTAATTTCAACGTTTCGGGGCACCCGCAATTTTTTTGCAAAAAATGAAATTTTTCGGAAGGCCAAAAAGCGATTTTTTGGAACTTCGTCCGAATCGGCTGAAATTAAAGCGCAAATGTGCGCGCAGTGTTCTTATTACGAGAACATCGTAATTTCAACGTTTCGGGGCACCCGCAATTTTTTGGCAAAAAATGAAATTTTTCCCAAGGCCAAAAAGCCATTTTTTTCAACTTCGTCCGAATCGCCTGAAATTAAAGCGCGATTGTGCGCGCAGTGTTCTTATGACGAGAACATCGTAATTTCAACGTTTCGGGGCACCCGCAATTTTTTGGCAAAAAATGAAATTTTTCGGAAGGCCAAAAAGCGATTTTTTGCAACTTCGTCCAAATCGGCTGATTTTAAAGCGCAAATGTGCGCGCAGTGTTCTTATTACGAGAACATCGTAATTTCAACGTTTCGGGGCACCCGCAATTTTTTGGCAAAAAATGAAATTTTTCCCAAGGCCAAAAAGCCATTTTTTGCAACTTCGTCCGAATCGGCTGAAATTAAAGCGCGATTGTGCGCGCAGTGTTCTTATGACGAGAACATCGTAATTTCAACGTTTCGGGGCACCCGCAATTTTTTAGCAAAAAATGAAATTTTTCGGAAGGCCAAAAAGCGATTTTTTGCAACTTCGTCCGAATCGGCTGATTTTAAAGCGCAAATGTGCGCGCAGTGTTCTTATGACGAGAACATCGTAATTTAAACGTTTCGCGGCACTCGCAATTTTTTACCAAAAAATGAAATTTTTCGGAAGGCCAAAAAGCGATTTTTTAGAACTTCGTCCGAATCGTCTGAAATTAAAGCGCAAATGTGCGCGCAGTGTTCTTATGACGAGAACATCGTAATTTCAACGTTTCGCGGCACTCGCAATTTTTTGGCAAAAAATGAAATTTTTCGGAAGGCGAAAAAGCGATTTTTTGGAACTTCGTCCGAATCGGCTGAAATTAAAGCGCAAATGTGCGCGCAGTGTTCTTATGACGAGAACATCGTAATTTCAACGTTTCGGGGCACCCGCAATTTTTTGGGAAAAAATGAAATTTTTCGGAAGGCCAAAAAGCGATTTTTTGCAACTTCGTCCGAATCGGCTGAAATTAAAGCGCAAATGTGCGCGCAGTGTTCTTATGACGAGAACATCGTAATTTCAACGTTTCGCGGCACCCGCAATTTTTTGGCAAAAAATGAAACTTTTCGGAACGCCAAAAAGCGATTTTTTGGAACTTCGTCCGAATCGGCTGAAATTAAAGCGCAAATGTGCGCGCAGTGTTCTTATGACGAGAACATCGTAATTTCAACGTTTCGCGGCACTCGCAAATTTTTGGCAAAAAATGAAATTTTTCGGAAGGCCAAAAAGCGATTTTTTGCAACTTCGTCTGAATCGGCTGAAATTAAAGCGCAAATGTGCGCGCAGTGTTCTTATGACGAGAACATCGTAATTTCAACGTTTCGGGGCACCCGCAATTTTTTGGCAAAAAATGAAATTTTTCGCAAGGCCAAAAAGCCATTTTTTGCAACTTCGTCCGAATCGGCTGAAATTAAAGCGCGATTGTGCGCGCAGTGTTCTTATGACGAGAACATCGTAATTTCAACGTTTCGGGGCACCCGCAATTTTTTAGCAAAAAATGAAATTTTTCGGAAGGCCAAAAAGCGATTTTTTGCAACTTCGTCCGAATCGGCTGAAATTAAAGCGCAAATGTACGCGCAGTGTTCTTATGACGAGAACATCGTAATTTTGACGTTTCGAGGCACTCGCAATATTTTGGCAAAAATGAAATTTTTCGGAAGGCAAAAAATCGATTTTTTGGAACTTCGTCCGAATCGGCTGAAATTAAAGCGCAAATGTGCGCGCAGTGTTCTTATGACGAGAACATCGTAATTTAAACGTTTCGCGGCACTCGCAATTTTTTACCAAAAAATGAAATTTTTCGGAAGGCCAAAAAGCGATTTTTTCCAACTTCGTCCGAATCGCCTGAAATTAAAGCGCAAATGTGCGCGCAGTGTTCTTTTGACGAGAACATCGTAATTTCAACGTTTCGCGGCACCCGCAATTTTTTAGCAAAAAATGAATTTTTCGGAAGGCCAAAATGCGATTTTTTTCGAACTTCGTCCGAATCGCCTGAAATTAAAGCGCAAATGTGCGCGCAGTGTTCTTATGACGAGAACATCGTAATTTCAACGTTTCGGGGCACCCGCAATTTTTTGGCAAAAAATGAAATTTTTCCCAAGGGGAAAAAGCGATTTTTTGGAACTTCGTCCGAATCGGCTGAAATTAAAGCGCAAATGTGCGCGCAGTGTTCTTGTGACGAGAACATCGTAATTTCAACGTTTCGCGGCACTCGCAAATTTTTGGCAAAAAATGAAATTTTTCGGAACGCCAAAAAGCGATTTTTTGCAACTTCGTCTGAATCGGCTGAAATTAAAGCGCAAATGTGCGCGCAGTGTTCTTATGACGAGAACATCGTAATTTCAACGTTTCGGGGCACCCGCAATTTTTTGGCAAAAAATGAAATTTTTCGGAAGGCCAAAAAGCGATTTTTTGGAACTTCGTCCGAATCGGCTGAAATTAAAGCGCAAATGTGCGCGCAGTGTTCTTATTACGAGAACATCGTAATTTCAACGTTTCGGGGCACCCGCAATTTTTTGGCAAAAAATGAAATTTTTCCCAAGGCCAAAAAGCCATTTTTTGCAACTTCGTCCGAATCGGCTGAAATTAAAGCGCGATTGTGCGCGCACTGTTCTTATGACGAGAACATCGTAATTTCAACGTTTCGGGGCACCCGCAATTTTTTAGCAAAAAATGAAATTTTTCGGAAGGCCAAAAAGTGATTTTTTGCAACTTCGTCCGAATCGGCTGAAATTAAAGCGCAAATGTGCGCGCAGTGTTCTTATGACGAGAACATCGTAATTTTGACGTTTCGAGGCACTCGCAATATTTTGGCAAAAATGAAATTTTTCGGAAGGCAAAAAATCGATTTTTTGGAACTTCGTCCGAATCGGCTGAAATTAAAGCGCAAATGTGCGCGCAGTGTTCTTATGACGAGAACATCGTAATTTAAACGTTTCGCGGCACTCGCAATTTTTTACCAAAAAATGAAATTTTTCGGAAGGCCAAAAAGCGATTTTTTCCAACTTCGTCCGAATCGCCTGAAATTAAAGCGCAAATGTGCGCGCAGTGTTCTTTTGACGAGAACATCGTAATTTCAACGTTTCGCGGCACCCGCAATTTTTTAGCAAAAAATGAATTTTTCGGAAGGCCAAAAAGCGATTTTTTGCAACTTCGTCCGAATCGTCTGAAATTAAAGCGCAAATGTGCGCGCAGTGTTCTTATTACGAGAACATCGTAATTTAAACGATTCGCGGCACTCGCAACTTTTTAGCAAAAAATGAATTTTTCGGAAGGCAAAAAATCGATTTTTTGGAACTTCGTCCGAATCGGCTGAAATTAAAGCGCAAATGTGCGCGCAGTGTTCTTATGACGAGAACATCGTAATTTCAACGTTTCGCGGCACCCGCAATTTTTTGGCAAAAAATGAAATTTTTCGGAAGGCCAAAAAGCGATTTTTTGCAACTTCGTCCGAATCGTCTGAAATTAAAGCGCAAATGTGCGCGCAGTGTTCTTATTACGAGAACATCGTAATTTAAACGATTCGCGGCACTCGCAACTTTTTAGCAAAAAATGAAATTTTTCGGAAGGCCAAAAAGCGATTTTTTTCAACTTCGTCCGAATCGCCTGAAATTAAAGCGCAAATGTGCGCGCAGTGTTCTTATGACGAGAACATCGTAATTTCAACGTTTCGGGGCACCCGCAATTTTTTTGCAAAAAATGAAATTTTTCGGAAGGCCAAAAAGCGATTTTTTGGAACTTCGTCCGAATCGGCTGAAATTAAAGCGCAAATGTGCGCGCAGTGTTCTTATTACGAGAACATCGTAATTTCAACGTTTCGGGGCACCCGCAATTTTTTGGCAAAAAATGAAATTTTTCCCAAGGCCAAAAAGCCATTTTTTTCAACTTCGTCCGAATCGCCTGAAATTAAAGCGCGATTGTGCGCGCAGTGTTCTTATGACGAGAACATCGTAATTTCAACGTTTCGGGGCACCCGCAATTTTTTGGCAAAAAATGAAATTTTTCGGAAGGCCAAAAAGCGATTTTTTGCAACTTCGTCCAAATCGGCTGATTTTAAAGCGCAAATGTGCGCGCAGTGTTCTTATTACGAGAACATCGTAATTTCAACGTTTCGGGGCACCCGCAATTTTTTGGCAAAAAATGAAATTTTTCCCAAGGCCAAAAAGCCATTTTTTGCAACTTCGTCCGAATCGGCTGAAATTAAAGCGCGATTGTGCGCGCAGTGTTCTTATGACGAGAACATCGTAATTTCAACGTTTCGGGGCACCCGCAATTTTTTAGCAAAAAATGAAATTTTTCGGAAGGCCAAAAAGCGATTTTTTGCAACTTCGTCCGAATCGGCTGATTTTAAAGCGCAAATGTGCGCGCAGTGTTCTTATGACGAGAACATCGTAATTTAAACGTTTCGCGGCACTCGCAATTTTTTACCAAAAAATGAAATTTTTCGGAAGGCCAAAAAGCGATTTTTTAGAACTTCGTCCGAATCGTCTGAAATTAAAGCGCAAATGTGCGCGCAGTGTTCTTATGACGAGAACATCGTAATTTCAACGTTTCGCGGCACTCGCAATTTTTTGGCAAAAAATGAAATTTTTCGGAAGGCGAAAAAGCGATTTTTTGGAACTTCGTCCGAATCGGCTGAAATTAAAGCGCAAATGTGCGCGCAGTGTTCTTATGACGAGAACATCGTAATTTCAACGTTTCGGGGCACCCGCAATTTTTTGGGAAAAAATGAAATTTTTCGGAAGGCCAAAAAGCGATTTTTTGCAACTTCGTCCGAATCGGCTGAAATTAAAGCGCAAATGTGCGCGCAGTGTTCTTATGACGAGAACATCGTAATTTCAACGTTTCGCGGCACCCGCAATTTTTTGGCAAAAAATGAAACTTTTCGGAACGCCAAAAAGCGATTTTTTGGAACTTCGTCCGAATCGGCTGAAATTAAAGCGCAAATGTGCGCGCAGTGTTCTTATGACGAGAACATCGTAATTTCAACGTTTCGCGGCACTCGCAAATTTTTGGCAAAAAATGAAATTTTTCGGAAGGCCAAAAAGCGATTTTTTGCAACTTCGTCTGAATCGGCTGAAATTAAAGCGCAAATGTGCGCGCAGTGTTCTTATGACGAGAACATCGTAATTTCAACGTTTCGGGGCACCCGCAATTTTTTGGCAAAAAATGAAATTTTTCGCAAGGCCAAAAAGCCATTTTTTGCAACTTCGTCCGAATCGGCTGAAATTAAAGCGCGATTGTGCGCGCAGTGTTCTTATGACGAGAACATCGTAATTTCAACGTTTCGGGGCACCCGCAATTTTTTAGCAAAAAATGAAATTTTTCGGAAGGCCAAAAAGCGATTTTTTGCAACTTCGTCCGAATCGGCTGAAATTAAAGCGCAAATGTACGCGCAGTGTTCTTATGACGAGAACATCGTAATTTTGACGTTTCGAGGCACTCGCAATATTTTGGCAAAAATGAAATTTTTCGGAAGGCAAAAAATCGATTTTTTGGAACTTCGTCCGAATCGGCTGAAATTAAAGCGCAAATGTGCGCGCAGTGTTCTTATGACGAGAACATCGTAATTTAAACGTTTCGCGGCACTCGCAATTTTTTACCAAAAAATGAAATTTTTCGGAAGGCCAAAAAGCGATTTTTTCCAACTTCGTCCGAATCGCCTGAAATTAAAGCGCAAATGTGCGCGCAGTGTTCTTTTGACGAGAACATCGTAATTTCAACGTTTCGCGGCACCCGCAATTTTTTAGCAAAAAATGAATTTTTCGGAAGGCCAAAATGCGATTTTTTTCGAACTTCGTCCGAATCGCCTGAAATTAAAGCGCAAATGTGCGCGCAGTGTTCTTATGACGAGAACATCGTAATTTCAACGTTTCGGGGCACCCGCAATTTTTTGGCAAAAAATGAAATTTTTCCCAAGGGGAAAAAGCGATTTTTTGGAACTTCGTCCGAATCGGCTGAAATTAAAGCGCAAATGTGCGCGCAGTGTTCTTGTGACGAGAACATCGTAATTTCAACGTTTCGCGGCACTCGCAAATTTTTGGCAAAAAATGAAATTTTTCGGAACGCCAAAAAGCGATTTTTTGCAACTTCGTCTGAATCGGCTGAAATTAAAGCGCAAATGTGCGCGCAGTGTTCTTATGACGAGAACATCGTAATTTCAACGTTTCGGGGCACCCGCAATTTTTTGGCAAAAAATGAAATTTTTCGGAAGGCCAAAAAGCGATTTTTTGGAACTTCGTCCGAATCGGCTGAAATTAAAGCGCAAATGTGCGCGCAGTGTTCTTATTACGAGAACATCGTAATTTCAACGTTTCGGGGCACCCGCAATTTTTTGGCAAAAAATGAAATTTTTCCCAAGGCCAAAAAGCCATTTTTTGCAACTTCGTCCGAATCGGCTGAAATTAAAGCGCGATTGTGCGCGCACTGTTCTTATGACGAGAACATCGTAATTTCAACGTTTCGGGGCACCCGCAATTTTTTAGCAAAAAATGAAATTTTTCGGAAGGCCAAAAAGTGATTTTTTGCAACTTCGTCCGAATCGGCTGAAATTAAAGCGCAAATGTGCGCGCAGTGTTCTTATGACGAGAACATCGTAATTTTGACGTTTCGAGGCACTCGCAATATTTTGGCAAAAATGAAATTTTTCGGAAGGCAAAAAATCGATTTTTTGGAACTTCGTCCGAATCGGCTGAAATTAAAGCGCAAATGTGCGCGCAGTGTTCTTATGACGAGAACATCGTAATTTAAACGTTTCGCGGCACTCGCAATTTTTTACCAAAAAATGAAATTTTTCGGAAGGCCAAAAAGCGATTTTTTCCAACTTCGTCCGAATCGCCTGAAATTAAAGCGCAAATGTGCGCGCAGTGTTCTTTTGACGAGAACATCGTAATTTCAACGTTTCGCGGCACCCGCAATTTTTTAGCAAAAAATGAATTTTTCGGAAGGCCAAAATGCGATTTTTTTCGAACTTCGTCCGAATCGCCTGAAATTAAAGCGCAAATGTGCGCGCAGTGTTCTTATGACGAGAACATCGTAATTTCAACGTTTCGGGGCACCCGCAATTTTTTGGCAAAAAATGAAATTTTTCCCAAGGCCAAAAAGCGATATTTTGGAACTTCGTCCGAATCGGCTGAAATTAAAGCGAAAATGTGCGCGCAGTGTTCTTATGACGAGAACATCGTAATTTCAACGTTTCGCGGCACCCGCAATTTTTTGGCAAAAAATGAAATTTTTCGGAAGGCCAAAAAGCGATTTTTTAGAACTTCGTCCGAATCGTCTGAAATTAAAGCGCAAATGTGCGCGCAGTGTTCTTATGACGAGAACATCGTAATTTCAACGTTTCGCGGCACTCGCAATTTTTTGGCAAAAAATGAAATTTTTCGGAAGGCGAAAAAGCGATTTTTTGGAACTTCGTCTGAATCGGCTGAAATTAAAGCGCAAATGTGCGCGCAGTGTTCTTATGACGAGAACATCGTAATTTCAACGTTTCGCGGCACCCGCAATTTTTTGGCAAAAAATGAAATTTTTCGGAAGGCCAAAAAGCGATTTTTGGAACTTCGTCCGAATCGTCTGAAATTAAAGCGCAAATGTGCGCGCAGTGTTCTTATGACGAGAACATCGTAATTTCAACGTTTCGCGGCACTCGCAATTTTTTGGCAAGAAATGAAATTTTTCGGAAGGCGAAAAAGCGATTTCTTGGAACTTCGTCTGAATCGGCTGAAATTAAAGCGCAAGTGTGCGCGCAGTGTTCTTATGACGAGAACATCGTAATTTCAACGTTTCGCGGCACCCGCAATTTTTTGGCAAAAAATGAAATTTTTCGGAAGGCCAAAAAGCGATTTTTTAGAACTTCGTCCGAATCGTCTGAAATTAAAGCGCAAATGTGCGCGCAGTGTTCTTATGACGAGAACATCGTAATTTCAACGTTTCGCGGCACTCGCAATTTTTTGGCAAAAAATGAAATTTTTCGGAAGGCGAAAAAGCGATTTTTTGGAACTTCGTCTGAATCGGCTGAAATTAAAGCGCAAATGTGCGCGCAGTGTTCTTATGACGAGAACATCGTAATTTCAACGTTTCGCGGCACCCGCAATTTTTTGGCAAAAAATGAAATTTTTCGGAAGGCCAAAAAGCGATTTTTGGAACTTCGTCTGAATCGGCTGAAATTAAAGCGCAAATGTGCGCGCAGTGTTCTTATGACGAGAACATCGTAATTTCAACGTTTCGCGGCACCCGCAATTTTTTGGCAAAAAATGAAATTTTTCGGAAGGCCAAAAAGCGATTTTTGGAACTTCGTCCGAATCGTCTGAAATTAAAGCGCAAATGTGCGCGCAGTGTTCTTATGACGAGAACATCGTAATTTCAACGTTTCGCGGCACTCGCAATTTTTTCGCAAAAAATGAAATTTTTCGGAAGACGAAAAAGCGATTTCTTGGAACTTCGTCTGAATCGGCTGAAATTAAAGCGCAAATGTGCGCGCAGTGTTCTTATGACGAGAACATCGTAATTTCAACGTTTCGTGGCACCCGCAATTTTTTAGCAATAAATGAAATTTTTCGGAAGGCCAAAAAGCGATTTTTTGCAACTTCGTCCGAATCGCCTGAAATTAGAGCGCAAATGTGCGCGCAGTGTTCTTATGACGAGAACATCATAATTTCAACGTTTCGGGGCACCTGCAATTTTTTAGCAAAAAATGAATATTTCGGAAGGCAAAAATGCGATTTTTTTGGAACTTCCTCCGAATCGCCTGAAATTAAAGCGCAAATGTGCGCGCAGTGTTCTTATGACGAGAACATCGTAGTTTCAACGTTTCGCGGCACTCGCAATTTTTTAGCAAAAAATGAAATTTTTCGGAAGGCCAAAAAGCGATTTTTTGGAACTTCGTCCGAATCGGCTGAAATTAAAGCGCAAATGTGCGCGCAGTGTTCTTATGACGAGAACATCGTAATTTCAACGTTTCGGGGCACCCGCAATTTTTTGGCAAAAAATGTAATTTTTCGGAAGGCCAAAAAGCGATTTTTTGGAACTTCGTCCGAATCGGCTGAAATTAAAGCGCAAATGTGCGCGCAGTGTTCTTATGACGAGAACATCGTAATTTCAACGTTTCGCGGCACCCGCAATTTTTTGGCAAAAAATGAAATTTTTCGGAAGGCCAAAAAGCGATTTTTTGGAACTTCGTCTGAATCGGCTGAAATTAAAGCGCAAATGTGCGCGCAGTGTTCTTATGACGAGAACATCGTAATTTCAACGTTTCGCGGCACCCGCAATTTTTTGGCAAAAAATGAAATTTTTCGGAAGGCCAAAAAGCGATTTTTGGAACTTCATCCGAATCGTCTGAAATTAAAGCGCAAATGTGCGCGCAGTGTTCTTATGACGAGAACATCGTAATTTCAACGTTTCGCGGCACTCGCAGTTTTTTGGCAAAAAATGAAATTTTTCGGAAGGCGAAAAAGCGATTTCTTGGAACTTCGTCTGAATCGGCTGAAATTAAAGCGCAAATGTGCGCGCAGTGTTCTTATGACGAGAACATCGTAATTTCAACGTTTCGCGGCACCCGCAATTTTTTGGCAAATAATGAAATTTTTCGGAAGGCCAAAAAGCGATTTTTTGGAACTTCGTCCGAATCGGCTGAAATTAAAGGGCAAATTTGCGCGCAGTGTTCTTATGACGAGAACATCGTAATTTCAACGTTTCGGGGCACCCGCAATTTTTTAGCAATAAATGAAATTTTTCGGAAGGCCAAAAAGCGATTTTTTGCAACTTCGTCCGAATCGCCTGAAATTAGAGCGCAAATGTGCGCGCAGTGTTCTTATGACGAGAACATCATAATTTCAACGTTTCGGGGCACCTGCAATTTTTTAGCAAAAAATGAATTTTTCGGAAGGCAAAAATGCGATTTTTTTGGAACTTCCTCCGAATCGCCTGAAATTAAAGCGCAAATGTGCGCGCAGTGTTCTTATGACGAGAACATCGTAGTTTCAACGTTTCGCGGCACTCGCAATTTTTTAGCAAAAAATGAAATTTTTCGGAAGGCCAAAAAGCGATTTTTTGGAACTTCGTCCGAATCGGCTGAAATTAAAGCGCAAATGTGCGCGCAGTGTTCTTATGACGAGAACATCGTAATTTCAACGTTTCGGGGCAGCCGCAATTTTTTGGCAAAAAATGAAATTTTTCCCAAGGCCAAAAAGCGATTTTTTGGAACTTCGTCCGAATCGGCTGAAATTAAAGCGAAAATGTGCGCGCAGTGTTCTTATGACGAGAACATCGTAATTTCAACGTTTCGCGGCACCCGCAATTTTTTGGCAAAAAATGAAATTTTTCGGAAGGCCAAAAAGCGATTTTTTAGAACTTCGTCCGAATCGTCTAAAATTAAAGCGCAAATGTGCGCGCAGTGTTCTTATGACGAGAACATCGTAATTTCAACGTTTCGCGGCACCCGCAATTTTTTGGCAAAAAATGAAATTTTTCGGAAGGCGAAAAAGCGATTTTTTGGAACTTCGTCTGAATCGGCTGAAATTAAAGCGCAAATGTGCGCGCAGTGTTCTTATGACGAGAACATCGTAATTTCAACGTTTCGCGGCACCCGCAATTTTTTGGCAAAAAATGAAATTTTTCGGAAGGCCCAAAATCGATTTTTGGAACTTCGTCCGAATCGTCTGAAATTAAAGCGCAAATGTGCGCGCAGTGTTCTTATGACGAGAACATCGTAATTTCAACGTTTCGCGGCACTCGCAATTTTTTGGCAAAAAATGAAATTTTTCGGAAGGCGAAAAAGCGATTTCTTGGAACTTCGTCTGAATCGGCTGAAATTAAAGCGCAAATGTGCGCGCAGTGTTCTTATGACGAGAACATCGTAATTTCAACGTTTCGCGGCACCCGCAATTTTTTGGCAAATAATGAAATTTTTCGGAAGGCCAAAAAGCGATTTTTTTGAACTTCGTCCGAATCGGCTGAAATTAAAGGGCAAATTTGCGCGCAGTGTTCTTATGACGAGAACATCGTAATTTCAACGTTTCGGGGCACCCGCAATTTTTTGGCAAAAAATGTAATTTTTCGGAAGGCCAAAAAGCGATTTTTTGGAACTTCGTCCGAATCGGCTGAAATTAAAGCGCAAATGTGCGCGCAGTGTTCTTATGACGAGAACATCGTAATTTCAACGTTTCGCGGCACCCGCAATTTTTTGGCAAAAAATGAAATTTTTCGGAAGGCCAAAAAGCGATTTTTTGCAACTTCGTCCGAATCGTCTGAAATTAAAGCGCAAATGTGCGCGCAGTGTTCT
>OX393567.1:11679003-11784003 GCA_947652115.1 Blastomussa wellsi
TTTCGCTTTAATTTCAGCCGATTCGGACGAAGTTGCAAAAAATCGCTTTTTGGCCTTCCGAAAAATTTCATTTTTTGCCAAAAAATTGCGAGTGCCGCGAAACGTTGAAATTACGATGTTCTCGTCATAAGAACACTGCGCGCACATTTGCGCTTTAATTTCAGACGATTCGGACGAAGTTCAAAAAAATCGCTTTTTGGGGTTCCGAAAAATGTCATTTTTTGATTAAAAATTGCGGGCTCCGCGAAACGTTCAAATTACGATGTTCTCGTGATAAGAACACTGCGCGCACATTTGCGCTTTAATTTCAGCCGATTCGGACGAAGTTCCAAAAAATCGCTTTTTGGCCTTCCGAAAAATTTGATTTTTTGCTAAAAAATTGCGAGTGCTGCGAAACGTTGAAATTGCGATGTTCTCGTCATAAGAACAGTGCGCGCACATTTGCGCTTTAATTTCAAGCGATTCGGACGAAGTTCCAAAAAAATCGCATTTTGGCCTTCCGAAAAATTAATTTTTTGCTAAAAAATTGCGGGTGCCCCGAAACGTTGAAATTACGATGTTCTCGTCATAAGAACACTGCGCGCACATTTGCGCTTTAATTTCAGGCGATTCGGACGAAGTTGCAAAAAATCGCTTTTTGGCCTTCCGAAAAATTTCATTTTTTGCCAAAAAATTGCGGGTGCCCCGAAACGTTGAAATTACGATGTTCTCGTCATAAGAACACTGCGCGCACATTTGCGCTTTAATTTCAGCCGATTCGGACGAAGTTCCAAAAAATCGCTTTTTGGCCTTGGGAAAAATTCATTTTTTGCCAAAAAATTGCGGGTGCCCCGAAACGTTGAAGTTACGATGTTCTCGTCATAAGAACACTGCGCGCACTTTTGCGCTTTAATTTCAGCCGATTCGGACGAAGTTGCAAAAAATCGCTTTTTGGCGTTCCGAAAAATTTCATTTTTTGCCAAAAAATTGCGAGTGCCGCGAAACGTTGAAATTACGATGTTCTCGTCATAAGAACACTGCGCGCACATTTGCGCTTTAATTTCAGCCGATTCAGACGAAGTTCCAAAAAATCGCTTTTTCGCCTTCCGAAAAATTTCATTTTTTGCCAAAAAATTGCGAGTGCCGCGAAACGTTGAAATTACGATGTTCTCGTCATAAGAACACTGCGCGCACATTTGCGCTTTAATTTCAGACGATTCGGACGAAGTTCCAAAAAATCGCTTTTTGGGGTTCCGAGAAATGTCATTTTTTGATTAAAAATTGCGGGCTCCGCGAAACGTTCAAATTACGATGTTCTCGTGATAAGGACACTGCGCGCACATTTGCGCTTTAATTTCAACCGATTCGGACGAAGTTCCAAAAAATCGCTTTTTGGCCTTCCGAAAAATTTGATTTTTTGCTAAAAAATTGCGAGTGCTGCGAAACGTTGAAATTGCGATGTTCTCGTCATAAGAACACTGCGCGCACATTTGCGCTTTAATTTCAGGCGATTCGGAAGAAGTTCCCAAAAAATCTCATTTTGGCCTTCCGAAAAATTCATTTTTTGCTAAAAAATTGCGGGTGCCCCGAAACGTTGAAATTACGATGTTCTCGTCATAAGAACACTGCGCGCACATTTGCGCTTTAATTTCAGGCGATTCGGACGAAGTTGCAAAAAATCGCTTTTTGGCCTTGGGAAAAATTTCATTTTTTGCCAAAAAATTGCGGGTGCCCCGAAACGTTGAAATTACGATGTTCTCGTCATAAGAACACTGCGCGCACATTTGCGCTTTAATTTCAGCCGATTCGGACGAAGTTCCAAAAAATCGCTTTTTGGCCTTGGGAAAAAATTCATTTTTTGCCAAAAAATTGCGGGTGCCCCGAAACGTTGAAGTTACGATGTTCTCGTCATAAGAACACTGCGCGCACTTTTGCGCTTTAATTTCAGCCGATTCGGACGAAGTTGCAAAAAATCGCTTTTTGGCCTTCCGAAAAATTTCATTTTTTGCCAAAAAATTGCGAGTGCCGCGAAACGTTGAAATTACGATGTTCTCGTCATAAGAACACTGCGCGCACATTTGCGCTTTAATTTCAGACGATTCGGACGAAGTTCAAAAAAATCGCTTTTTGGGGTTCCGAAAAATGTCATTTTTTGATTAAAAATTGCGGGCTCCGCGAAACGTTCAAATTACGATGTTCTCGTGATAAGGACACTGCGCGCACATTTGCGCTTTAATTTCAGCCGATTCGGACGAAGTTCCAAAAAATCGCTTTTTGGCCTTCCGAAAAATTTGATTTTTTGCTAAAAAATTGCGAGTGCTGCGAAACGTTGAAATTGCGATGTTCTCGTCATAAGAACAGTGCGCGCACATTTGCGCTTTAATTTCAAGCGATTCGGACGAAGTTCCAAAAAAATCGCATTTTGGCCTTCCGAAAAATTAATTTTTTGCTAAAAAATTGCGGGTGCCCCGAAACGTTGAAATTACGATGTTCTCGTCATAAGAACACTGCGCGCACATTTGCGCTTTAATTTCAGGCGATTCGGACGAAGTTGCAAAAAATCGCTTTTTGGCCTTCCGAAAAATTTCATTTTTTGCCAAAAAATTGCGGGTGCCCCGAAACGTTGAAATTACGATGTTCTCGTCATAAGAACACTGCGCGCACATTTGCGCTTTAATTTCAGCCGATTCGGACGAAGTTCCAAAAAATCGCTTTTTGGCCTTGGGAAAAATTCATTTTTTGCCAAAAAATTGCGGGTGCCCCGAAACGTTGAAGTTACGATGTTCTCGTCATAAGAACACTGCGCGCACTTTTGCGCTTTAATTTCAGCCGATTCGGACGAAGTTGCAAAAAATCGCTTTTTGGCGTTCCGAAAAATTTCATTTTTTGCCAAAAAATTGCGAGTGCCGCGAAACGTTGAAATTACGATGTTCTCGTCATAAGAACACTGCGCGCACATTTGCGCTTTAATTTCAGCCGATTCAGACGAAGTTCCAAAAAATCGCTTTTTCGCCTTCCGAAAAATTTCATTTTTTGCCAAAAAATTGCGAGTGCCGCGAAACGTTGAAATTACGATGTTCTCGTCATAAGAACACTGCGCGCACATTTGCGCTTTAATTTCAGACGATTCGGACGAAGTTCCAAAAAATCGCTTTTTGGGGTTCCGAGAAATGTCATTTTTTGATTAAAAATTGCGGGCTCCGCGAAACGTTCAAATTACGATGTTCTCGTGATAAAGACACTGCGCGCACATTTGCGCTTTAATTTCAACCGATTCGGACGAAGTTCCAAAAAATCGCTTTTTGGCCTTCCGAAAAATTTCATTTTTTGCTAAAAAATTGCGAGTGCTGCGAAACGTTGAAATTGCGATGTTCTCGTCATAAGAACACTGCGCGCACATTTGCGCTTTAATTTCAGGCGATTCGGAAGAAGTTCCAAAAAAATCGCATTTTGGCCTTCCGAAAAATTCATTTTTTGCTAAAAAATTGCGGGTGCCCCGAAACGTTGAAATTACGATGTTCTCGTCATAAGAACACTGCGCGCACATTTGCGCTTTAATTTCAGGCGATTCGGACGAAGTTGCAAAAAATCGCTTTTTGGCCTTGGGAAAAATTTCATTTTTTGCCAAAAAATTGCGGGTGCCCCGAAACGTTGAAATTACGATGTTCTCGTCATAAGAACACTGCGCGCACATTTGCGCTTTAATTTCAGCCGATTCGGACGAAGTTCCAAAAAATCGCTTTTTGGCCTTGGGAAAAAATTCATTTTTTGCCAAAAAATTGCGGGTGCCCCGAAACGTTGAAGTTACGATGTTCTCGTCATAAGAACACTGCGCGCACTTTTGCGCTTTAATTTCAGCCGATTCGGACGAAGTTGCAAAAAATCGCTTTTTGGCCTTCCGAAAAATTTCATTTTTTGCCAAAAAATTGCGAGTGCCGCGAAACGTTGAAATTACGATGTTCTCGTCATAAGAACACTGCGCGCACATTTTCGCTTTAATTTCAGCCGATTCAGACGAAGTTCCAAAAAATCGCTTTTTCGCCTTCCGAAAAATTTCATTTTTTGCCAAAAAATTGCGAGTGCCGCGAAACGTTGAAATTACGATGTTCTCGTCATAAGAACACTGCGCGCACATTTGCGCTTTAATTTCAGACGATTCGGACGAAGTTCCAAAAAATCGCTTTTTGGGGTTCCGAAAAATGTCATTTTTTGATTAAAAATTGCGGGCTCCGCGAAACGTTCAAATTACGATGTTCTCGTGATAAGGACACTGCGCGCACATTTGCGCTTTAATTTCAGCCGATTCGGACGAAGTTCCAAAAAATCGCTTTTTGGCCTTCCGAAAAATTTCATTTTTTGCTAAAAAATTGCGAGTGCTGCGAAACGTTGAAATTGCGATGTTCTCGTCATAAGAACAGTGCGCGCACATTTGCGCTTTAATTTCAGGCGATTCGGACGAACTTCCAAAAAAATCGCATTTTGGCCTTCCGAAAAATTCATTTTTTGCTAAAAAATTGCGGGTGCCCCGAAACGTTGAAATTACGATGTTCTCGTCATAAGAACACTGCGCGCACATTTGCGCTTTAATTTCAGGCGATTCGGACGAAGTTGCAAAAAATCGCTTTTTGGCCTTGGGAAAAATTTCATTTTTTGCCAAAAAATTGCGGGTGCCCCGGAACGTTGAAATTACGATGTTCTCGTCATAAGAACACTGCGCGCACATTTGCGCTTTAATTGCAGCCGATTCGGACGAAGTTCCAAAAAATCGCTTTTTGGCCTTGGGAAAAAATTCATTTTTTGCCAAAAAATTGCGGGTGCCGCGAAACGTTGAAGTTACGATGTTCTCGTCATAAGAACACTGCGCGCACTTTTGCGCTTTAATTTCAGCCGATTCGGACGAAGTTGCAAAAAATCGCTTTTTGGCCTTCCGAAAAATTTCATTTTTTGCCAAAAAATTGCGAGTGCCGCGAAACGTTGAAATTACGATGTTCTCGTCATAAGAACACTTCGCGGACATTTGCGCTTTAATTTCAGACGATTCGGACGAAGTTCCAAAAAATCGCTTTTTGGGGTTCCGAAAAATGTCATTTTTTGATTAAAAATTGCGGGCTCTGCGAAACGTTCAAATTACGATGTTCTCGTGATAAGGACACTGCGCGCACATTTGCGCTTTAATTTCAGCCGATTCGGACGAAGTTCCAAAAAATCGCTTTTTGGCCTTCCGAAAAATTTTATTTTTTGCTAAAAAATTGCGAGTGCTGCGAAACGTTGAAATTGCGATGTTCTCGTCATAAGAACACTGCGCGCACATTTGCGCTTTAATTTCAGGCGATTCGGACGAAGTTCCAAAAAAATCGCATTTTGGCCTTCCGAAAAATTAATTTTTTGCTAAAAAATTGCGGGTGCCCCGAAACGTTGAAATTACGATGTTCTCGTCATAAGAACACTGCGCGCACATTTGCCCTTTAATTTCAGGCGATTCGGACGAAGTTGCAAAAAATCGCTTTTTGGCCTTGGGAAAAATTTCATTTTTTGCCAAAAAATTGCGGGTGCCCCGAAACGTTGAAATTACGATGTTCTCGTCATAAGAACACTGCGCGCACATTTGCGCTTTAATTTCAGCCGATTCGGACGAAGTTCCAAAAAATCGCTTTTTGGCCTTGGGAAAAATTCATTTTTTGCCAAAAAATTGCGGGTGCCCCGAAACGTTGAAGTTACGATGTTCTCGTCATAAGAACACTGCGCGCACTTTTGCGCTTTAATTTCAGCCGATTCGGACGAAGTTGCAAAAAATCGCTTTTTGGCCTTCCGAAAAATTTCATTTTTTGCCAAAAAATTGCGAGTGCCGCGAAACGTTGAAATTACGATGTTCTCGTCATAAGAACACTGCGCGCACATTTGCGCTTTAATTTCAGCCGATTCAGACGAAGTTCCAAAAAATCGCTTTTTCGCCTTCCGAAAAATTTCATTTTTTGCCAAAAAATTGCGAGTGCCGCGAAACGTTGAAATTACGATGTTCTCGTCATAAGAACACTGCGCGGACATTTGCGCTTTAATTTCAGATGATTCGGACGAAGTTCCAAAAAATCGCTTTTTGGGGTTCCGAAAAATGTCATTTTTTGATTAAAAATTGCGGGCTCCGCGAAACGTTCAAATTACGATGTTCTCGTGATAAGGATACTGCGCGCACATTTGCGCTTTAATTTCAGCCGATTCGGACGAAGTTCCAAAAAATCGCTTTTTGGCGTTCCGAAAAATTTCATTTTTTGCTAAAAAATTGCGAGTGCTGCGAAACGTTGAAATTGCGATGTTCTCGTCATAAGAACACTGCGCGCACATTTGCGCTTTAATTTCAGGCGATTCGGACGAAGTTCCAAAAAAATCGCATTTTGGCCTTCCGAAAAATTTCATTTTTTGCCAAAAAATTGCGGGTGCCCCGAAACGTTGAAATTACGATGTTCTCGTCATAAGAACACTGCGCGCACATTTGCGCTTTAATTTCAGCCGATTCGGACGAAGTTCCAAAAAATCGCTTTTTGGCCTTGGGAAAAAATTCATTTTTTGCCAAAAAATTGCGGGTGCCCCGAAACGTTGAAGTTACGATGTTCTCGTCATAAGAACACTGCGCGCACTTTTGCGCTTTAATTTCAGCCGATTCGGACGAAGTTGCAAAAAATCGCTTTTTGGCCTTCCGAAAAATTTCATTTTTTGCCAAAAAATTGCGAGTGCCGCGAAACGTTGAAATTACGATGTTCTCGTCATAAGAACACTGCGCGCACATTTTCGCTTTAATTTCAGCCGATTCAGACGAAGTTCCAAAAAATCGCTTTTTCGCCTTCCGAAAAATTTCATTTTTTGCCAAAAAATTGCGAGTGCCGCGAAACGTTGAAATTACGATGTTCTCGTCATAAGAACACTGCGCGCACATTTGCGCTTTAATTTCAGACGATTCGGACGAAGTTCCAAAAAATCGCTTTTTGGGGTTCCGAAAAATGTCATTTTTTGATTAAAAATTGCGGGCTCCGCGAAACGTTCAAATTACGATGTTCTCGTGATAAGGACACTGCGCGCACATTTGCGCTTTAATTTCAGCCGATTCGGACGAAGTTCCAAAAAATCGCTTTTTGGCCTTCCGAAAAATTTCATTTTTTGCTAAAAAATTGCGAGTGCTGCGAAACGTTGAAATTGCGATGTTCTCGTCATAAGAACAGTGCGCGCACATTTGCGCTTTAATTTCAGGCGATTCGGACGAACTTCCAAAAAAATCGCATTTTGGCCTTCCGAAAAATTCATTTTTTGCTAAAAAATTGCGGGTGCCCCGAAACGTTGAAATTACGATGTTCTCGTCATAAGAACACTGCGCGCACATTTGCGCTTTAATTTCAGGCGATTCGGACGAAGTTGCAAAAAATCGCTTTTTGGCCTTGGGAAAAATTTCATTTTTTGCCAAAAAATTGCGGGTGCCCCGGAACGTTGAAATTACGATGTTCTCGTCATAAGAACACTGCGCGCACATTTGCGCTTTAATTGCAGCCGATTCGGACGAAGTTCCAAAAAATCGCTTTTTGGCCTTGGGAAAAAATTCATTTTTTGCCAAAAAATTGCGGGTGCCGCGAAACGTTGAAGTTACGATGTTCTCGTCATAAGAACACTGCGCGCACTTTTGCGCTTTAATTTCAGCCGATTCGGACGAAGTTGCAAAAAATCGCTTTTTGGCCTTCCGAAAAATTTCATTTTTTGCCAAAAAATTGCGAGTGCCGCGAAACGTTGAAATTACGATGTTCTCGTCATAAGAACACTTCGCGGACATTTGCGCTTTAATTTCAGACGATTCGGACGAAGTTCCAAAAAATCGCTTTTTGGGGTTCCGAAAAATGTCATTTTTTGATTAAAAATTGCGGGCTCTGCGAAACGTTCAAATTACGATGTTCTCGTGATAAGGACACTGCGCGCACATTTGCGCTTTAATTTCAGCCGATTCGGACGAAGTTCCAAAAAATCGCTTTTTGGCCTTCCGAAAAATTTTATTTTTTGCTAAAAAATTGCGAGTGCTGCGAAACGTTGAAATTGCGATGTTCTCGTCATAAGAACACTGCGCGCACATTTGCGCTTTAATTTCAGGCGATTCGGACGAAGTTCCAAAAAAATCGCATTTTGGCCTTCCGAAAAATTAATTTTTTGCTAAAAAATTGCGGGTGCCCCGAAACGTTGAAATTACGATGTTCTCGTCATAAGAACACTGCGCGCACATTTGCCCTTTAATTTCAGGCGATTCGGACGAAGTTGCAAAAAATCGCTTTTTGGCCTTGGGAAAAATTTCATTTTTTGCCAAAAAATTGCGGGTGCCCCGAAACGTTGAAATTACGATGTTCTCGTCATAAGAACACTGCGCGCACATTTGCGCTTTAATTTCAGCCGATTCGGACGAAGTTCCAAAAAATCGCTTTTTGGCCTTGGGAAAAATTCATTTTTTGCCAAAAAATTGCGGGTGCCCCGAAACGTTGAAGTTACGATGTTCTCGTCATAAGAACACTGCGCGCACTTTTGCGCTTTAATTTCAGCCGATTCGGACGAAGTTGCAAAAAATCGCTTTTTGGCCTTCCGAAAAATTTCATTTTTTGCCAAAAAATTGCGAGTGCCGCGAAACGTTGAAATTACGATGTTCTCGTCATAAGAACACTGCGCGCACATTTGCGCTTTAATTTCAGCCGATTCAGACGAAGTTCCAAAAAATCGCTTTTTCGCCTTCCGAAAAATTTCATTTTTTGCCAAAAAATTGCGAGTGCCGCGAAACGTTGAAATTACGATGTTCTCGTCATAAGAACACTGCGCGGACATTTGCGCTTTAATTTCAGATGATTCGGACGAAGTTCCAAAAAATCGCTTTTTGGGGTTCCGAAAAATGTCATTTTTTGATTAAAAATTGCGGGCTCCGCGAAACGTTCAAATTACGATGTTCTCGTGATAAGGATACTGCGCGCACATTTGCGCTTTAATTTCAGCCGATTCGGACGAAGTTCCAAAAAATCGCTTTTTGGCGTTCCGAAAAATTTCATTTTTTGCTAAAAAATTGCGAGTGCTGCGAAACGTTGAAATTGCGATGTTCTCGTCATAAGAACACTGCGCGCACATTTGCGCTTTAATTTCAGGCGATTCGGACGAAGTTCCAAAAAAATCGCATTTTGGCCTTCCGAAAAATTAATTTTTTGCTAAAAAATTGCGGGTGCCCCGAAACGTTGAAATTACGATGTTCTCGTCATAAGAACACTGCGCGCACACTTGCGCTTTAATTTCAGGCGATTCGGACGAAGTTGCAAAAAATCGCTTTTTGGCCTTCCGAAAAATTTCAATTTTTGCCAAAAAATTGCGGGTGCCGCGAAACGTTGAAATTACGATGTTATCGTCATAAGAACACTGCGCGCACATTTGCGCTTTAATTTCAGCCGATTCGGACGAAGTTCCAAAAAATCGCTTTTTGGCCTTGGGAAAAAATTCATTTTTTGCCAAAAAAATTGCGAGTGCCCCGAAACGTTGAAATTACGATGTTATCGTCATAAGAACACTGCGCGCACATTTGCGCTTTAATTTCAGCCGATTCGGACGAAGTTCCAAAAAATCGCTTTTTGGCCTTGGGAAAAATTCATTTTTTGCCAAAAAATTGCGGGTGCCCCGAAACGTTGAAGTTAGGATGTTCTCGTCATAAGAACACTGCGCGCACTTTTGCGCTTTATTTTCAGCCGATTCGGACGAAGTTGCAAAAAATCGCTTTTTGGCGTTCCGAAAAATTTCATTTTTTGCCAAAAAATTGCGAGTGCCGCGAAACGTTGAAATTACGATGTTCTCGTCATAAGAACACTGCGCGCACATTTGCGCTTTAATTTCAGCCGATTCAGACGAAGTTCCAAAAAATCGCTTTTTGGCCTTCCGAAAAATTTCATTTTTTGCTAAAAAATTGCGAGTGCTGCGAAACGTTAAAATTGCGATGTTCTCGTCATAAGAACACTGCGCGCACATTTGCGCTTTAATTTCAGGCGATTCGGAAGAAGTTCCAAAAAAATCGCATTTTGGCCTTCCGAAAAATTCATTTTTTGCGAAAAAATTGCGGGTGCCCCGAAACGTTGAAATTACGATGTTCTCGTCATAAGAACACTGCGCGCACATTTGCGCTTTAATTTCAGGCGATTCGGACGAAGTTGCAAAAAATCGCTTTTTGGCCTTGGGAAAAATTTCATTTTTTGCCAAAAAATTGCGGGTGCCCCGAAACGTTGAAATTACGATGTTCTCGTCATAAGAACACTGCGCGCACATTTGCGCTTTAATTTCAGCCGATTCGGACGAAGTTCCAAAAAATCGCTTTTTGGCCTTGGGAAAAAATTCATTTTTTGCCAAAAAATTGCGGGTGCCCCGAAACGTTGAAGTTACGATGTTCTCGTCATAAGAACACTGCGCGCACTTTTGCGCTTTAATTTCAGCCGATTCGGACGAAGTTGCAAAAAATCGCTTTTTGGCCTTCCGAAAAATTTCATTTTTTGCCAAAAAATTGCGAGTGCCGCGAAACGTTGAAATTACGATGTTCTCGTCATAAGAACACTGCGCGCACATTTGCGCTTTAATTTCAGCCGATTCGGACGAAGTTCCAAAAAATCGCTTTTTGGCCTTGGGAAAAAATTCATTTTTTGCCAAAAAATTGCGGGTGCCCCGAAACGTTGAAGTTACGATGTTCTCGTCATAAGAACACTGCGCGCACTTTTGCGCTTTAATTTCAGCCGATTCGGACGAAGTTGCAAAAAATCGCTTTTTGGCCTTCCGAAAAATTTCATTTTTTGCCAAAAAATTGCGAGTGCCGCGAAACGTTGAAATTACGATGTTCTCGTCATAAGAACACTGCGCGCACATTTTCGCTTTAATTTCAGCCGATTCAGACGAAGTTCCAAAAAATCGCTTTTTCGCCTTCCGAAAAATTTCATTTTTTGCCAAAAAATTGCGAGTGCCGCGAAACGTTGAAATTACGATGTTCTCGTCATAAGAACACTGCGCGCACATTTGCGCTTTAATTTCAGACGATTCGGACGAAGTTCCAAAAAATCGCTTTTTGGGGTTCCGAAAAATGTCATTTTTTGATTAAAAATTGCGGGCTCCGCGAAACGTTCAAATTACGATGTTCTCGTGATAAGGACACTGCGCGCACATTTGCGCTTTAATTTCAGCCGATTCGGACGAAGTTCCAAAAAATCGCTTTTTGGCCTTCCGAAAAATTTCATTTTTTGCTAAAAAATTGCGAGTGCTGCGAAACGTTGAAATTGCGATGTTCTCGTCATAAGAACAGTGCGCGCACATTTGCGCTTTAATTTCAGGCGATTCGGACGAACTTCCAAAAAAATCGCATTTTGGCCTTCCGAAAAATTCATTTTTTGCTAAAAAATTGCGGGTGCCCCGAAACGTTGAAATTACGATGTTCTCGTCATAAGAACACTGCGCGCACATTTGCGCTTTAATTTCAGGCGATTCGGACGAAGTTGCAAAAAATCGCTTTTTGGCCTTGGGAAAAATTTCATTTTTTGCCAAAAAATTGCGGGTGCCCCGGAACGTTGAAATTACGATGTTCTCGTCATAAGAACACTGCGCGCACATTTGCGCTTTAATTGCAGCCGATTCGGACGAAGTTCCAAAAAATCGCTTTTTGGCCTTGGGAAAAAATTCATTTTTTGCCAAAAAATTGCGGGTGCCGCGAAACGTTGAAGTTACGATGTTCTCGTCATAAGAACACTGCGCGCACTTTTGCGCTTTAATTTCAACCGATTCGGACGAAGTTGCAAAAAATCGCTTTTTGGCCTTCCGAAAAATTTCATTTTTTGCCAAAAAATTGCGAGTGCCGCGAAACGTTGAAATTACGATGTTCTCGTCATAAGAACACTGCGCGGACATTTGCGCTTTAATTTCAGACGATTCGGACGAAGTTCCAAAAAATCGCTTTTTGGGGTTCCGAAAAATGTCATTTTTTGATTAAAAATTGCGGGCTCCGCGAAACGTTCAAATTACGATGTTCTCGTGATAAGGACACTGCGCGCACATTTGCGCTTTAATTTCAGCCGATTCGGACGAAGTTCCAAAAAATCGCTTTTTGGCCTTCCGAAAAATTTTATTTTTTGCTAAAAAATTGCGAGTGCTGCGAAACGTTGAAATTGCGATGTTCTCGTCATAAGAACACTGCGCGCACATTTGCGCTTTAATTTCAGGCGATTCGGACGAAGTTCCAAAAAAATCGCATTTTGGCCTTCCGAAAAATTAATTTTTTGCTAAAAAATTGCGGGTGCCCCGAAACGTTGAAATTACGATGTTCTCGTCATAAGAACACTGCGCGCACATTTGCCCTTTAATTTCAGGCGATTCGGACGAAGTTGCAAAAAATCGCTTTTTGGCCTTGGGAAAAATTTCATTTTTTGCCAAAAAATTGCGGGTGCCCCGAAACGTTGAAATTACGATGTTCTCGTCATAAGAACACTGCGCGCACATTTGCGCTTTAATTTCAGCCGATTCGGACGAAGTTCCAAAAAATCGCTTTTTGGCCTTGGGAAAAATTCATTTTTTGCCAAAAAATTGCGGGTGCCCCGAAACGTTGAAGTTACGATGTTCTCGTCATAAGAACACTGCGCGCACTTTTGCGCTTTAATTTCAGCCGATTCGGACGAAGTTGCAAAAAATCGCTTTTTGGCCTTCCGAAAAATTTCATTTTTTGCCAAAAAATTGCGAGTGCCGCGAAACGTTGAAATTACGATGTTCTCGTCATAAGAACACTGCGCGCACATTTGCGCTTTAATTTCAGCCGATTCAGACGAAGTTCCAAAAAATCGCTTTTTCGCCTTCCGAAAAATTTCATTTTTTGCCAAAAAATTGCGAGTGCCGCGAAACGTTGAAATTACGATGTTCTCGTCATAAGAACACTGCGCGGACATTTGCGCTTTAATTTCAGATGATTCGGACGAAGTTCCAAAAAATCGCTTTTTGGGGTTCCGAAAAATGTCATTTTTTGATTAAAAATTGCGGGCTCCGCGAAACGTTCAAATTACGATGTTCTCGTGATAAGGATACTGCGCGCACATTTGCGCTTTAATTTCAGCCGATTCGGACGAAGTTCCAAAAAATCGCTTTTTGGCGTTCCGAAAAATTTCATTTTTTGCTAAAAAATTGCGAGTGCTGCGAAACGTTGAAATTGCGATGTTCTCGTCATAAGAACACTGCGCGCACATTTGCGCTTTAATTTCAGGCGATTCGGACGAAGTTCCAAAAAAATCGCATTTTGGCCTTCCGAAAAATTAATTTTTTGCTAAAAAATTGCGGGTGCCCCGAAACGTTGAAATTACGATGTTCTCGTCATAAGAACACTACGCGCACACTTGCGCTTTAATTTCAGGCGATTCGGACGAAGTTGCAAAAAATCGCTTTTTGGCCTTCCGAAAAATTTCATTTTTTGCCAAAAAATTGCGGGTGCCGCGAAACGTTGAAATTACGATGTTATCGTCATAAGAACACTGCGCGCACATTTGCGCTTTAATTTCAGCCGATTCGGACGAAGTTCCAAAAAATCGCTTTTTGGCCTTGGGAAAAAATTCATTTTTTGCCAAAAAAATTGCGAGTGCCCCGAAACGTTGAAATTACGATGTTATCGTCATAAGAACACTGCGCGCACATTTGCGCTTTAATTTCAGCCGATTCGGACGAAGTTCCAAAAAATCGCTTTTTGGCCTTGGGAAAAATTAATTTTTTGCCAAAAAATTGCGGGTGCCCCGAAACGTTGAAGTTAGGATGTTCTCGTCATAAGAACACTGCGCGCACTTTTGCGCTTTATTTTCAGCCGATTCGGACGAAGTTGCAAAAAATCGCTTTTTGGCGTTCCGAAAAATTTCATTTTTTGCCAAAAAATTGCGAGTGCCGCGAAACGTTGAAATTACGATGTTCTCGTCATAAGAACACTGCGCGCACATTTGCGCTTTAATTTCAGCAAATTCAGACGAAGTTCCAAAAAATCGCTTTTTGGCCTTGGGAAAAAATTCATTTTTTGCCAAAAATTTGCGGGTACCCCGAAACGTTGAAGTTACGATGTTCTCGTCATAAGAACACTGCGCGCACTTTTGCGCTTTAATTTCAGCCGATTCGGACGAAGTTGCAAAAAATCGCTTTTTGGCCTTCCGAAAAATTTCATTTTTTGCCAAAAAATTGCGGGTGCCCCGAAACGTTGAAATTACGATGTTATCGTCATAAGAACACTGCGCGCACATTTGCGCTTTAATTTCAGCCGATTCGGACGAAGTTCCAAAAAATCGCTTTTTGGCCTTGGGAAAAATTCATTTTTTGCCAAAAAATTGCGGGTGCCCCGAAACGTTGAAGTTAGGATGTTCTCGTCATAAGAACACTGCGCGCACTTTTGCGCTTTATTTTCAGCCGATTCGGACGAAGTTGCAAAAAATCGCTTTTTGGCGTTCCGAAAAATTTCATTTTTTGCCAAAAAATTGCGAGTGCCGCGAAACGTTGAAATTACGATGTTCTCGTCATAAGAACACTGCGCGCACACACATTTGCGCTTTAATTTAAGCCGATTCAGACGAAGTTCCAAAAAATCGCTTTTTGGCCTTGGGAAAAAATTCATTTTTTGCCAAAAATTTGCGGGTACCCCGAAACGTTGAAGTTACGATGTTCTCGTCATAAGAACACTGCGCGCACTTTTGCGCTTTAATTTCAGCCGATTCGGACGAAGTTGCAAAAAATCGCTTTTTGGCCTTCCGAAAAATTTCATTTTTTGCCAAAAAATTGCGAGTGCCGCGAAACGTTGAAATTACGATGTTCTCGTCATAAGAACACTGCGCGCACATTTGCGCTTTAATTTCAGCCGATTCGGACGAAGTTCCAAAAAATCGCTTTTTGGCCTTGGGAAAAAATTCATTTTTTTCCAAAAAATTGCGGGTGCCCCGAAACGTTGAAGTTACGATGTTCTCGTCATAAGAACACTGCGCGCACTTTTGCGCTTTAATTTCAGCCGATTCGGACGAAGTTGCAAAAAATCGCTTTTTGGCCTTCCGAAAAATTTCATTTTTTGCCAAAAAATTGCGAGTGCCGCGAAACGTTGAAATTACGATGTTCTCGTCATAAGAACACTGCGCGCACATTTTCGCTTTAATTTCAGCCGATTCAGACGAAGTTCCAAAAAATCGCTTTTTCGCCTTCCGAAAAATTTCATTTTTTGCCAAAAAAATTGCGAGTGCCGCGAAACGTTGAAATTACGATGTTCTTGTCATAAGAACACTGCGCGCACATTTGCGCTTTAATTTCAGACGATTCGGACGAAGTTCCAAAAAATCGCTTTTTGGGGTTCCGAAAAATGTCATTTTTTGATTAAAAATTGCGGGCTCCGCGAAACGTTCAAATTACGATGTTCTCGTGATAAGGACACTGCGCGCACATTTGCGCTTTAATTTCAGCCGATTCGGACGAAGTTCCAAAAAATCGCTTTTTGGCGTTCCGAAAAATTTCATTTTTTGCTAAAAAATTGCGAGTGCTGCGAAACGTTGAAATTGCGATGTTCTCGTCATAAGAACAGTGCGCGCACATTTGCGCTTTAATTTCAGGCGATTCGGACGAAGTTCCAAAAAAATCGCATTTTGGCCTTCCGAAAAATTCATTTTTTGCTAAAAAATTGCGGGTGCCCCGAAACGTTGAAATTACGATGTTCTCGTCATAAGAACACTGCGCGCACATTTGCGCTTTAATTTCAGGCGATTCGGACGAAGTTGCAAAAAATCGCTTTTTGGCCTTGGGAAAAATTTCATTTTTTGCCAAAAAATTGCGGGTGCCCCGAAACGTTGAAATTACGATGTTCTCGTCATAAGAACACTGCGCGCACATTTGCGCTTTAATTTCAGCCGATTCGGACGAAGTTCCAAAAAATCGCTTTTTGGCCTTCGGAAAAAATTCATTTTTTGCCAAAAAATTGCGGGTGCCCCGAAACGTTGAAGTTACGATGTTCTCGTCATAAGAACACTGCGCGCACTTTTGCGCTTTAATTTCAGCCGATTCGGACGAAGTTGCAAAAAATCGCTTTTTGGCCTTCCGAAAAATTTCATTTTTTGCCAAAAAATTGCGAGTGCCGCGAAACGTTGAAATTACGATGTTCTCGTCATAAGAACACTGCGCGCACATTTGCGCTTTAATTTCAGCCGATTCAGACGAAGTTCCAAAAAATCGCTTTTTCGCCTTCCGAAAAATTTCATTTTTTGCCAAAAAATTGCGAGTGCCGCGAAACGTTGAAATTACGATGTTCTCGTCATAAGAACACTGCGCGCACATTTGCGCTTTAATTTCAGACGATTCGGACGAAGTTCCAAAAAATCGCTTTTTGGCCTTCCGAAAAATTTCTTTTTTTGCCAAAAAATTGCGGGTGCCGCGAAACGTTGAAATTACGATGTTCTCGTCATAAGAACACTGCGCGCACATTTTCGCTTTAATTTCAGCCGATTCGGACGAAGTTGCAAAAAATCGCTTTTTGGCCTTCCGAAAAATTTCATTTTTTGCCAAAAAATTGCGGGTGCCGCGAAACGTTGAAATTACGATGTTCTCGTCATAAGAACACTGCGCGCACATTTTCGCTTTAATTTCAGCCGATTCGGACGAAGTAGCAAAAAATGGCTTTTTGGCCTTCCGAAAAATTTCATTTTTTGCCAAAAAATTGCGGGTGCCCCGAAACGTTGAAATTACGATGTTCTCGTCATAAGAACACTGCGCGCACATTTGCGCTTTAATTTCAGGCGATTCGGACGAAGTTCGAAAAAAATCGCATTTTGGCCTTCCGAAAAATTTATTTTTTGCTAAAAAATTGCGGGTGCCGCGAAACGTTGAAATTACGATGTTCTCGTCATAAGAACACTGCGCGCACATTTGCGCTTTAATTTCAGGCGATTCGGACGAAGTTAGAAAAAATCGCTTTTTGGCCTTTCGAAAAATTTTATTTTTTGGTAAAAAATTGCGAGTGCCCCGAAACGTTGAAATTACGATGTTCTCGTCATAAGAACACTGCGCGCACACTTGCGCTTTAATTTCAGGCGATTCGGACGAAGTTGCAAAAAATCGCTTTTTGGCCTTCCGAAAAATTTCATTTTTTGCCAAAAAATTGCGGGTGCCGCGAAACGTTGAAATTACGATGTTATCGTCATAAGAACACTGCGCGCACATTTGCGCTTTAATTTCAGCCGATTCGGACGAAGTTCCAAAAAAATCGCTTTTTGGCCTTGGGAAAAATTCATTTTTTGCCAAAAAATTGCGGGTGCCCCGAAACGTTGAAGTTAGGATGTTCTCGTCATAAGAACACTGCGCGCACTTTTGCGCTTTATTTTCAGCCGATTCGGACGAAGTTGCAAAAAATCGCTTTTTGGCGTTCCGAAAAATTTCATTTTTTGCCGAAAAATTGCGAGTGCCGCGAAACGTTGAAATTACGATGTTCTCGTCATAAGAACACTGCGCGCACATTTGCGCTTTAATTTCAGCCGATTCAGACGAAGTTCCAAAAAATCGCTTTTTGGCCTTGGGAAAAAATTCATTTTTTGCCAAAAATTTGCGGGTACCCCGAAACGTTGAAGTTACGATGTTCTCGTCATAAGAACACTGCGCGCACTTTTGCGCTTTAATTTCAGCCGATTCGGACGAAGTTGCAAAAAATCGCTTTTTGGCCTTCCGAAAAATTTCATTTTTTGCCAAAAAATTGCGGGTGCCCCGAAACGTTGAAATTACGATGTTCTCGTCATAAGAACACTGCGCGCACATTTGCGCTTTAATTTCAGCCGATTCGGACGAAGTTCCAAAAAATCGCTTTTTGGCCTTGGGAAAAAATTCATTTTTTTCCAAAAAATTGCGGGTGCCCCGAAACGTTGAAGTTACGATGTTCTCGTCATAAGAACACTGCGCGCACTTTTGCGCTTTAATTTCAGCCGATTCGGACGAAGTTGCAAAAAATCGCTTTTTGGCCTTCCGAAAAATTTCATTTTTTGCCAAAAAATTGCGAGTGCCGCGAAACGTTGAAATTACGATGTTCTCGTCATAAGAACACTGCGCGCACATTTTCGCTTTAATTTCAGCCGATTCAGACGAAGTTCCAAAAAATCGCTTTTTCGCCTTCCGAAAAATTTCATTTTTTGCCAAAAAATTGCGAGTGCCGCGAAACGTTGAAATTACGATGTTCTCGTCATAAGAACACTGCGCGCACATTTGCGCTTTAATTTCAGACGATTCGGACGAAGTTCCAAAAAATCGCTTTTTGGGGTTCCGAAAAATGTCAGTTTTTGATTAAAAATGGCGGGCTCCGCGAAACGTTCAAATTACGATGTTCTCGTGATAAGGACACTGCGCGCACATTTGCGCTTTAATTTCAGCCGATTCGGACGAAGTTCCAAAAAATCGCTTTTTGGCCTTCCGAAAAATTTCATTTTTTGCTAAAAAATTGCGAGTGCTGCGAAACGTTGAAATTGCGATGTTCTCGTCATAAGAACAGTGCGCGCACATTTGCGCTTTAATTTCAGGCGATTCGGACGAAGTTCCAAAAAAATCGCATTTTGGCCTTCCGAAAAATTCATTTTTTGCTAAAAAATTGCGGGTGCCCCGAAACGTTGAAATTACGATGTTCTCGTCATAAGAACACTGCGCGCACATTTGCGCTTTAATTTCAGGCGATTCGGACGAAGTTGCAAAAAATCGCTTTTTGGCCTTGGGAAAAATTTCATTTTTTGCCAAAAAATTGCGGGTGCCCCGAAACGTTGAAATTACGATGTTCTCGTCATAAGAACACTGCGCGCACATTTGCGCTTTAATTTCAGCCGATTCGGACGAAGTTCCAAAAAATCGCTTTTTGGCCTTGGGAAAAAATTCATTTTTTGCCAAAAAATTGCGGGTGCCCCGAAACGTTGAAGTTACGATGTTCTCGTCATAAGAACACTGCGCGCACTTTTGCGCTTTAATTTCAGCCGATTCGGACGAAGTTGCAAAAAATCGCTTTTTGGCCTTCCGAAAAATTTCATTTTTTGGCAAAAAATTGCGAGTGCCGCGAAACGTTGAAATTACGATGTTCTCGTCATAAGAACACTGCGCGCACATTTGCGCTTTAATTTCAGCCGATTCAGACGAAGTTCCAAAAAATCGCTTTTTCGCCTTCCGAAAAATTTCATTTTTTGCCAAAAAATTGCGAGTGCCGCGAAACGTTGAAATTACGATGTTCTCGTCATAAGAACACTGCGCGCACATTTGCGCTTTAATTTCAGACGATTCGGACGAAGTTCCAAAAAATCGCTTTTTGGCCTTCCGAAAAATTTCTTTTTTTGCCAAAAAATTGCGGGTGCCGCGAAACGTTGAAATTACGATGTTCTCGTCATAAGAACACTGCGCGCACATTTTCGCTTTAATTTCAGCCGATTCGGACGAAGTTGCAAAAAATCGCTTTTTGGCCTTCCGAAAAATTTCATTTTTTGCCAAAAAATTGCGGGTGCCGCGAAACGTTGAAATTACGATGTTCTCGTCATAAGAACACTGCGCGCACATTTTCGCTTTAATTTCAGCCGATTCGGACGAAGTTGCAAAAAATCGCTTTTTGCCCTTCCGAAAAATTTCATTTTTTGCGAAAAAATTGCGGGTGCCCCGAAACGTTGAAATTACGATGTTCTCGTCATAAGAACACTGCGCGCACATTTGCGCTTTAATTTCAGGCGATTCGGACGAAGTTCGAAAAAAATCGCATTTTGGCCTTCCGAAAAATTTATTTTTTGCTAAAAAATTGCGGGTGCCGCGAAACGTTGAAATTACGATGTTCTCGTCATAAGAACACTGCGCGCACATTTGCGCTTTAATTTCAGGCGATTCGGACGAAGTTGGAAAAAATCACTTTTTGGCCTTTCGAAAAATTTTATTTTTTGGTAAAAAATTGCGAGTGCTGCGAAACGTTGAAATTACGATGTTCTCGTCATAAGAACACTGCGCGCACATTTGCGCTTTAAAATCAGCCGATTCGGACGAAGTTGCAAAAAATCGCTTTTTGGCCTTCCGAAAAATTTCATTTTTTGCGAAAAAATTGCGGGTGCCCCGAAACGTTGAAATTACGATGTTCTCGTCATAAGAACACTGCGCGCACATTTGCGCTTTAATTTCAGCCGATTCGGACGAAGTTCCAAAAAATCGCTTTTTGGCCTTGGGAAAAATTCATTTTTTGCCAAAAAAATTGCGGGTGCCCCGAAACGTTGAAGTTAGGATGTTCTCGTCATAAGAACACTGCGCGCACTTTTGCGCTTTATTTTCAGCCGATTCGGACGAAGTTGCAAAAAATCGCTTTTTGGCGTTCCGAAAAATTTCATTTTTTGCCAAAAAATTGTGAGTGCCGCGAAACGTTGAAATTACGATGTTCTCGTCATAAGAACACTGCGCGCACATTTGCGCTTTAATTTCAGCCGATTCAGACGAAGTTCCAAAAAATCGCTTTTTGGCCTTGGGAAAAAATTCATTTTTTGCCAAAAATTTGCGGGTACCCCGAAACGTTGAAGTTACGATGTTCTCGTCATAAGAACACTGCGCGCACTTTTGCGCTTTAATTTCAGCCGATTCGGACGAAGTTGCAAAAAATCGCTTTTTGGCCTTCCGAAAAATTTCATTTTTTGCCAAAAAATTGCGGGTGCCCCGAAACGTTGAAATTACGATGTTATCGTCATAAGAACACTGCGCGCACATTTGCGCTTTAATTTCAGCCGATTCGGACGAAGTTCCAAAAAATCGCTTTTTGGCCTTGGGAAAAATTCATTTTTTGCCAAAAAATTGCGGGTGCCCCGAAACGTTGAAGTTAGGATGTTCTCGTCATAAGAACACTGCGCGCACTTTTGCGCTTTATTTTCAGCCGATTCGGACGAAGTTGCAAAAAATCGCTTTTTGGCGTTCCGAAAAATTTCATTTTTTGCCAAAAAATTGCGAGTGCCGCGAAACGTTGAAATTACGATGTTCTCGTCATAAGAACACTGCGCGCACACACATTTGCGCTTTAATTTCAGCCGATTCAGACGAAGTTCCAAAAAATCGCTTTTTGGCCTTGGGAAAAAATTCATTTTTTGCCAAAAATTTGCGGGTACCCCGAAACGTTGAAGTTACGATGTTCTCGTCATAAGAACACTGCGCGCACTTTTGCGCTTTAATTTCAGCCGATTCGGACGAAGTTGCAAAAAATCGCTTTTTGGCCTTCCGAAAAATTTCATTTTTTGCCAAAAAATTGCGAGTGCCGCGAAACGTTGAAATTACGATGTTCTCGTCATAAGAACACTGCGCGCACATTTGCGCTTTAATTTCAGCCGATTCGGACGAAGTTCCAAAAAATCGCTTTTTGGGGTTCCGAAAAATGTCATTTTTTGATTAAAAATTGCGGGCTCCGCGAAACGTTCAAATTACGATGTTCTCGTGATAAGGACACTGCGCGCACATTTGCGCTTTAATTTCAGCCGATTCGGACGAAGTTCCAAAAAATCGCTTTTTGGCCTTCCGAAAAATTTCATTTTTTGCTAAAAAATTGCGAGTGCTGCGAAACGTTGAAATTGCGATGTTCTCGTCATAAGAACAGTGCGCGCACATTTGCGCTTTAATTTCAGGCGATTCGGACGAAGTTCCAAAAAAATCGCATTTTGGCCTTCCGAAAAATTCATTTTTTGCTAAAAAATTGCGGGTGCCCCGAAACGTTGAAATTACGATGTTCTCGTCATAAGAACACTGCGCGCACATTTGCGCTTTAATTTCAGGCGATTCGGACGAAGTTGCAAAAAATCGCTTTTTGGCCTTGGGAAAAATTTCATTTTTTGCCAAAAAATTGCGGGTGCCCCGAAACGTTGAAATTACGATGTTCTCGTCATAAGAACACTGCGCGCACATTTGCGCTTTAATTTCAGCCGATTCGGACGAAGTTCCAAAAAATCGCTTTTTGGCCTTCGGAAAAAATTCATTTTTTGCCAAAAAATTGCGGGTGCCCCGAAACGTTGAAGTTACGATGTTCTCGTCATAAGAACACTGCGCGCACTTTTGCGCTTTAATTTCAGCCGATTCGGACGAAGTTGCAAAAAATCGCTTTTTGGCCTTCCGAAAAATTTCATTTTTTGCCAAAAAATTGCGAGTGCCGCGAAACGTTGAAATTACGATGTTCTCGTCATAAGAACACTGCGCGCACATTTGCGCTTTAATTTCAGCCGATTCAGACGAAGTTCCAAAAAATCGCTTTTTCGCCTTCCGAAAAATTTCATTTTTTGCCAAAAAATTGCGAGTGCCGCGAAACGTTGAAATTACGATGTTCTCGTCATAAGAACACTGCGCGCACATTTTCGCTTTAATTTCAGCCGATTCGGACGAAGTTGCAAAAAATCGCTTTTTGGCCTTCCGAAAAATTTCATTTTTTGCCAAAAAATTGCGGGTGCCGCGAAACGTTGAAATTACGATGTTCTCGTCATAAGAACACTGCGCGCACATTTTCGCATTAATTTCAGCCGATTCGGACGAAGTTCCAAAAAATCGCTTTTTGGCCTTCCGAAAAATTTCATTTTTTGCCAAAAAATTGCGGGTGCCCCGAAACGTTGAAATTACGATGTTCTCGTCATAAGAACACTGCGCGCACATTTGCGCTTTAATTTCAGGCGATTCGGACGAAGTTCGAAAAAAATCGCATTTTGGCCTTCCGAAAAATTTATTTTTTGCTAAAAAATTGCGGGTGCCGCGAAACGTTGAAATTACGATGTTCTCGTCATAAGAACACTGCGCGCACATTTGCGCTTTAATTTCAGGCGATTCGGACGAAGTTGGAAAAAATCGCTTTTTGGCCTTTCGAAAAATTTTATTTTTTGGTAAAAAATTGCGAGTTCCCCGAAACGTTGAAATTACGATGTTCTCGTCATAAGAACACTGCGCGCACACTTGCGCTTTAATTTCAGGCGATTCGGACGAAGTTGCAAAAAATCGCTTTTTGGCCTTCCGAAAAATTTCATTTTTTGCCAAAAAATTGCGGGTGCCGCGAAACGTTGAAATTACGATGTTATCGTCATAAGAACACTGCGCGCACATTTGCGCTTTAATTTCAGCCGATTCGGACGAAGTTCCAAAAAATCGCTTTTTGGCCTTGGGAAAAAATTCATTTTTTGCCAAAAAAATTGCGAGTGCCCCGAAACGTTGAAATTACGATGTTATCGTCATAAGAACACTGCGCGCACATTTGCGCTTTAATTTCAGCCGATTCGGACGAAGTTCCAAAAAAATCGCTTTTTGGCCTTGGGAAAAATTCATTTTTTGCCAAAAAATTGCGGGTGCCCCGAAACGTTGAAGTTAGGATGTTCTCGTCATAAGAACACTGCGCGCACTTTTGCGCTTTATTTTCAGCCGATTCGGACGAAGTTGCAAAAAATCGCTTTTTGGCGTTCCGAAAAATTTCATTTTTTGCCAAAAAATTGCGAGTGCCGCGAAACGTTGAAATTACGATGTTCTCGTCATAAGAACACTGCGCGCACATTTGCGCTTTAATTTCAGCCGATTCAGACGAAGTTCCAAAAAATCGCTTTTTGGCCTTGGGAAAAAATTCATTTTTTGCCAAAAATTTGCGGGTACCCCGAAACGTTGAAGTTACGATGTTCTCGTCATAAGAACACTGCGCGCACTTTTGCGCTTTAATTTCAGCCGATTCGGACGAAGTTGCAAAAAATCGCTTTTTGGCCTTCCGAAAAATTTCATTTTTTGCCAAAAAATTGCGGGTGCCCCGAAACGTTGAAATTACGATGTTCTCGTCATAAGAACACTGCGCGCACATTTGCGCTTTAATTTCAGCCGATTCGGACGAAGTTGCAAAAAATCGCTTTTTGGCCTTCCGAAAAATTTCATTTTTTGCCAAAAAATTGCGAGTGCCGCGAAACGTTGAAATTACGATGTTCTCGTCATAAGAACACTGCGCGCACATTTTCGCTTTAATTTCAGCCGATTCAGACGAAGTTCCAAAAAATCGCTTTTTCGCCTTCCGAAAAATTTCATTTTTTGCCAAAAAATTGCGAGTGCCGCGAAACGTTGAAATTACGATGTTCTCGTCATAAGAACACTGCGCGCACATTTGCGCTTTAATTTCAGACGATTCGGACGAAGTTCCAAAAAATCGCATTTTGGGGTTCCGAAAAATGTCAGTTTTTGATTAAAAATTGCGGGCTCCGCGAAACGTTCAAATTACGATGTTCTCGTGATAAGGACACTGCGCGCACATTTGCGCTTTAATTTCAGCCGATTCGGACGAAGTTCCAAAAAAATCGCATTTTGGCCTTCCGAAAAATTCATTTTTTGCTAAAAAATTGCGGGTGCCCCGAAACGTTGAAATTACGATGTTCTCGTCATAAGAACACTGCGCGCACATTTGCGCTTTAATTTCAGGCGATTCGGACGAAGTTGCAAAAAATCGCTTTTTGGCCTTGGGAAAAATTTCATTTTTTGCCAAAAAATTGCGGGTGCCCCGAAACGTTGAAATTACGATGTTCTCGTCATAAGAACACTGCGCGCACATTTGCGCTTTAATTTCAGCCGATTCGGACGAAGTTCCAAAAAATCGTTTTTTGGCCTTCGGAAAAAATTCATTTTTTGCCAAAAAATTGCGGGTGCCCCGAAACGTTGAAGTTACGATGTTCTCGTCATAAGAACACTGCGCGCACTTTTGCGCTTTAATTTCAGCCGATTCGGACGAAGTTGCAAAAAATCGCTTTTTGGCCTTCCGAAAAATTTCATTTTTTGCCAAAAAATTGCGAGTGCCGCGAAACGTTGAAATTACGATGTTCTCGTCATAAGAACACTGCGCGCACATTTGCGCTTTAATTTCAGCCGATTCAGACGAAGTTCCAAAAAATCGCTTTTTCGCCTTCCGAAAAATTTCATTTTTTGCCAAAAAATTGCGAGTGCCGCGAAACGTTGAAATTACGATGTTCTCGTCATAAGAACACTGCGCGCACATTTGCGCTTTAATTTCAGACGATTCGGACGAAGTTCCAAAAAATCGCTTTTTGGCCTTCCGAAAAATTTCTTTTTTTGCCAAAAAATTGCGGGTGCCGCGAAACGTTGAAATTACGATGTTCTCGTCATAAGAACACTGCGCGCACATTTTCGCTTTAATTTCAGCCGATTCGGACGAAGTTGCAAAAAATCGCTTTTTGGCCTTCCGAAAAATTTCATTTTTTGCCAAAAAATTGCGGGTGCCGCGAAACGTTGAAATTACGATGTTCTCGTCATAAGAACACTGCGCGCACATTTTCGCTTTAATTTCAGCCGATTCGGACGAAGTTGCAAAAAATGGCTTTTTGGCCTTCCGAAAAATTTCATTTTTTGCCAAAAAATTGCGGGTGCCCCGAAACGTTGAAATTACGATGTTCTCGTCATAAGAACACTGCGCGCACATTTGCGCTTTAATTTCAGGCGATTCGGACGAAGTTCGAAAAAAATCGCATTTTGGCCTTCCGAAAAATTTATTTTTTGCTAAAAAATTGCGGGTGCCGCGAAACGTTGAAATTACGATGTTCTCGTCATAAGAACACTGCGCGCACATTTGCGCTTTAATTTCAGGCGATTCGGACGAAGTTGGAAAAAATCGCTTTTTGGCCTTTCAAAAAATTTTATTTTTTGGTAAAAAATTGCGAGTGCCCCGAAACGTTGAAATTACGATGTTCTCGTCATAAGAACACTGCGCGCACACTTGCGCTTTAATTTCAGGCGATTCGGACGAAGTTGCAAAAAATCGCTTTTTGGCCTTCCGAAAAATTTCATTTTTTGCCAAAAAATTGCGGGTGCCGCGAAACGTTGAAATTACGATGTTATCGTCATAAGAACACTGCGCGCACATTTGCGCTTTAATTTCAGCCGATTCGGACGAAGTTCCAAAAAATCGCTTTTTGGCCTTGGGAAAAAATTCATTTTTTGCCAAAAAAATTGCGAGTGCCCCGAAACGTTGAAATTACGATGTTATCGTCATAAGAACACTGCGCGCACATTTGCGCTTTAATTTCAGCCGATTCGGACGAAGTTCCAAAAAAATCGCTTTTTGGCCTTGGGAAAAATTCATTTTTTGCCAAAAAATTGCGGGTGCCCCGAAACGTTGAAGTTAGGATGTTCTCGTCATAAGAACACTGCGCGCACTTTTGCGCTTTATTTTCAGCCGATTCGGACGAAGTTGCAAAAAATCGCTTTTTGGCGTTCCGAAAAATTTCATTTTTTGCCAAAAAATTGCGAGTGCCGCGAAACGTTGAAATTACGATGTTCTCGTCATAAGAACACTGCGCGCACATTTGCGCTTTAATTTCAGCCGATTCAGACGAAGTTCCAAAAAATCGCTTTTTGGCCTTGGGAAAAAATTCATTTTTTGCCAAAAATTTGCGGGTACCCCGAAACGTTGAAGTTACGATGTTCTCGTCATAAGAACACTGCGCGCACTTTTGCGCTTTAATTTCAGCCGATTCGGACGAAGTTGCAAAAAATCGCTTTTTGGCCTTCCGAAAAATTTCATTTTTTGCCAAAAAATTGCGGGTGCCCCGAAACGTTGAAATTACGATGTTCTCGTCATAAGAACACTGCGCGCACATTTGCGCTTTAATTTCAGCCGATTCGGACGAAGTTCCAAAAAATCGCTTTTTGGCCTTGGGAAAAAATTCATTTTTTTCCAAAAAATTGCGGGTGCCCCGAAACGTTGAAGTTACGATGTTCTCGTCATAAGAACACTGCGCGCACATTTTCGCTTTAATTTCAGCCGATTCAGACGAAGTTCCAAAAAATCGCTTTTTCGCCTTCCGAAAAATTTCATTTTTTGCCAAAAAATTGCGAGTGCCGCGAAACGTTGAAATTACGATGTTCTCGTCATAAGAACACTGCGCGCACATTTGCGCTTTAATTTCAGACGATTCGGACGAAGTTCCAAAAAATCGCTTTTTGGGGTTCCGAAAAATGTCAGTTTTTGATTAAAAATGGCGGGCTCCGCGAAACGTTCAAATTACGATGTTCTCGTGATAAGGACACTGCGCGCACATTTGCGCTTTAATTTCAGCCGATTCGGACGAAGTTCCAAAAAATCGCTTTTTGGCCTTCCGAAAAATTTCATTTTTTGCTAAAAAATTGCGAGTGCTGCGAAACGTTGAAATTGCGATGTTCTCGTCATAAGAACAGTGCGCGCACATTTGCGCTTTAATTTCAGGCGATTCGGACGAAGTTCCAAAAAAATCGCATTTTGGCCTTCCGAAAAATTCATTTTTTGCTAAAAAATTGCGGGTGCCCCGAAACGTTGAAATTACGATGTTCTCGTCATAAGAACACTGCGCGCACATTTGCGCTTTAATTTCAGGCGATTCGGACGAAGTTGCAAAAAATCGCTTTTTGGCCTTGGGAAAAATTTCATTTTTTGCCAAAAAATTGCGGGTGCCCCGAAACGTTGAAATTACGATGTTCTCGTCATAAGAACACTGCGCGCACATTTGCGCTTTAATTTCAGCCGATTCGGACGAAGTTCCAAAAAATCGCTTTTTGGCCTTGGGAAAAAATTCATTTTTTGCCAAAAAATTGCGGGTGCCCCGAAACGTTGAAGTTACGATGTTCTCGTCATAAGAACACTGCGCGCACTTTTGCGCTTTAATTTCAGCCGATTCGGACGAAGTTGCAAAAAATCGCTTTTTGGCCTTCCGAAAAATTTCATTTTTTGGCAAAAAATTGCGAGTGCCGCGAAACGTTGAAATTACGATGTTCTCGTCATAAGAACACTGCGCGCACATTTGCGCTTTAATTTCAGCCGATTCAGACGAAGTTCCAAAAAATCGCTTTTTCGCCTTCCGAAAAATTTCATTTTTTGCCAAAAAATTGCGAGTGCCGCGAAACGTTGAAATTACGATGTTCTCGTCATAAGAACACTGCGCGCACATTTGCGCTTTAATTTCAGACGATTCGGACGAAGTTCCAAAAAATCGCTTTTTGGCCTTCCGAAAAATTTCTTTTTTTGCCAAAAAATTGCGGGTGCCGCGAAACGTTGAAATTACGATGTTCTCGTCATAAGAACACTGCGCGCACATTTTCGCTTTAATTTCAGCCGATTCGGACGAAGTTGCAAAAAATCGCTTTTTGGCCTTCCGAAAAATTTCATTTTTTGCCAAAAAATTGCGGGTGCCGCGAAACGTTGAAATTACGATGTTCTCGTCATAAGAACACTGCGCGCACATTTTCGCTTTAATTTCAGCCGATTCGGACGAAGTTGCAAAAAATCGCTTTTTGGCCTTCCGAAAAATTTCATTTTTTGCGAAAAAATTGCGGGTGCCCCGAAACGTTGAAATTACGATGTTCTCGTCATAAGAACACTGCGCGCACATTTGCGCTTTAATTTCAGGCGATTCGGACGAAGTTCGAAAAAAATCGCATTTTGGCCTTCCGAAAAATTTATTTTTTGCTAAAAAATTGCGGGTGCCGCGAAACGTTGAAATTACGATGTTCTCGTCATAAGAACACTGCGCGCACATTTGCGCTTTAATTTCAGGCGATTCGGACGAAGTTGGAAAAAATCACTTTTTGGCCTTTCGAAAAATTTTATTTTTTGGTAAAAAATTGCGAGTGCTGCGAAACGTTGAAATTACGATGTTCTCGTCATAAGAACACTGCGCGCACATTTGCGCTTTAAAATCAGCCGATTCGGACGAAGTTGCAAAAAATCGCTTTTTGGCCTTCCGAAAAATTTCATTTTTTGCGAAAAAATTGCGGGTGCCCCGAAACGTTGAAATTACGATGTTCTCGTCATAAGAACACTGCGCGCACATTTGCGCTTTAATTTCAGCCGATTCGGACGAAGTTCCAAAAAATCGCTTTTTGGCCTTGGGAAAAATTCATTTTTTGCCAAAAAAATTGCGGGTGCCCCGAAACGTTGAAGTTAGGATGTTCTCGTCATAAGAACACTGCGCGCACTTTTGCGCTTTATTTTCAGCCGATTCGGACGAAGTTGCAAAAAATCGCTTTTTGGCGTTCCGAAAAATTTCATTTTTTGCCAAAAAATTGTGAGTGCCGCGAAACGTTGAAATTACGATGTTCTCGTCATAAGAACACTGCGCGCACATTTGCGCTTTAATTTCAGCCGATTCAGACGAAGTTCCAAAAAATCGCTTTTTGGCCTTGGGAAAAAATTCATTTTTTGCCAAAAATTTGCGGGTACCCCGAAACGTTGAAGTTACGATGTTCTCGTCATAAGAACACTGCGCGCACTTTTGCGCTTTAATTTCAGCCGATTCGGACGAAGTTGCAAAAAATCGCTTTTTGGCCTTCCGAAAAATTTCATTTTTTGCCAAAAAATTGCGGGTGCCCCGAAACGTTGAAATTACGATGTTATCGTCATAAGAACACTGCGCGCACATTTGCGCTTTAATTTCAGCCGATTCGGACGAAGTTCCAAAAAATCGCTTTTTGGCCTTGGGAAAAATTCATTTTTTGCCAAAAAATTGCGGGTGCCCCGAAACGTTGAAGTTAGGATGTTCTCGTCATAAGAACACTGCGCGCACTTTTGCGCTTTATTTTCAGCCGATTCGGACGAAGTTGCAAAAAATCGCTTTTTGGCGTTCCGAAAAATTTCATTTTTTGCCAAAAAATTGCGAGTGCCGCGAAACGTTGAAATTACGATGTTCTCGTCATAAGAACACTGCGCGCACACACATTTGCGCTTTATTTTCAGCCGATTCAGACGAAGTTCCAAAAAATCGCTTTTTGGCCTTGGGAAAAAATTCATTTTTTGCCAAAAATTTGCGGGTACCCCGAAACGTTGAAGTTACGATGTTCTCGTCATAAGAACACTGCGCGCACTTTTGCGCTTTAATTTCAGCCGATTCGGACGAAGTTGCAAAAAATCGCTTTTTGGCCTTCCGAAAAATTTCATTTTTTGCCAAAAAATTGCGAGTGCCGCGAAACGTTGAAATTACGATGTTCTCGTCATAAGAACACTGCGCGCACATTTGCGCTTTAATTTCAGCCGATTCGGACGAAGTTCCAAAAAATCGCTTTTTGGGGTTCCGAAAAATGTCATTTTTTGATTAAAAATTGCGGGCTCCGCGAAACGTTCAAATTACGATGTTCTCGTGATAAGGACACTGCGCGCACATTTGCGCTTTAATTTCAGCCGATTCGGACGAAGTTCCAAAAAATCGCTTTTTGGCCTTCCGAAAAATTTCATTTTTTGCTAAAAAATTGCGAGTGCTGCGAAACGTTGAAATTGCGATGTTCTCGTCATAAGAACAGTGCGCGCACATTTGCGCTTTAATTTCAGGCGATTCGGACGAAGTTCCAAAAAAATCGCATTTTGGCCTTCCGAAAAATTCATTTTTTGCTAAAAAATTGCGGGTGCCCCGAAACGTTGAAATTACGATGTTCTCGTCATAAGAACACTGCGCGCACATTTGCGCTTTAATTTCAGGCGATTCGGACGAAGTTGCAAAAAATCGCTTTTTGGCCTTGGGAAAAATTTCATTTTTTGCCAAAAAATTGCGGGTGCCCCGAAACGTTGAAATTACGATGTTCTCGTCATAAGAACACTGCGCGCACATTTGCGCTTTAATTTCAGCCGATTCGGACGAAGTTCCAAAAAATCGCTTTTTGGCCTTCGGAAAAAATTCATTTTTTGCCAAAAAATTGCGGGTGCCCCGAAACGTTGAAGTTACGATGTTCTCGTCATAAGAACACTGCGCGCACTTTTGCGCTTTAATTTCAGCCGATTCGGACGAAGTTGCAAAAAATCGCTTTTTGGCCTTCCGAAAAATTTCATTTTTTGCCAAAAAATTGCGAGTGCCGCGAAACGTTGAAATTACGATGTTCTCGTCATAAGAACACTGCGCGCACATTTTCGCTTTAATTTCAGCCGATTCGGACGAAGTTGCAAAAAATCGCTTTTTGGCCTTCCGAAAAATTTCATTTTTTGCCAAAAAATTGCGGGTGCCGCGAAACGTTGAAATTACGATGTTCTCGTCATAAGAACACTGCGCGCACATTTTCGCATTAATTTCAGCCGATTCGGACGAAGTTCCAAAAAATCGCTTTTTGGCCTTCCGAAAAATTTCATTTTTTGCCAAAAAATTGCGGGTGCCCCGAAACGTTGAAATTACGATGTTCTCGTCATAAGAACACTGCGCGCACATTTGCGCTTTAATTTCAGGCGATTCGGACGAAGTTCGAAAAAAATCGCATTTTGGCCTTCCGAAAAATTTATTTTTTGCTAAAAAATTGCGGGTGCCGCGAAACGTTGAAATTACGATGTTCTCGTCATAAGAACACTGCGCGCACATTTGCGCTTTAATTTCAGGCGATTCGGACGAAGTTGGAAAAAATCGCTTTTTGGCCTTTCGAAAAATTTTATTTTTTGGTAAAAAATTGCGAGTTCCCCGAAACGTTGAAATTACGATGTTCTCGTCATAAGAACACTGCGCGCACACTTGCGCTTTAATTTCAGGCGATTCGGACGAAGTTGCAAAAAATCGCTTTTTGGCCTTCCGAAAAATTTCATTTTTTGCCAAAAAATTGCGGGTGCCGCGAAACGTTGAAATTACGATGTTATCGTCATAAGAACACTGCGCGCACATTTTCGCTTTAATTTCAGCCGATTCGGACGAAGTTGCAAAAAATCGCTTTTTGGCCTTCCGAAAAATTTCATTTTTTGCGAAAAAATTGCGGGTGCCCCGAAACGTTGAAATTACGATGTTCTCGTCATAAGAACACTGCGCGCACATTTGCGCTTTAATTTCAGGCGATTCGGACGAAGTTCGAAAAAAATCGCATTTTGGCCTTCCGAAAAATTTATTTTTTGCTAAAAAATTGCGGGTGCCGCGAAACGTTGAAATTACGATGTTCTCGTCATAAGAACACTGCGCGCACATTTGCGCTTTAATTTCAGGCGATTCGGACGAAGTTGGAAAAAATCACTTTTTGGCCTTTCGAAAAATTTTATTTTTTGGTAAAAAATTGCGAGTGCTGCGAAACGTTGAAATTACGATGTTCTCGTCATAAGAACACTGCGCGCACATTTGCGCTTTAAAATCAGCCGATTCGGACGAAGTTGCAAAAAATCGCTTTTTGGCCTTCCGAAAAATTTCATTTTTTGCGAAAAAATTGCGGGTGCCCCGAAACGTTGAAATTACGATGTTCTCGTCATAAGAACACTGCGCGCACATTTGCGCTTTAATTTCAGCCGATTCGGACGAAGTTCCAAAAAATCGCTTTTTGGCCTTGGGAAAAATTCATTTTTTGCCAAAAAAATTGCGGGTGCCCCGAAACGTTGAAGTTAGGATGTTCTCGTCATAAGAACACTGCGCGCACTTTTGCGCTTTATTTTCAGCCGATTCGGAGGAAGTTGCAAAAAATCGCTTTTTGGCGTTCCGAAAAATTTCATTTTTTGCCAAAAAATTGTGAGTGCCGCGAAACGTTGAAATTACGATGTTCTCGTCATAAGAACACTGCGCGCACATTTGCGCTTTAATTTCAGCCGATTCAGACGAAGTTCCAAAAAATCGCTTTTTGGCCTTGGGAAAAAATTCATTTTTTGCCAAAAATTTGCGGGTACCCCGAAACGTTGAAGTTACGATGTTCTCGTCATAAGAACACTGCGCGCACTTTTGCGCTTTAATTTCAGCCGATTCGGACGAAGTTGCAAAAAATCGCTTTTTGGCCTTCCGAAAAATTTCATTTTTTGCCAAAAAATTGCGGGTGCCCCGAAACGTTGAAATTACGATGTTATCGTCATAAGAACACTGCGCGCACATTTGCGCTTTAATTTCAGCCGATTCGGACGAAGTTCCAAAAAATCGCTTTTTGGCCTTGGGAAAAATTCATTTTTTGCCAAAAAATTGCGGGTGCCCCGAAACGTTGAAGTTAGGATGTTCTCGTCATAAGAACACTGCGCGCACTTTTGCGCTTTATTTTCAGCCGATTCGGACGAAGTTGCAAAAAATCGCTTTTTGGCGTTCCGAAAAATTTCATTTTTTGCCAAAAAATTGCGAGTGCCGCGAAACGTTGAAATTACGATGTTCTCGTCATAAGAACACTGCGCGCACACACATTTGCGCTTTATTTTCAGCCGATTCAGACGAAGTTCCAAAAAATCGCTTTTTGGCCTTGGGAAAAAATTCATTTTTTGCCAAAAATTTGCGGGTACCCCGAAACGTTGAAGTTACGATGTTCTCGTCATAAGAACACTGCGCGCACTTTTGCGCTTTAATTTCAGCCGATTCGGACGAAGTTGCAAAAAATCGCTTTTTGGCCTTCCGAAAAATTTCATTTTTTGCCAAAAAATTGCGAGTGCCGCGAAACGTTGAAATTACGATGTTCTCGTCATAAGAACACTGCGCGCACATTTGCGCTTTAATTTCAGCCGATTCGGACGAAGTTCCAAAAAATCGCTTTTTGGGGTTCCGAAAAATGTCATTTTTTGATTAAAAATTGCGGGCTCCGCGAAACGTTCAAATTACGATGTTCTCGTGATAAGGACACTGCGCGCACATTTGCGCTTTAATTTCAGCCGATTCGGACGAAGTTCCAAAAAATCGCTTTTTGGCCTTCCGAAAAATTTCATTTTTTGCTAAAAAATTGCGAGTGCTGCGAAACGTTGAAATTGCGATGTTCTCGTCATAAGAACAGTGCGCGCACATTTGCGCTTTAATTTCAGGCGATTCGGACGAAGTTCCAAAAAAATCGCATTTTGGCCTTCCGAAAAATTCATTTTTTGCTAAAAAATTGCGGGTGCCCCGAAACGTTGAAATTACGATGTTCTCGTCATAAGAACACTGCGCGCACATTTGCGCTTTAATTTCAGGCGATTCGGACGAAGTTGCAAAAAATCGCTTTTTGGCCTTGGGAAAAATTTCATTTTTTGCCAAAAAATTGCGGGTGCCCCGAAACGTTGAAATTACGATGTTCTCGTCATAAGAACACTGCGCGCACATTTGCGCTTTAATTTCAGCCGATTCGGACGAAGTTCCAAAAAATCGCTTTTTGGCCTTCGGAAAAAATTCATTTTTTGCCAAAAAATTGCGGGTGCCCCGAAACGTTGAAGTTACGATGTTCTCGTCATAAGAACACTGCGCGCACTTTTGCGCTTTAATTTCAGCCGATTCGGACGAAGTTGCAAAAAATCGCTTTTTGGCCTTCCGAAAAATTTCATTTTTTGCCAAAAAATTGCGAGTGCCGCGAAACGTTGAAATTACGATGTTCTCGTCATAAGAACACTGCGCGCACATTTGCGCTTTAATTTCAGCCGATTCAGACGAAGTTCCAAAAAATCGCTTTTTCGCCTTCCGAAAAATTTCATTTTTTGCCAAAAAATTGCGAGTGCCGCGAAACGTTGAAATTACGATGTTCTCGTCATAAGAACACTGCGCGCACATTTTCGCTTTAATTTCAGCCGATTCGGACGAAGTTGCAAAAAATCGCTTTTTGGCCTTCCGAAAAATTTCATTTTTTGCCAAAAAATTGCGGGTGCCGCGAAACGTTGAAATTACGATGTTCTCGTCATAAGAACACTGCGCGCACATTTTCGCATTAATTTCAGCCGATTCGGACGAAGTTCCAAAAAATCGCTTTTTGGCCTTCCGAAAAATTTCATTTTTTGCCAAAAAATTGCGGGTGCCCCGAAACGTTGAAATTACGATGTTCTCGTCATAAGAACACTGCGCGCACATTTGCGCTTTAATTTCAGGCGATTCGGACGAAGTTCGAAAAAAATCGCATTTTGGCCTTCCGAAAAATTTATTTTTTGCTAAAAAATTGCGGGTGCCGCGAAACGTTGAAATTACGATGTTCTCGTCATAAGAACACTGCGCGCACATTTGCGCTTTAATTTCAGGCGATTCGGACGAAGTTGGAAAAAATCGCTTTTTGGCCTTTCGAAAAATTTTATTTTTTGGTAAAAAATTGCGAGTTCCCCGAAACGTTGAAATTACGATGTTCTCGTCATAAGAACACTGCGCGCACACTTGCGCTTTAATTTCAGGCGATTCGGACGAAGTTGCAAAAAATCGCTTTTTGGCCTTCCGAAAAATTTCATTTTTTGCCAAAAAATTGCGGGTGCCGCGAAACGTTGAAATTACGATGTTATCGTCATAAGAACACTGCGCGCACATTTGCGCTTTAATTTCAGCCGATTCGGACGAAGTTCCAAAAAATCGCTTTTTGGCCTTGGGAAAAAATTCATTTTTTGCCAAAAAAATTGCGAGTGCCCCGAAACGTTGAAATTACGATGTTATCGTCATAAGAACACTGCGCGCACATTTGCGCTTTAATTTCAGCCGATTCGGACGAAGTTCCAAAAAAATCGCTTTTTGGCCTTGGGAAAAATTCATTTTTTGCCAAAAAATTGCGGGTGCCCCGAAACGTTGAAGTTAGGATGTTCTCGTCATAAGAACACTGCGCGCACTTTTGCGCTTTATTTTCAGCCGATTCGGACGAAGTTGCAAAAAATCGCTTTTTGGCGTTCCGAAAAATTTCATTTTTTGCCAAAAAATTGCGAGTGCCGCGAAACGTTGAAATTACGATGTTCTCGTCATAAGAACACTGCGCGCACATTTGCGCTTTAATTTCAGCCGATTCAGACGAAGTTCCAAAAAATCGCTTTTTGGCCTTGGGAAAAAATTCATTTTTTGCCAAAAATTTGCGGGTACCCCGAAACGTTGAAGTTACGATGTTCTCGTCATAAGAACACTGCGCGCACTTTTGCGCTTTAATTTCAGCCGATTCGGACGAAGTTGCAAAAAATCGCTTTTTGGCCTTCCGAAAAATTTCATTTTTTGCCAAAAAATTGCGGGTGCCCCGAAACGTTGAAATTACGATGTTCTCGTCATAAGAACACTGCGCGCACATTTGCGCTTTAATTTCAGCCGATTCGGACGAAGTTGCAAAAAATCGCTTTTTGGCCTTCCGAAAAATTTCATTTTTTGCCAAAAAATTGCGAGTGCCGCGAAACGTTGAAATTACGATGTTCTCGTCATAAGAACACTGCGCGCACATTTTCGCTTTAATTTCAGCCGATTCAGACGAAGTTCCAAAAAATCGCTTTTTCGCCTTCCGAAAAATTTCATTTTTTGCCAAAAAATTGCGAGTGCCGCGAAACGTTGAAATTACGATGTTCTCGTCATAAGAACACTGCGCGCACATTTGCGCTTTAATTTCAGACGATTCGGACGAAGTTCCAAAAAATCGCATTTTGGGGTTCCGAAAAATGTCAGTTTTTGATTAAAAATTGCGGGCTCCGCGAAACGTTCAAATTACGATGTTCTCGTGATAAGGACACTGCGCGCACATTTGCGCTTTAATTTCAGCCGATTCGGACGAAGTTCCAAATAATCGCTTTTTGGCCTTCCGAAAAATTTCATTTTTTGCTAAAAAATTGCGAGTGCTGCGAAACGTTGAAATTGCGATGTTCTCGTCATAAGAACAGTGCGCGCACATTTGCGCTTTAATTTCAGGCGATTCGGACGAAGTTCCAAAAAAATCGCATTTTGGCCTTCCGAAAAATTCATTTTTTGCTAAAAAATTGCGGGTGCCCCGAAACGTTGAAATTACGATGTTCTCGTCATAAGAACACTGCGCGCACATTTGCGCTTTAATTTCAGGCGATTCGGACGAAGTTGCAAAAAATCGCTTTTTGGCCTTGGGAAAAATTTCATTTTTTGCCAAAAAATTGCGGGTGCCCCGAAACGTTGAAATTACGATGTTCTCGTCATAAGAACACTGCGCGCACATTTGCGCTTTAATTTCAGCCGATTCGGACGAAGTTCCAAAAAATCGCTTTTTGGCCTTGGGAAAAAATTCATTTTTTGCCAAAAAATTGCGGGTGCCCCGAAACGTTGAAGTTACGATGTTCTCGTCATAAGAACACTGCGCGCACTTTTGCGCTTTAATTTCAGCCGATTCGGACGAAGTTGCAAAAAATCGCTTTTTGGCCTTCCGAAAAATTTCATTTTTTGCCAAAAAATTGCGAGTGCCGCGAAACGTTGAAATTACGATGTTCTCGTCATAAGAACACTGCGCGCACATTTGCGCTTTAATTTCAGCCGATTCAGACGAAGTTCCAAAAAATCGCTTTTTCGCCTTCCGAAAAATTTCATTTTTTGCCAAAAAATTGCGAGTGCCGCGAAACGTTGAAATTACGATGTTCTCGTCATAAGAACACTGCGCGCACATTTGCGCTTTAATTTCAGACGATTCGGACGAAGTTCCAAAAAATCGCTTTTTGGCCTTCCGAAAAATTTCTTTTTTTGCCAAAAAATTGCGGGTGCCGCGAAACGTTGAAATTACGATGTTCTCGTCATAAGAACACTGCGCGCACATTTTCGCTTTAATTTCAGCCGATTCGGACGAAGTTGCAAAAAATCGCTTTTTGGCCTTCCGAAAAATTTCATTTTTTGCCAAAAAATTGCGGGTGCCGCGAAACGTTGAAATTACGATGTTCTCGTCATAAGAACACTGCGCGCACATTTTCGCTTTAATTTCAGCCGATTCGGACGAAGTTGCAAAAAATCGCTTTTTGGCCTTCCGAAAAATTTCATTTTTTGCCAAAAAATTGCGGGTGCCCCGAAACGTTGAAATTACGATGTTCTCGTCATAAGAACACTGCGCGCACATTTGCGCTTTAATTTCAGGCGATTCGGACGAAGTTCGAAAAAAATCGCATTTTGGCCTTCCGAAAAATTTATTTTTTGCTAAAAAATTGCGGGTGCCGCGAAACGTTGAAATTACGATGTTCTCGTCATAAGAACACTGCGCGCACATTTGCGCTTTAATTTCAGGCGATTCGGACGAAGTTGGAAAAAATCGCTTTTTGGCCTTTCGAAAAATTTTATTTTTTGGTAAAAAATTGCGAGTGCCGCGAAACGTTGAAATTACGATGTTCTCGTCATAAGAACACTGCGCGCACATTTGCGCTTTAAAATCAGCCGATTCGGACGAAGTTGCAAAAAATCGCTTTTTGGCCTTCCGAAAAATTTCATTTTTTGCGAAAAAATTGCGGGTGCCCCGAAACGTTGAAATTACGATGTTCTCGTCATAAGAACACTGCGCGCACATTTGCGCTTTAATTTCAGCCGATTCGGACGAAGTTGCAAAAAATCGCTTTTTGGCCTTCCGAAAAATTTCATTTTTTGCTAAAAAAATTGCGGGTGCCCCGAAACGTTGAAATTACGATGTTCTCGTCATAAGAACACTGCGCGCAAATTTGCGCTTTAATTTCAGCCGATTCGGACGAAGGTTCAAAAAATCGCTTTTTGGCCTTGGGACATCGTAATTTTGCCTTTTCGCGGCAGCCGCAATTTTTTTAGCAAAAAATGACATTTTTCGGAAGGCCAAAAAGTGAGTTTTTGGAACTTTGGCCTAATAAGCTGCCTCGTCAACAATTTTCCCTACGCGTTACCCTCGATTTTTCGAAAATATAATATATCGAAAAAATGTGTCTTTCGTGTTTTTTGGCCTCAGAATTCGATTCTAATTTTTTTTACGCGATTTGAAAATTTTTGCGTAGGGAAATCAACAAGAAATCTCTAAAATTGCAAAATAGGAGTTGGATTTGGGAGTTGGGGTTGGGGTTGGGGTAGGAGTTGGGTACCCTGGAACTCTAAATCGAAATCTATTTTCCCATGGGTATTACCCTCGCTTTGAAATATCGATTTTTGAATTTTTTACAAAAAATCGCCTAAAGGTATAAGGTAACAACAGCGTTTTAGTGACTTCGAAACTCTTCCTTCATTTTTTCCCCGATCTGAGTCCGGGTAACTCTTGTAACTTCAAGAGATTGAAAGGGTAAGGCACAAAAAAATACACGTATGCCCTGATAAATGAGCCACCTTCTGTAAAAATTTCAGCCTAAAATATTAAAACTCCTTGATTTTAAAAATGTCTTAACGCAAAAAGTAGGGTTTTTATCGCAGTAGGGAAATCAACAAAAATCGTTTTTCGCCAATTTTGTTCAGGTGTTTGGCTCTCGTCCAATGAAAACTTCAGGAGAGATAGAATTTTTGACGGGCTACACGGTGATTTATTTGGATTTGCTTACCCTTGCATATTTTTGGATTTATAGTCATTTTAGACTCAAAATAGTAGAGAAATCAACAAAAATTTGCATTTGCATAAAAACGAGAAAATTCAAATTAAATCCGCCAAACTTTAGGGATCTATTTCTTGAACTAAACCGCAACTTTGCACAAAAAATGACATGATAAGAATCACATTTGTCAATAAAATCTTCGTTTAAAGTTTTTCCGACACAAAAAGTTAATGAGTCTTGACTTTGCAATCATTTACACACAAATATTCACTCAAAAACGCTTCTAAAATCTTCCAGATTATAAAACATTAAACACTGGAAAATATTCAATCTATCCAATACAAATTTAATAGATATGGATATTTTTTTTTTTTAATTTTTCAGCAGTAAGTTGAAATCACCAAAAATGCACCTAAAACTTCCTGGTTTCCTGAGCATGACGCAGCTAGGACACCAGTGTACTGAGTAAGGAGAGCCATGATGCTTCCCACCTCTTACTAGGCAACGAAATGTATTAATGTTTTGAGGAAAACTTTATCACTCACCAATATAATTAAGCTGAGCAACAACTAAAACTCTTTTCAGTCTGTGAAAATTTTGTTTCTATGTGCATATTTTACATACAGGTTCATTAATTACTGTGTATATGATTTACCTTATAAAGAGAGCAACATGTGGAGCACATGGATCCTGAAACCAGTAACAGTCATGTAAGCTGTTTTTGTCTGATCTTCAGGCATTTACTACTGGTAATGAAATGTTACAAATAGATTGAAGCTTCACAAATATCGGGAATAAAAAAAGTTGGTCCTTTCCAGGCATGTGGCACAAGATAATTTGGTTTTATAAACTGGGTTGATAATGTGAATTGGCCACCGTAAAGAGATTCAAGAGCTTTCGCTCCGACGAAGGGCTAACGCTCGAAACGTCGGCTCTTGAATCTCTTTACGGTGGCCAATTCACATTATCAACCCAGTTGATAAAACCAAATTATATTGTTATACTTCCCACCGACGCAGCACCACAGTTTCATTAGAAACTTACCCCCGCTATTCATGTGGCACAAGAACTGAGTTTACTGCCAGGAAAATAACATTTCATGTACGGGCCAGACCAGGCAACTCATCTGCTAACTAACTCATACGGAAAGTCAAATAAGACAAGCATGCAGCTGTCTTTGGAAAGCAAAGTTTGAGAGCTATTTGCCTGAAGGAAAAGCTGGAATTTGTTGTGCTTTTAAGCCCTGCTCATGCCTACCTTCTCACATGTTATTTAAAGTTAAGTGTTTGAATCTGAGCTGTCCTTTTACTCATACCTGAACAATAAAGGGCCACTTGTATTGATTGCTTCCAGTCAAATTCACCTGGCAGAATAACAACAGCACTGGATGAGATCCTGTGCAAAAAAAACTATGAAAAAACCTGTGAATGTACTGTCATAAATGACCACCCTGTGAATTTTGTATCAGCTAAATGTGCTCAAAATCACAAAATTATGATTCTTAATTTACACAGGTTTTGATTATGTGAAAAGTTTTCAAAATGCCACACCCAATGGAAAACCTGTGAAAAACCCTCACGTTTTTTTTTTAGGTTTTTCACATGTTCTCATCCAAACAAATATGCAGGCTAGACAGCAACTGTAATTTAAACATTAAATCACATGAAGACATGGCCACATTGTAACAGTGGTAAATCTGATGATGAGTACAATAAAGTCGTTGTTGTCATTATCTCTCATCTTGAAAATATATTTAAAGAAAAGTCACCCTAACACGGAAATTCTGTTAATGAAAACAATATTTATGTCAAGATTGGAACATATACATACTTAAAGGAACACAGTAACCTGGTGCACATGTGCATTAGATACCATTTCATAGTAAATTTGCATATCACACTTTATCGTGATCCATACTGTTTTAACCAAATATGATAAAATAATATCGCAGGATGAGCAAAAGCACACTTGAAGACAGGTTTTTGGTAAAAGATTGAAAATCGAGTGAGACACTGGGAAGAATGTAGCAGTTAATTTATATGTACTTGACGCTTACCTTTGATTTCAGGTTGAGATAAACTTTTTTCAAAGTGAGAAAACTAGTGTCCAGGTCAGCTCGGTCCCAAAGCTGACTGTGTCCCTTTAAATGGATGGATTAATGGTTTTGCGCATGTGCAAGCTATAGCGTAGCCCATTAGACTCCATTGTCAAAGAACAATCGAGAGCATGCAAATGACATTTGCGGGAAAATTGCCTTTGAAAATTTCACAGCCATTTGCGAAAACATGGCAATAGAGGTGTTATTTCATGTTTGAATTTGTTTTGTTTGTTAATACTCTGATGCTCTAAGTACCTTGTTCACTTAATCAGTATCGCAAAAATCCCGGAAAACTCAAGTTCAAAACAGTTTATGCACTTATGTATGTATGTAAACGCTACCATGAATACATCTTGAAAGAATGACGCAAACGTTTTTCGGAAATGTCAACGGATTTTCACAGAAAATGTGAAACTTAGTGTTGAACATCAAATTTATTTTTGACCCATTGAATTTATTCTGGACACAGGCAGATTTCACAACTCGAAAGTGATTCGTTCATGGACAATAGAGTTGAATAGGCTTCCACATGCGCCAAACCGTGAACCTGTCCCTTTAAGGCTCTGCCAGTTTTAAACATACCTCAGCCTGCTTTGAGTTTTTGCCTTCTGATATGAAAAACTTGGTTTTTAGTAGCTGCACAGAGCACCTCCTATAAGATATTGAAATACTGAGAATTAAATTTGCAGCTTTAAACCTATTCTAAGATATTATACATTTTATATTGTACTTGGTAAGAAACTGAAACAAGAACATGAATAAACATGAAACTTAGAGGCTCAATTAGCTGAATGAGAGATTTTGTTGAATATTTTTTTCAGTGCAATGTGTTCTAACCAACCTGACAAAGCAGTCATGTAGAGAAATGGGATGTCCATCTATCCACACAGTCATTTGGTGATTAATAACACTGCCTACAGAAAACTGCCAGCAGCTAAAACAAATTGGTCTAGTTCAAAGTGAACCAAGTGAACCAAATTGATCTAGTTCAAAGTGAACCAAACAATACCATCTCAAAGATTTAAATGAATGTCTAAACTTGTCTATTTACAAGCTATAAAGAAGTATAATAAATTGAAAGTAATTGGGGTTTGAGCACATGGCAAAGTTTTCCCCTACATAAAGTATGAAACTTATGACAGCTCTATGATTCCTGTAATGTTGTTTTTTTTTAAGTAAGTAGTAAGTGGAGGAAAAAGAAAATGAAAGAAAGAAAATGTTGCAAGCACAAGTTTTCAGAAACTAATACAATTCCTGGACATACCACAGTTCAAATACACAAGCTTTCTTTTCAAATTTCCATACCCTTATAAACTCTTGTTTTTGGGCCATCGTAACTTGACTAATAATAGTAAACAAACTGCGGTGTTAACATTCCAATATGCATTATTTCGGAAGGTTTTCCATACCCTTGTTTAGCACTAAATGATTGATTGTAGATATGAAAGTCATCCCAGTTGATAAACCTGTAACCCAGTTTTGCTCTCAAAGCTGGCCTTTGCCCAAGCCGGAAGAAAACTCCACTCAGCCACTGAAAAAACAAAAAAGGAACCAACAACAAAAATACATTAAAATACAAGCTCGCATAATTTTCAAACCTGCAGCAAGGACCAAACTATGATTTACCATCTTCCTTTCAAGTATAATTCAATTGTCTTAATTGCTTACTTATTGTTGCTCATTGACCTACTTGAGAGGGAAATAGAGCTGTCCTATTGTTTTCAACCTCTGACATATGTTTTGGGTCCATAATCCACAATCTGAATTCCTCTTGACTTTCACTATGCAACAAACACAGCACATCATTGATTAAAGCATGGTTATGATAGTTTAGGAAAAGCAAGAATTGGAAAGATTTCTATCAAACTCCATAAATTATTATGGAAGGACAAAATCTGGCATTAAAACCTTGATTAACTTGAAGAGAGGCAAGAACACAATTCAGTGAACCCACCCAGGGCTTCAACCCAGATTCATAGTCCAACATTCCATCAACTTAGTCTTTAAATCTTTTGCTACAAAGGTACATAACTGAAAAATCTCTACAAATGACAAATGACAAACTTAACACACTCACTTGTTTGGCTCCCTGTCATACAAAAGATACCATTCATAACAGAATGGGCTGTGCAGTACACTGATATGCCTCACACTCTAAAACAAAAACAAATAAACTGAACCAAGGATATGAAATAGTACTTTCCAGGCACGTAAATTTTCTAACAAGCTCCTGAAGAACTCTTCCATGTTATGTGGGTAAACAAATAATATTTGCATTTTACATTACTGTACTGAGTTGCTAGCATTTCAAGTTTACTGTTACAAACCTTTTGTCTAGAATAACCAGGGTCCTAAATTATCTACACCAAATGGTTAGGTATCTGATCCTTGGTTTAGCTTTAGGATAGTAACTTTTAAGATTGTACCTTTGACATCTGTTCATCTTTCAATATGAAAAATTGTTTAAAAGAAGATGATAATAACGATATTTTTGTGGGAGATTTTGCTCCCAGCAGGTGGTTTAGGCAGATGTAAGTTCCTATCACTGGTGTAAAATCAGGGTTTTATCAAAAAGGAATCTAAAGTTGGGTGACTACATTTTGGAAGGCGAACTGGTAAAAATGTAATGTGAAAGGTGTATGCAAGTTGCATCAACCCGACATTATATTTCCACTCATTTCCATGTTATTGCAACGAAATAATATGTGACAATAACCTAGGTCTGTCTTCAAACCCCAAAGTGCAACCGGTAGAGCAGCAATTTGTGTTAGCTTGTATTTCTACTACAATTATTATTGGTCTGCTAGTATTTCAGATGATACTGTTTAGGGGGCTAGGAGCACTGTTCCTGTTTCTTGCTTGGTTGTCATCTCAAAGTGTAGCAAGCCACTCATGTGAGGCCTGTGAGAGCTTCTACCAGACTCCCTGAAGCTACTAACCTGAGTGCTGTACAAGCTGCCTGTGATTGGTCCAACAGAGTGAAATCCTGGCTTTGGACAGTGTAAGATAGCACTGTTGAAACTAAGAACATGAACAACAAACATACGTGTAAGCAGACAGTAAAGGTTAGAGCCAGCATCAACTGAAAAAAATAATTTACAAGTGAACAAGACTTGTTGGGATTCTCTTAGGATTTGCATTTCTCACTTGATTAATTCTCTCAGCCCTTTAATTAAATACATGACATAGATATTTAGAGTAGAAATAGTTAAGTGTGCTACTTGCCTTTTGTTCTTGAGCAAACAGTCATTTGGGTAACACCAATCCACACTTGTGTTAGACACCAAATGTTCCACAACTATCTAAAGCAAAAAATAGATCTCAAATGGAAACATTGTAAAAATATACAGGCAACCATAATAAAAGCTAAAGTAACATATGGTCTTGTTAGTTTAAACTGAGTTGTTCCAAATCTAATGCCTTTGTTTTAGGAGACTATTGGACTTTATTTAGCTTAATAAATTTAGAAGACAACCTTAACTTCACTGTAAGGTCTTGATTAATCCTTCGTTCACTTAAAATCTTAACTTACCGAATGTCGTGTAGTAAACAAAGTTCCGTCACCTTCTTGACTTGAATATCTTTGTTCAGAAATTAACAAGAAAAGATAACTTAAGCTTTAATATTATAGTTATAGAAAATCTCACTCACAAATCACATTTGCACAACACCGAAAACAAAGCCGGCAATTACCGCCATATTTCCTCGCTGAAAGCGTTGTGATACGACAATAAAAGGTTTAGCAGGGTAATGAAGAAAGTATACTCTACGTCTGGTCGCATTAGAAATAAGCAGTTGCTGAAAAAATTTCAACAAATATCTACAAAATATTTTCCCGCAACTAACACCGCCATCCTTGAATTGCTTGTTAGTCCCTAGACTGTCCTCGAAAAAAGCAAAACGTGACGTAGACATCGAAATTTATCAGAGGTGAAACTACTCAAACGAATGCTCACACTGTGAGTCAGGATCATATTCAGGGACCGCGGTGCCGGGGGGGGTGGGGGGAGGTCGTTTCCTGATTTTGGGTCAGTCGGTCCAAAAGAAAAGGCCCAAAACAAAATAGTTGCAAAAGGGTCGAATGGCCAGGGGGCAGCAACATGTACAAAAAGAGAGTGTTTGCATATTTCCCTCAAAGGCGGAAAGCCTCTCTTGAGGGAGAATGGCACTTTTTCTTTGTAGTTAAAGTTAAAACTAAAAATCTGTATGGGTAAAACAATTTCTGCATTTCAGATTAAAAGCGAAAAATAGTTTGGCTGGGTCACATTTTTTCCATTTCTCACATTTGGGTCCCAAGGAAGTTTGCGACTCCAACTTCGACTCTGTCGCTTGTGAAACCCAGCCTTAAGAAAAATATTCACTTCGCAAAAGCAGTGTAAAGAGAAGCTATGAAGAATAACACAAGTAAATGAAGGTTAAAAACAAAACGAGAACTCACAATATTTTCACATAATTTATTTTTAATATTGAATTGGTTTTCATTCGCTTTTTTGCAAAAGGAATTCTTTTCTTTTTACATTCCTTGTTTTTCCTTGCATTGAAAATAATTTTTTCTATTTTTATTAACCGGAACCTTTTTATTTCAAACATTAAACTAAAACTTTGTCTGTAGGACTAAAGCTCGTGCTGCAACACAGAACACGATGCACTCTATCACAGTTCAGTTAGATCAAGAAATTTTGAATCGACGTTCATTTCTTGGCAACTAACATATCGGAGTTAAACTTATGTCGCAGATATTTATGAATCTCGGCTGCACGCCAGTAGTTCTTCTCTCAAGCTCGGATGGCGTGCTGTAAAATAATGATAAATAAAAAGTTAATGAAATTCATGTGAACCAGGTCCTCTTAGTAACTTTCCCTCTTAGTTACGCTCTCCTCATTGCTTACCCTCTTCACTAAACTGAAAGTGTAGGCAAATCAACAACACTCTGTTTTTTTTAATTAAATACATTAACACGATATTGGGGATACAAAAACCACTCTAATCGAAAGAGAACAATAGTACTTTCATCCCCAATATCATAAATACCCTTACCCTCACGTTTTAGGCGAGTTATTAGCTTTAGGGTAACTTAGTGTAGGCAAATCAACAACACTTCCGGTCTAGAATTTAAAAAATCGTAAAAAATTTAATTTATAAACTAATAAACTGAAATTTGGCATGATAATAAAGGAAAGGAAGTAGCACCTATTAGAAAAAATTGGGCTTGCCAGACTTTGATACTGGCGAGAAATTTTAAGTCAAGTCGCAGGTATCTTTCAGTGGTGACTAAATGACGTTCCCTTTCACGTCACCCTTCGGTACGTAAGTACACGCTTGTTTTTTCTCCGTTGTTTTTGCTATTTGGCACCCTTAAACCACTTCGCACAACCAATCTAACTATCAGAAAAGGTGCATAAGGTACTCGGGTAAATTACTATCATGTTTTTTTTCTGATCGAACAATTGCTTTTGCGCAGGCTTACGGTCAAAAGTTAAGGGTGCTATATTTGACCACATGTATGATTTACAACTTGAGGGCTTTTATTGTTGCTGGTGTGTTAGATGAGGTCGTAAGGAACCGTTTAGAGTTGATTTGGTTTAATTTGGTTCCTTCGTTTATGATTTATGACGTTATTTTCATTGTTCTGTTGATCATCTATTGTGACGTCATTTCTTCACGGGGGGTCGCATACTTTATATTGATTTGTAGTCCGTCAAGTATGCTACCTTCCTGTCACATTTCATTGCAATCGGTTAAATCCCCTTAAAGTTATTAACGGTTAAAGTTTTATCCAAGATGGAGGGACGCATAACTTGATACCAGTACCCAAACTCGGCATTTTCAACACAAGAGAAAACTGAGAATGAGTAAAACTTTAACCGCTTATAACTCTTAAAGGATATGGTGTTAGACTTTGAAACTCACAGACATAATAGAATAGGCCAAGGTCAAACTCTATAGGTTGTAGGTTTCACCCAACGCTGCAATGCCTGTAAGTACGAAAGTAAAGCGCAAATAACTTTAACACGATTTTACGAATTGGCTTGAAATTGACAGACATTGTAAAACATGGTAAAGACTCTCTATGGAGCATATTGCTTAGGCCCGCACTATAATGCCTGTAAGCTTCAAATTTTAGATTTGCTTTATCTGTATTTATTGCAATATTTTTGCTATGACTTACTTGACTTATTTCCTATTTCTCCTCTGGGAGAATAGGGCTATGAGGCACCCTTAAACACTACGCAAAAGCAAAACAAATACTGGAAGAGGTGTCTAATTTCTAGTCGGCCTTTTCAAGACACTCTCTTCCAATATTACTGTGTTGCTTGTGCGTAGGCTCTGGTCAGAAAAAGGGTGCTATGACAAGTTTAACAAGTTTAAAAATCGGCGAAAACATTTTCACTAGCAATCAGTTCGAAATCCTGGATAGAGAAAAAATGTTCTATGACTCTTTGTATAAAACAAAAGACGTTAACCCAGAAAAATTCCAAAATTCGATTTTCTTCAACTCAGAAAACATAACTACACTAACCGACGAAGAGAGAACATCTTGTGAAGGTCTAGTCACTGAAAATGAATCTGCAAAGAAATGACAAACAGTTTCAATTATGCTTTTCAAACAGGAACGCTCTCAATAAGTCAAAGAAGAGGAATCATCTCACTCATTCCAAAAAAGAACAAAGACAAAACCATTTTAGAGAACCTGAGGCCGATTTCACTGCTAAACGTAGACTACAAAATCCTCACCAAAACTATAGCAAAGAGAATCGAGAAAGTGCTACCCAATATTATAAACATTGATCAAACTGGCTACGTCAAAAGTCGTTATATTGGTGAGAACGTCCGCCTTATACAAGATGTACTCCATTTTACAGATCAAACCAAGCAAAAAGGTATAGCTATTTTCCTTGATTTCAAAAAAGCCTTTGACTCTATTGAATGGCCTTACCTCAGCGCGGCCCTTGAATCATTTTAACTTTGGACCGGACATTTTGAATTGGATCAAAATATTTTACAAGGACGTCTCTAGTTGCGTCATTAATAATGGTCATGCTTCTACCTATATTTTTCCTCTACAAAGAGGAGTTCGCCAGGGCTGTCCCCTCTCGGGAATACTCTTCGTGTTGGGAATTGAACTATTCACAAGAGCCCTGTTATATTGAAAAAATCGACAAAATTATCTTCCACTTTATTTGGGATGGTAAAGCTCCAAAAATCAAAAGAAAGACTATAATTAGCGAAAAAAAAGACGGTGGGCTAAGAATATGTGATTTCGAAATTATGGAAAAAGCTCTTAAGATAGCCTGGATCAACAGAATTCATAATCAATGGCATGCTTCGTGGAAAATTATACCAAACCATCTTTTGGAATGTCACGGAGGTCTCGCATTCTTGATGAATTGCAGGTATGACACAAAAACACTGACGCTCGACAACCTCCCTGATTTCTATCGTTCAATTCTCGAATATTGGCAATATTTTAAAACGCTATCCAGTAATAAGAAAGATATCAAAGACGAAGTTTTATGGAATAACTGCAATATTCTAATTGATAAAAAACCCGTCTTCTTTAGAAACTGGTTTTCCAAAGACATCGTTCACTTACAACATGCAATGAACACGGAAAATTTTATACCCTCGACGAGTTCAAAGCAAAATATAACCTGGAGGTGCCTTTCACGATTTTCTATGGTCTTATTGAAGCTATCCCTAACGCGTGGAAAAGCAAACTTAAACGGTGTGGTCAAATCGAAAGCGTTAAACAAATAGATAAAAAAATATTGTCTACAAACTCAATTTACTCAACTATCTTAAATAACATCTTTGTACAGCCAACTTCACAAAGCAAGATCCTGCACCATAACTTTACTGAGAGTAATGTTCACAAAGTCTACCAACTTCCTTTTACGATTACAAAAGAGGTCAAAATCATAATGTTCCAATACAAAATTATTCACAATATACTTCCCACACAAATGAGTCTACACCGTGATGGTATTTCAGACAGCGACCTCTGTTCCTTTTGCAAAATCGAAAAACAGACCATAAACCATTTGTTAGTCGATTGTAGTAAGACCGTGTCTTTCTGGAAAATATTTCAAGACTGGTGGCTTGGAAAAACGCAAGAAAGGCTATCCCTAAACCAGAGCCAAATACTCTACGGCTTTTTCGAAAAAACATCACATTGGCAGGCACTAAACTAGTCAATTATACTAGCAAAGTATCACATCTTTTGCTCAAACGGCCACCAGGATGAACCGAGCTTTCAAAGCTTTCTTTTAAGAGTGCAAGACAAACTACAAATACTTAAAGAAATCGCGACTGCCAAAAAAACACTAGAAAAATACAATCTCAGATAGTCAGTTTTGCATTAATAGCTACTAGCCAAGAGTAATCATCTCATTTCCTATACTATCTGTAGCTAGAAGACAAAAAAAAAACAAATGAAAAAAAAAATTAAAATAAACAAAACGAAAGAAAAAAAAGGTGCTATGACTGACCTTTTTTATGTTGTGGGACCTCTTTCTTGCATTTAGAGGTCCCCTTGTGATTGCTTTTTTGACATTTTTGTGAGCATGCTGAATGCCATTATTTTCAGTTTTCCGAACGTCATTTTCGTATAGTTCAAGACATCTCTCTACAGCATCGCTAAAATGTTTTCAAAACTACAAGAATTTATCCAACGCGAGATCTCGGGTGACGTGGGGGCACTCAATGAGAGCGGGCTAGAGAATGTTACATCCGAACAGCCGAGGCTGGTCAACCCTTCGCTCATCGAATTACAGTTGAAGCAGAGGAAGGCAACAGATCTGCGCCGAAGTCATGGGCTTGGAAACTGTTGCCTAACTCTGCGACGATTTTATTAACACCACCAACACATTGTGCATGAAGACTCACCAGAAGTCGCTTACTCCAATCACGCTGGAACCAACTGACTACGGTGACACCCTTCTGCACCTGATGCGTGGGGTTGCGGAGAGGATGCCAATCATCGAACAGAAGTTTGGGGCGGCCGCAGAAGATCAAGCGGTCGCTGGTTCGTCACAACAACCAGAGCCAACAACTTCAAGCTGTGTCGTCAGCGCGCCCTCAGGTTTGTCAACCACAACCCCTGCATCCAGTGTAAATAGTGTATATAGTGTACAGTCTGCAAGAATTAGTGCCAGCGCCCCGTCAACTGTAACCACGACGGTACCTTCGCCAACTCCTGCGACGCCCAGCACAAGTGCCTCTCCTCGAAGACCTAGTCAGAAGAGGAGCAGCGAACCCTCTACAGCGAGCTCGCCGACAACTGGCTCGAGACCCAGTAAGAGGGCCAGACCAGGGCCAGGGCCAGACCAGGGCAAGATCCTGCCCTGTGTGCAAAGAGAAGGTCGTCCACCTTAGACACCATTTGATCTGCGTCCACTCCAATAAAAATGAGAGAATACCGGTTGCCAGGATTGAATCCTTGATCCGGGCCGCCATACACGGTAAGTCGACCTCGGCGGGCAATGTCACACGAACGAATAAAAACGAGTCTGAAAGATCTTATCAGAGGCAGAAGCACGTGTGCCCAATTTGCCAAGTCGTACTTATTTCTCATCGCATCTTCAGCGCATCCATAAGCTGCAGAAGAACAGCGAGGAATATGAAGATGCGATGGAAAATAAACGTCCCTACATGGGCAGGCGCAAGGAGTTCCGCAAGATTGTGAAGAAGATGAGAAAAGATAAACAGAAGACAAACAAAGAGCAGCAGGTGGTTGAGAAGCCAGCCGGCCCCTCTGCTCCGAGGAAGAAGCACCCGCTGGAGATAATCGCGGAGGAGGAAAATCTCTCGGAAATTTCCGACGACGATTTCCCTGATGTGATACAACCAACGCCGACTCGGCCTGCAGGAAAGGCGGCACCAGCGGCTGCAGCCTCCACATCTGCCTCTAAAACAACTGCTCCTCCTCTACCTCCTCCTCCTCATCCTCGCCAAATCGTCTGAAATTAAAGCGCAAATGTGCGCGCAGTGTTCTTATGACGAGAACATCGTAATTTCAACGTTTCGCGGCACCCGCAATTTTTTAGCAAAAAATGAAATTTTTCGGAAGGCCAAAAAGCGATTTTTTTGCAACTTTGTCCGAATCGGCTGAAATTAAAGCGCAAATGTGCGCGCAGTGTTCTTATGACGAGAACATCGCAATTTCAACGTTTCGCGGCACCCACAATTTTTTAGCAAAAAATGAAATTTTTCGGAAGGCCAAAAAGCGATTTTTTTGCAACTTCGTCCGAATCGGCTGAAATCAAAGCGCAAATGTGCGCGCAGTGTTCTTATGACGAGAACATCGTAATTTCAATGTTTCGCGGCACTCGCAATTTTTTAGCAAAAAATGAAATTTTTCGGAAGGCCAAAAAGTGATTTTTTTGGAACTTTGACCGAATCGAATCAAATTAAAGCGCAAATGTGCGCGCAGTGTTCTTATGACGAGAACGTCGTAATTTCAACGTTTCGCGGTACGCGCAATTTTTTAGCAAAAAATGAAATTTTTCGGAAGGCCAAAAAGCGATTTTTTGCAACTTCGTCCGAATCGGCTGAAATTAAAGCGCAAATGTGCGCGCAGTGTTCTTATGACGAGAACATCGTAATTTCAACGTTTCCGGGCACCCGCAATTTTTTGGCAAAAAATTACATTTTTCGGAAGGCCTAAAAGCGATTTTTTGGAACTTCGTCCGAATCGCCTGAAATTAAAGCGCAAATGTGCGCGCAGTGTTCTTATGACGAGAACATCGTAATTTCAACGTTTCGGGGCACCCGCAATTTTTTGCCAAAAAATGAAATTTTTCGGAAGGCCAAAAAGCGATTTTTTGCAACTTCGTCCGAATCGGCTGAAATTAAAGCGCAAATGTGCGCGCAGTGTTCTTATGACGAGAACATCGTAATTTCAACGTTTCGGGACACCCGCAATTCTTTAGCAAAAAATGAAAGTTTTCGGAAGGCCAAAAAGCGATTTTTTGGAACTTCGTCCGAATCGGCTGAAATTAAAGCGCAAATGTGCGCGAAGTGTTCTTATGACGAGAACATCGTAATTTCAACGTTTCGCGGCACCCGCAATTTTTTAGCAAAAAATTAAAGTTTTCGGAAGTCCAAAAAGTGATTTTTTTTTAACTTCGTCCGAATCGGCTGAAATTAAAGGGCAAATGTGCACGCAGTGTTCTTATGACGAGAACATCGTAATTTCAACGTTTCGGGGCACCCGCAATTTTTTGGCAAAAAATGAAATTTTTGGAAGGCCAAAAAGCGATTTTTTGGAACTTCGTCCGAATCGGCTGAAATTAAAGCGAAAATGTGCGCGCAGTGTTCTTATGACGAGAACATCGTAATTTCAACGTTTCGCGGCACCCGCAATTTTTTGGCAAAAAATGAAATTTTTCGGAAGGCCAAAAAGCGATTTTTTGCAACTTCGTCCGAATCGGCTGAAATTAAAGCGCAAATGTGCACGCAGTGTTCTTATGACGAGAACATCGTAATTTTAACGTTTCGGGGCACTCGCAATTTTTTGGCGAAAATGAAATTTTTCGGAAGGCCAAAAAGTCGTCCGAATCGGCTGAAATTAAAGCGCAAATGTGCGCGCAGTGTTCTTATGACGAGAACATCGTAACTTCAACGTTTCGGGGCACCCGCAATTTTTTAGGAAAAAATGAAATTTTTCGGAAGGCCAAAAAGTGATTTTTTTCACTTTGTACGAATCGGCTGAAATTAAAGCGCAAATGTGCGCGCAGTGTTCTCATGACGAGAACATCGTAATTTCAACGTTTCGCGGCACCCGCAATTTTTTAGCAAAAAATGAAATTTTTCAGAAGGCCAAAAAGCGATTTTTTGCAACTTCGTCCGAATCGGCTGAAATTAAAGCGAAAATGTGCGCGCAGTGTTCTCATGACGAGAACATCGTAATTTCAACGTTTCGCGGCACCCGCAATTTTTTAGCAAAAAATGAAATTTTTCAGAAGGCCAAAAAGCGATTTTTTGGAACTTCGTCCGAATCGGCTGAAATTAAAGCGCAAATGTGCGCAATTTTTTAGCAAAAAATGAAATTTTTCGGAAGGCCAAAAAGTGATTTTTTTCACTTTGTACGAATCGGCTGAAATTAAAGCGCAAATGTGCGCGCAGTGTTCTTATGACGAGAACATCGTAATTTCAACGTTTCGGGGCACCCGCAATTTTTTGGCAAAAAATGAAATTTTTCGGAAGACCAAAAAGCGATTTTTTGCAACTTCGTCCGAATCGGCTGAAATTAAAGCGAAAATGTGCGCACAGTGTTCTCATGACGAGAACATCGTAATTTCAACGTTTCGCGGCACCCGCAATTTTTTAGCAAAAAATGAAATTTTTCAGAAGGCCAAAAAGCGATTTTTTGGAACTTCGTCCGAATCGGCTGACATTAAAGCGCAAATGTGGGCGCAGTGTTCTTATGACGAGAACATCGTAATTTCAACGTTTCGGGGCACCCGCAATTTTTTAGCAAAAAATGAATTTTTTCGGAAGGCCAAAAAGTGATTTTTTTCACTTTGTACGAATCGGCTGAAATTAAAGCGCAAATGTGCGCGCAGTGTTCTTATGACGAGAACATCGTAATTTCAACGTTTCGGGGCACCCGCAATTTTTTGGCAAAAAATGAAATTTTTCGGAAGACCAAAAAGCGATTTTTTGGAACTTCGTCCGAATCGGCTGAAATTAAAGCGCAAATGTGCGCGCAGTGTTCTTATTACGAGAACATCGTAATTTCAACGTTTCGCGGCACCCGCAATTTTTTAGCAAAAAATGAAATTTTTCGGAAGGCCAAAAGGCGATTTTTTGCAACTTCGTCCGAATCGGCTGAAATTAAAGCGCAAATGTGCGCGCAGTGTTCTTATGACGAGAACATCGTAATTTCAACGTTTCGCGGCACTCGCAATTTTTTAGCAAAAAATGAAATTTTTCGGAGGGCCAAAAAGCGATTTTTGGAACTTCGTCCGAATCGGCTGAAATTAAAGCGCAAATGTGCGCGCAGTGTTCTTATGACGAGAACATCGTAATTTATACGTTTCGCGGCACCCGCAATTTTTTAGCAAAAAATGAAATTTTTCGGAAGGCCAAAAAGCGATTTTTGTGCAACTTTGTCCGAATCGGCTGAAATTAAAGCGCAAATGTGCGCGCAGTGTTCTTATGACGAGAACAGCGAAATTTTGACGTTTCGAGGCACTCGCAATATTTTGGAAAAAATGAAATTTTTCGGAAGGCAAAAAAGCGATTTTTTGGTACTTCGTCCGAATCGGCTGAAATTAAAGGGCAAATTTGCGCGCAGTGTTCTTATGACGAGAACATCGTAATTTCAACGTTTCGGGGCACCCGAAATTTTTTAGCAAAAAATGAAATTTTTCGGAAGGCCAAAAAGCGATTTTTTGCAACTTCGTCCGAATCGGCTGAAATTATTGCGCAAATGTGCGCGCAGTGTTCTTATGACGAGAACATCGTAATTTCAACGTTTCGCGACACCCGCAATTTTTTAGCAAAAAGTGAATTTTTCGGAAGACCAAAAAGCGATTTTTTTGGAACTTCGTCCGAATCGGCTGAAATTAAGCGCAAATCTGCGCGCAGTGTTCTTATGACGATAACATCGTAATTTTAACGTTTCGGGGCACTCGCAATTTTTTGGCGAAAATGAAATTTTTCGGAAGGCCAAAAAGCGACTTTTTGGAACTTCGTCCGAATCGGCTGAAATTAAAGCGCAATTGTGCGCGCAGTGTTCTTATGACGAGAACATCGTAACTTCAACGTTTCGGGGCACCCGCAATTTTTTGGCAAAAAATGAAATTTTTCGGAAGGCAAAAACTGATTTTTTTCACTTTGTCCGAATCGGCTGAAATTAAAGCGCAAATGTGCCCGCAGTGTTCTTATGACGAGAACATCGTAATTTCAACGTTTCGGGGCACCCGCAATTTTTTGGCAAAAAATGAAATTTTTCGGAAGGCCAAAAAGCGATTTTTTGCAACTTTGTCCGAATCGGCTGAAATTAAAGCGCAAATGTGCGCGCAGTGTTCTTATGACGAGAACATCGTAATTTTAACGTTTCGGGGCACTCGCAATTTTTTGCCGAAAATGAAATTTTTCGGAAGGCCAAAAAGCGACTTTTTGGTACTTCGTCCGAATCGGCTGAAATTAAAGCGCAAATGTGCGCGCAGTGTTCTTATGACGAGAACATCGTAATTTCAACGTATCGGGGCACCCGCAATTTTTCACCAAAAAATGAAATTTTTCGGAAGGCCAAAAAGCGATTTTTGTGCAACTTTGTCCGAATCGCCTGAAATTAAAGCGCAAATGTGCGCGCAGCGTTCTTATGACGAGAACATCTTAATTTCAACGCTTCGGGGCACCCGCAATTTTTTAGCAAAAAATGAAATTTTTCGGAAGGCCAAAAAGCGATTTTTTGCAACTTCGTCCGAATCGTCTGAAATTAAAGCGCAAATGTGCGCGCAGTGTTCTTATGACGAGAACATCGTAATTTCAACGTTTCGGGGCACCCGCAATTTTTTGGCAAAAAATGAAATTTTTGGAAGGCCAAAAAGCGATTTTTTGGAACTTCGTCCGAATCGGCTGAAATTAAAGCGAAAATTTGCGCGCAGTGTTCTTATGACGAGAACATCGTAATTTCGACGTTTCGCGGCACCCGCAATTTTTTAGCAAAAAATGAAATTTTTCGGAAGGCCAAAAAGCGATTTTTTGCAACTTCGTCCGAATCGGCTGAAATTAAAGCGCAAATGTGCACGCAGTGTTCTTATGACGAGAACATCGTAATTTTAACGTTTCGGGGCACTCGCAATTTTTTGGCGAAAATGAATTTTTTCGGAAGGCCAAAAAGTCGTCCGAATCGGCTGAAATTAAAGCGCAAATGTGCGCGCAGTGTTCTTATGACGAGAACATCGTAACTTCAACGTTTCGGGGCACCCGCAATTTTTTAGCAAAAAATGAAATTTTTCGGAAGGCCAAAAAGTGATTTTTTTCACTTTGTACGAATCGGCTGAAATTAAAGCGCAAATGTGCGCGCAGTGTTCTTATGACGAGAACATCGTAATTTCAACGTTTCGGGGCACCCACAATTTTTTGGCAAAAAATGAAATTTTTGGGAAGGCCAAAAAGCGATTTCTTGGAACTTCGTCCGAATCGGCTTAAATTAAAGCGCAAATGTGCGCGCAGTGTTCTTATGACGAGAACATCGTAATTTTAACCTTTCGGGGCACTCGCAATTTTTTGCCGAAAATGAAATTTTTCGGAAGGCCAAAAAGTCGTCCGAATCGGCTGAAATTAAAGCGCAAATGTGCGCGCAGTGTTCTTATGACGAGAACATCGTAACTTCAACGTTTCGGGGCACCCGCAATTTTTTAGCAAAAAATGAAATTTTTCGGAAGGCCAAAAAGTGATTTTTTTCACTTTGTACGAATCGGCTGAAATTAAAGCGCAAATGTGCGCGCAGTGTTCTTATGACGAGAACATCGTAATTTCAACGTTTCGGGGCACCCGCAATTTTTTGGCAAAAAATGAAATTTTTCGGAAGACCAAAAAGCGATTTTTTGCAACTTCGTCCGAATCGGCTGAAATTAAAGCGAAAATGTGCGCGCAGTGTTCTCATGACGAGAACATCGTAATTTCAACGTTTCGCGGCACCCGCTTTTTTTTAGCAAAAAATGAAATTTTTCAGAACGCCAAAAAGCGATTTTTTGGAACTTTGTCCGAATCGGCTGAAATTAAAGCGCAAATGTGCGCAATTTTTTAGCAAAAAATGAAATTTTTCGGAAGGCCAAAAAGCGATTTTTTGGAACTTCGTCCGAATCGGCTGAAATTAAAGCGCAAATGTGGGCGCAGTGTTCTTATGACGAGAACATCGTAATTTCAACGTTTCGGGGCACCCGCAATTTTTTAGCAAAAAATCAATTTTTTCGGAAGGCCAAAAAGTGATTTTTTTCACTTTGTACGAATCGGCTGAAATTAAAGCGCAAATGTGCCCGCAGTGTTCTTATGACGAGAACATCGTAATTTCAACGTTTCGGGGCACCCGCAATTTTTTGGCAAAAAATGAAATTTTTCGGAAGGCCAAAAAGCGATTTTTTGCAACTTCGTCCGAATCGGCTGAAATTAAAGCACAAATGTGCGCGCAGTGTTCTTATGACGAGAACATCGTAATTTTAACGTTTCGCGGCACTCGCAATTTTTTGCCGAAAATGAAATTTTTCGGAAGGCCAAAAAGCGACTTTTTGGTACTTCGTCCGAATCGGCTGAAATTAAAGCGCAAATGTGCGCGCAGTGTTCTTATGACGAGAACATCGTAATTTCAACGTATCGGGGCACCCGCAATTTTTCACCAAAAAATGAAATTTTTCGGAAGGCCAAAGAGCGATTTTTGTGCAACTTTGTCCGAATCGCCTGAAATTAAAGCGCAAATGTGCGCGCAGCGTTCTTATGACGAGAACATCTTAATTTCAACGCTTCGGGGCACCCGCAATTTTTTAGCAAAAAATGAAATTTTTCGGAAGGCCAAAAAGCGATTTCTTGCAACTTCGTCCGAATCGTCTGAAATTAAAGCGCAAATGTGCGCGCAGTGTTCTTATGACGAGAACATCGTAATTTCAACGTTTCGGGGCACCCGCAATTTTTTGGCAAAAAATGAAATTTTTGGAAGGCCAAAAAGCGATTTTTTGGAACTTCGTCCGAATCGGCTGAAATTAAAGCGAAAATGTGCGCGCAGTGTTCTTATGACGAGAACATCGTAATTTCAACGTTTCGCGGCACCCGCAATTTTTTAGCAAAAAATGAAATTTTTCGGAAGGCCAAAAAGCGATTTTTTGCAACTTCGTCCGAATCGGCTGAAATTAAAGCGCAAATGTGCACGCAGTGTTCTTATGACGAGAACATCGTAATTTTAACGTTTCGGGGAACTCGCAATTTTTTGGCGAAAATAAAATTTTTCGGAAGGCCAAAAAGTCGTCCGAATCGGCTGAAATTAAAGCGCAAATGTGCGCGCAGTGTTCTTATGACGAGAACATCGTAACTTCAACGTTTCGGGGCACCCGCAATTTTTTAGCAAAAAATGAAATTTTTCGGAAGGCCAAAAAGTGATTTTTTTCACTTTGTACGAATCGGCTGAAATTAAAGCGCAAATGTGCGCGCAGTGTTCTTATGACGAGAACATCGTAATTTCAACGTTTCGGGGCACCCGCAATTTTTTGGCAAAAAATGAAATTTTTGGGAAGGCCAAAAAGCGATTTCTTGGAACTTCGTCCGAATCGGCTTAAATTAAAGCGCAAATGTGCGCGCAGTGTTCTTATGACGAGAACATCGTAATTTTAACCTTTCGGGGCACTCGCAATTTTTTGCCGAAAATGAAATTTTTCGGAAGGCCAAAAAGTCGTCCGAATCGGCTGAAATTAAAGCGCAAATGTGCGCGCAGTGTTCTTATGACGAGAACATCGTAATTTCAACGTTTCGGGGCACCCGCAATTTTTTGGCAAAAAATGAAATTTTTCGGAAGACCAAAAAGCGATTTTTTGCAACTTCGTCCGAATCGGCTGAAATTAAAGCGAAAATGTGCGCGCAGTGTTCTCATGACGAGAACATCGTAATTTCAACGTTTCGCGGCACCCGCTTTTTTTTAGCAAAAAATGAAATTTTTCAGAACGCCAAAAAGCGATTTTTTGGAACTTCGTCCGAATCGGCTGAAATTAAAGCGCAAATGTGCGCAATTTTTTAGCAAAAAATGAAATTTTTCGGAAGGCCAAAAAGCGATTTTTTGGAACTTCGTCCGGATCGGCTGAAATTAAAGCGCAAATGTGGGCGCAGTGTTCTTATGACGAGAACATCGTAATTTCAACGTTTCGGGGCACCCGCAATTTTTTAGCAAAAAATGAATTTTTTCGGAAGGCCAAAAAGTGATTTTTATCACTTTGTACGAATCGGCTGAAATTAAAGCGCAAATGTGCGCGCAGTGTTCTTATGACGAGAACATCGTAATTTTAACGTTTCGCGGCACTCGCAATTTTTTGGCGAAAATGAAATTTTTCGGAAGGCCAAAAAGTCGTCCGAATCGGCTGAAATTAAAGCGCAAATGTGCCCGCAGTGTTCTTATGACGAGAACATCGTAACTTCAACGTTTCGGGGCACCCGCAAGTTTTTAGCAAAAAATGAAATTTTTCGGAAGGCCAAAAAGTGATTTTTTTCACTTTGTACGAATCGGCTGAAATTAAAGCGCAAATGTGCGCGCAGTGTTCTTATGACGAGAACATCGTAATTTCAACGTTTCGGGGCACCCGCAATTTTTTGGCAAAAAATGAAATTTTTGGGAAGGCCAAAAAGCGATTTCTTGGAACTTCGTCCGAATCGGCTTAAATTAAAGCGCAAATGTGCGCGCAGTGTTCTTATGACGAGAACATCGTAATTTTAACCTTTCGGGGCACTCGCAATTTTTTGCCGAAAATGAAATTTTTCGGAAGGCCAAAAAGTCGTCCGAATCGGCTGAAATTAAAGCGCAAATGTGCGCGCAGTGTTCTTATGACGAGAACATCGTAACTTCAACGTTTCGGGGCACCCGCAATTTTTTAGCAAAAAATGAAATTTTTCGGAAGGCCAAAAAGTGATTTTTTTCACTTTGTACGAATCGGCTGAAATTAAAGCGCAAATGTGCGCGCAGTGTTCTTATGACGAGAACATCGTAATTTCAACGTTTCGGGGCACCCGCAATTTTTTGGCAAAAAATGAAATTTTTCGGAAGACCAAAAAGCGATTTTTTGCAACTTCGTCCGAATCGGCTGAAATTAAAGCGAAAATGTGCGCGCAGTATTCTTATGACGAGAACATCGTAATTTCAACGTTTCGCGGCACCCGCAATTTTTTAGCAAAAAATGAAATTTTTCGGAAGGCCAAAAAGCGATTTTTTGCAACTTCGTCCGAATCGGCTGAAATTAAAGCGCAAATGTGCACGCAGTGTTCTTATGACGAGAACATCGTAATTTTAACTTTTCGGGGAACTCGCAATTTTTTGGCGAAAATGAAATTTTTCGGAAGGCCAAAAAGTCGTCCGAATCGGCTGAAATTAAAGCGCAAATGTGCGCGCAGTGTTCTTATGACGAGAACATCGTAACTTCAACGTTTCGGGGCACCCGCAATTTTTTAGCAAAAAATGAAATTTTTCGGAAGGCCAAAAAGTGATTTTTTTCACTTTGTACGAATCGGCTGAAATTAAAGCGCAAATGTGCGCGCAGTGTTCTTATGACGAGAACATCGTAATTTCAACGTTTCGGGGCACCCGCAATTTTTTGGCAAAAAATGAAATTTTTGGGAAGGCCAAAAAGCGATTTCTTGGAACTTCGTCCGAATCGGCTTAAATTAAAGCGCAAATGTGCGCGCAGTGTTCTTATGACGAGAACATCGTAATTTTAACCTTTCGGGGCACTCGCAATTTTTTGCCGAAAATGAAATTTTTCGGAAGGCCAAAAAGTCGTCCGAATCGGCTGAAATTAAAGCGCAAATGTGCGCGCAGTGTTCTTATGACGAGAACATCGTAATTTCAACGTTTCGGGGCACCCGCAATTTTTTGGCAAAAAATGAAATTTTTCGGAAGACCAAAAAGCGATTTTTTGCAACTTCGTCCGAATCGGCTGAAATTAAAGCGAAAATGTGCGCGCAGTGTTCTCATGACGAGAACATCGTAATTTCAACGTTTCGCGGCACCCGCTTTTTTTTAGCAAAAAATGAAATTTTTCAGAACGCCAAAAAGCGATTTTTTGGAACTTCGTCCGAATCGGCTGAAATTAAAGCGCAAATGTGCGCAATTTTTTAGCAAAAAATGAAATTTTTCGGAAGGCCAAAAAGCGATTTTTTGGAACTTCGTCCGAATCGGCTGAAATTAAAGCGCAAATGTGGGCGCAGTGTTCTTATGACGAGAACATCGTAATTTCAACGTTTCGGGGCACCCGCAATTTTTTAGCAAAAAATGAATTTTTTCGGAAGGCCAAAAAGTGATTTTTTTCACTTTGTACGAATCGGCTGAAATTAAAGCGCAAATGTGCCCGCAGTGTTCTTATGACGAGAACATCGTAATTTCAACGTTTCGGGGCACCCGCAATTTTTTGGCAAAAAATGAAATTTTTCGGAAGGCCAAAAAGCGATTTTTTGCAACTTCGTCCGAATCGGCTGAAATTAAAGCGCAAATGTGCGCGCAGTGTTCTTATGACGAGAACATCGTAATTTTAACGTTTCGGGGCACTCGCAATTTTTTGCCGAAAATGAAATTTTTCGGAAGGCCAAAAAGCGACTTTTTGGTACTTCGTCCGAATCGGCTGAAATTAAAGCGCAAATGTGCGCGCAGTGTTCTTATGACGAGAACATCGTAATTTCAACGTATCGGGGCACCCGCAATTTTTCACCAAAAAATGAAATTTTTCGGAAGGCCAAAAAGCGATTTTTGTGCAACTTTGTCCGAATCGCCTGAAATTAAAGCGCAAATGTGCGCGCAGCGTTCTTATGACGAGAACATCTTAATTTCAACGCTTCGGGGCACCCGCAATTTCTTAGCAAAAAATGAAATTTTTCGGAAGGCTAAAAAGCGATTTCTTGCAACTTCGTCCGAATCGTCTGAAATTAAAGCGCAAATGTGCGCGCAGTGTTCTTATGACGAGAACATCGTAATTTCAACGTTTCGGGGCACCCGCAATTTTTTGGCAAAAAATGAAATTTTTGGAAGGCCAAAAAGCGATTTTTTGGAACTTCGTCCGAATCGGCTGAAATTAATGCGAAAATGTGCGCGCAGTGTTCTTATGACGAGAACATCGTAATTTCAACGTTTCGCGGCACCCGCAATTTTTTTGGAAAAAATGAAATTTTTCGGAAGGCCAAAAAGCGATTTTTTGCAACTTCGTCCGAATCGGCTGAAATTAAAGCGCAAATGTGCGCGCAGTGTTCTTATGACGAGAACATCGTAATTTTAACGTTTCGCGGCACTCGCAATTTTTTGGCGAAAATGAAATTTTTCGGAAGGCCAAAAAGTCGTCCGAATCGGCTGAAATTAAAGCGCAAATGTGCCCGCAGTGTTCTTATGACGAGAACATCGTAACTTCAACGTTTCGGGGCACCCGCAATTTTTTAGCAAAAAATGAAATTTTTCGGAAGGCCAAAAAGTGATTTTTTTCACTTTGTACGAATCGGCTGAAATTAAAGCGCAAATGTGCGCGCAGTGTTCTTATGACGAGAACATCGTAATTTCAACGTTTCGGGGCACCCGCAATTTTTTGGCAAAAAATGAAATTTTTGGGAAGGCCAAAAAGCGATTTCTTGGAACTTCGTCCGAATCGGCTTAAATTAAAGCGCAAATGTGCGCGCAGTGTTCTTATGACGAGAACATCGTAATTTTAACCTTTCGGGGCACTCGCAATTTTTTGCCGAAAATGAAATTTTTCGGAAGGCCAAAAAGTCGTCCGAATCGGCTGAAATTAAAGCGCAAATGTGCGCGCAGTGTTCTTATGACGAGAACATCGTAACTTCAACGTTTCGGGGCACCCGCAATTTTTTAGCAAAAAATGAAATTTTTCGGAAGGCCAAAAAGTGATTTTTTTCACTTTGTACGAATCGGCTGAAATTAAAGCGCAAATGTGCGCGCAGTGTTCTTATGACGAGAACATCGTAATTTCAACGTTTCGGGGCACCCGCAATTTTTTGGCAAAAAATGAAATTTTTCGGAAGACCAAAAAGCGATTTTTTGCAACTTCGTCCGAATCGGCTGAAATTAAAGCGAAAATGTGCGCGCAGTGTTCTTATGACGAGAACATCGTAATTTCAACGTTTCGCGGCACCCGCAATTTTTTAGCAAAAAATGAAATTTTTCGGAAGGCCAAAAAGCGATTTTTTGCAACTTCGTCCGAATCGGCTGAAATTAAAGCGCAAATGTGCACGCAGTGTTCTTATGACGAGAACATCGTAATTTTAACGTTTCGGGGAACTCGCAATTTTTTGGCGAAAATGAAATTTTTCGGAAGGCCAAAAAGTCGTCCGAATCGGCTGAAATTAAAGCGCAAATGTGCGCGCAGTGTTCTTATGACGAGAACATCGTAACTTCAACGTTTCGGGGCACCCGCAATTTTTTAGCAAAAAATGAAATTTTTCGGAAGGCCAAAAAGTGATTTTTTTCACTTTGTACGAATCGGCTGAAATTAAAGCGCAAATGTGCGCGCAGTGTTCTTATGACGAGAACATCGTAATTTCAACGTTTCGGGGCACCCGCAATTTTTTGGCAAAAAATGAAATTTTTGGGAAGGCCAAAAAGCGATTTCTTGGAACTTCGTCCGAATCGGCTTAAATTAAAGCGCAAATGTGCGCGCAGTGTTCTTATGACGAGAACATCGTAATTTTAACCTTTCGGGGCACTCGCAATTTTTTGCCGAAAATGAAATTTTTCGGAAGGCCAAAAAGTCGTCCGAATCGGCTGAAATTAAAGCGCAAATGTGCGCGCAGTGTTCTTATGACGAGAACATCGTAATTTCAACGTTTCGGGGCACCCGCAATTTTTTGGCAAAAAATGAAATTTTTCGGAAGACCAAAAAGCGATTTTTTGCAACTTCGTCCGAATCGGCTGAAATTAAAGCGAAAATGTGCGCGCAGTGTTCTCATGACGAGAACATCGTAATTTCAACGTTTCGCGGCACCCGCTTTTTTTTAGCAAAAAATGAAATTTTTCAGAACGCCAAAAAGCGATTTTTTGGAACTTCGTCCGAATCGGCTGAAATTAAAGCGCAAATGTGCGCAATTTTTTAGCAAAAAATGAAATTTTTCGGAAGGCCAAAAAGCGATTTTTTGGAACTTCGTCCGAATCGGCTGAAATTAAAGCGCAAATGTGGGCGCAGTGTTCTTATGACGAGAACATCGTAATTTCAACGTTTCGGGGCACCCGCAATTTTTTAGCAAAAAATGAATTTTTTCGGAAGGCCAAAAAGTGATTTTTTTCACTTTGTACGAATCGGCTGAAATTAAAGCGCAAATGTGCCCGCAGTGTTCTTATGACGAGAACATCGTAATTTCAACGTTTCGGGGCACCCGCAATTTTTTGGCAAAAAATGAAATTTTTCGGAAGGCCAAAAAGCGATTTTTTGCAACTTCGTCCGAATCGGCTGAAATTAAAGCGCAAATGTGCGCGCAGTGTTCTTATGACGAGAACATCGTAATTTTAACGTTTCGGGGCACTCGCAATTTTTTGCCGAAAATGAAATTTTTCGGAAGGCCAAAAAGCGACTTTTTGGTACTTCGTCCGAATCGGCTGAAATTAAAGCGCAAATGTGCGCGCAGTGTTCTTATGACGAGAACATCGTAATTTCAACGTATCGGGGCACCCGCAATTTTTCACCAAAAAATGAAATTTTTCGGAAGGCCAAAAAGCGATTTTTGTGCAACTTTGTCCGAATCGCCTGAAATTAAAGCGCAAATGTGCGCGCAGCGTTCTTATGACGAGAACATCTTAATTTCAACGCTTCGGGGCACCCGCAATTTCTTAGCAAAAAATGAAATTTTTCGGAAGGCCAAAAAGCGATTTCTTGCAACTTCGTCCGAATCGTCTGAAATTAAAGCGCAAATGTGCGCGCAGTGTTCTTATGACGAGAACATCGTAATTTCAACGTTTCGGGGCACCCGCAATTTTTTGGCAAAAAATGAAATTTTTGGAAGGCCAAAAAGCGATTTTTTGGAACTTCGTCCGAATCGGCTGAAATTAATGCGAAAATGTGCGCGCAGTGTTCTTATGACGAGAACATCGTAATTTCAACGTTTCGCGGCACCCGCAATTTTTTTGCAAAAAATGAAATTTTTCGGAAGGCCAAAAAGCGATTTTTTGCAACTTCGTCCGAATCGGCTGAAATTAAAGCGCAAATGTGCACGCAGTGTTCTTATGACGAGAACATCGTAATTTTAACGTTTCGGGGCACTCGCAATTTTTTGGCGAAAATGAAATTTTTCGGAAGGCCAAAAAGTCGTCCGAATCGGCTGAAATTAAAGCGCAAATGTGCGCGCAGTGTTCTTATGACGAGAACATCGTAATTTTAACGTTTCGCGGCACTCGCAATTTTTTGGCGAAAATGAAATTTTTCCGAAGGCCAAAAAGTCGTCCGAATCGGCTGAAATTAAAGCGCAAATGTGCCCGCAGTGTTCTTATGACGAGAACATCGTAACTTCAACGTTTCGGGGCACCCGCAATTTTTTAGCAAAAAATGAAATTTTTCGGAAGGCCAAAAAGTGATTTTTTTCACTTTGTACGAATCGGCTGAAATTAAAGCGCAAATGTGCGCGCAGTGTTCTTATGACGAGAACATCGTAATTTCAACGTTTCGGGGCACCCGCAATTTTTTGGCAAAAAATGAAATTTTTGGGAAGGCCAAAAAGCGATTTCTTGGAACTTCGTCCGAATCGGCTTAAATTAAAGCGCAAATGTGCGCGCAGTGTTCTTATGACGAGAACATCGTAATTTTAACCTTTCGGGGCACTCGCAATTTTTTGCCGAAAATGAAATTTTTCGGAAGGCCAAAAAGTCGTCCGAATCGGCTGAAATTAAAGCGCAAATGTGCGCGCAGTGTTCTTATGACGAGAACATCGTAACTTCAACGTTTCGGGGCACCCGCAATTTTTTAGCAAAAAATGAAATTTTTCGGAAGGCCAAAAAGTGATTTTTTTCACTTTGTACGAATCGGCTGAAATTAAAGCGCAAATGTGCGCGCAGTGTTCTTATGACGAGAACATCGTAATTTCAACGTTTCGGGGCACCCGCAATTTTTTGGCAAAAAATGAAATTTTTCCGAAGACCAAAAAGCGATTTTTTGCAACTTCGTCCGAATCGGCTGAAATTAAAGCGAAAATGTGCGCGCAGTGTTCTCATGACGAGAACATCGTAATTTCAACGTTTCGCGGCACCCGCTTTTTTTTAGCAAAAAATGAAATTTTTCAGAAGGCCAAAAAGCGATTTTTTTGGAACTTCGTCCGAATCGGCTGAAATTAAAGCGCAAATGCGCGCAATTTTTTAGCAAAAAATGAAATTTTTCGGAAGGCCAAAGAGCGATTTTTTGGAACTTCGTCCGAATCGGCTGAAATTAAAGCGCAAATGTGGGCGCAGTGTTCTTATGACGAGAACATCGTAATTTCAACGTTTCGGGGCACCCGCAATTTTTTAGCAAAAAATGAATTTTTTCGGAAGGCCAAAAAGTGATTTTGTTCACTTTGTACGAATCGGCTGAAATTAAAGCGCAAATGTGCGCGCAGTGTTCTTATTACGAGAACATCGTAATTTCAACGTTTCGCGGCACTCGCAATTTTTTAGCAAAAAATGAAATTTTTCGGAAGGCCAAAAAGCGATTTTTGGAACTTCGTCCGAATCGGCTGAAATTAAAGCGCAAATGTGCGCGCAGTGTTCTTATGACGAGAAAATCGTAATTTCAACGTTTCGCGGCACCCGCAATTTTTTAGCAAAAAATCAAATTTTTCGGAAGACCAAAAAGCGATTTTTTGGAACTTCGTCCGAATCGGCTGAAATTAAAGCGAAAATGTGCGCTCAGTGTTCTTATGACGAGAACATCGTAATTTTGACGTTTCGAGGCACTCGCAATATTTTGGAATTTGCAACTTCGTCCGAAGCGGCTGAAATTAAAGCGCAAATGTGCGCGCAGTGTTCTTATGACGAGAACATCGTAATTTCAACGTTTCACGGCACCCGCAATTTCTTAGCAAAAAATCAAATTTTTCGGAAAACCAAAAAACAATTTTTGGAACTTCGTCCGAATCGCCTGAAATTAAAGCGCAAATGTGTGCGCAGTGTTCTTATGACGAGAACATCGTAATTTCAACGTTTCGGGGCACCCGCAATTTTTTGGCAAAAAATGAAATTTTTCGGAAGACCAAAAAGCGATTTTTTGCAACTTCGTCCGAATCGGCTGAAATTAAAGCGAAAATGTGCGCGCAGTGTTCTCATGACGAGAACATCGTAATTTCAACGTTTCGCGGCACCCGCAATTTTTTAGCAAAAAATGAAATTTTTCAGAAGGCCAAAAAGCGATTTTTTGGAACTTCGTCCGAATCGGCTGACATTAAAGCGCAAATGTGGGCGCAGTGTTCTTATGACGAGAACATCGTAATTTCAACGTTTCGGGGCACCCGCAATTTTTTAGCAAAAAATGAATTTTTTCGGAAGGCCAAAAAGTGATTTTTTTCACTTGGTACGAATCGGCTGAAATTAAAGCGCAAATGTGCGCGCAGTGTTCTTATGACGAGAACATCGTAATTTCAACGTTTCGGGGCACCCGCAATTTTTTGGCAAAAAATGAAATTTTTCGGAAGACCAAAAAGCGATTTTTTGGAACTTCGTCCGAATCGGCTGAAATTAAAGCGCAAATGTGCGCGCAGTGTTCTTATTACGAGAACATCGTAATTTCAACGTTTCGCGGCACCCGCAATTTTTTAGCAAAAAATGAAATTTTTCGGAAGGCCAAAAGGCGATTTTTTGCAACTTCGTCCGAATCGGCTGAAATTAAAGCGAAAATGTGCGCGCAGTGTTCTTATGACGAGAACATCGTAATTTCAACGTTTCGCGGCACCCGCAATTTTTTAGCAAAAAATGAAATTTTTCGGAAGGCCAAAAAGTGATTTTTTTCACTTTGTACGAATCGGCTGAAATTAAAGCGCAAATGTGCGCGCAGTGTTCTTATGACGAGAACATCGTAATTTCAACGTTTCGGGGCACCCGCAATTTTTTGGCAAAAAATGAAATTTTTCGGAAGACCAAAAAGCGATTTTTTGCAACTTCGTCCGAATCGGCTGAAATTAAAGCGAAAATGTGCGCGCAGTGTTCTTATGACGAGAACATCGTAATTTCAACGTTTCGCGGCACCCGCAATTTTTTAGCAAAAAATGAAATTTTTCGGAAGGCCAAAAAGCGATTTTTTGCAACTTCGTCCGAATCGGCTGAAATTAAAGCGCAAATGTGCACGCAGTGTTCTTATGACGAGAACATCGTAATTTTAACGTTTCGGGGAACTCGCAATTTTTTGGCGAAAATGAAATTTTTCGGAAGGCCAAAAAGTCGTCCGAATCGGCTAAAATTAAAGCGCAAATGTGCGCGCAGTGTTCTTATGACGAGAACATCGTAACTTCAACGTTTCGGGGCACCCGCAATTTTTTAGCAAAAAATGAAATTTTTCGGAAGGCCAAAAAGTGATTTTTTTCACTTTGTACGAATCGGCTGAAATTAAAGCGCAAATGTGCGCGCAGTGTTCTTATGACGAGAACATCGTAATTTCAACGTTTCGGGGCACCCGCAATTTTTTGGCAAAAAATGAAATTTTTGGGAAGGCCAAAAAGCGATTTCTTGGAACTTCGTCCGAATCGGCTTAAATTAAAGCGCAAATGTGCGCGCAGTGTTCTTATGACGAGAACATCGTAATTTTAACCTTTCGGGGCACTCGCAATTTTTTGCCGAAAAAGAAATTTTTCGGAAGGCCAAAAAGTCGTCCGAATCGGCTGAAATTAAAGCGCAAATGTGCGCGCAGTGTTCTTATGACGAGAACATCGTAATTTCAACGTTTCGGGGCACCCGCAATTTTTTGGCAAAAAATGAAATTTTTCGGAAGACCAAAAAGCGATTTTTTGCAACTTCGTCCGAATCGGCTGAAATTAAAGCGAAAATGTGCGCGCAGTGTTCTCATGACGAGAACATCGTAATTTCAACGTTTCGCGGCACCCGCTTTTTTTTAGCAAAAAATGAAATTTTTCAGAACGCCAAAAAGCGATTTTTTGGAACTTCGTCCGAATCGGCTGAAATTAAAGCGCAAATGTGCGCAATTTTTTAGCAAAAAATGAAATTTTTCGGAAGGCCAAAAAGCGATTTTTTGGAACTTCGTCCGAATCGGCTGAAATTAAAGCGCAAATGTGGGCGCAGTGTTCTTATGACGAGAACATCGTAATTTCAACGTTTCGGGGCACCCGCAATTTTTTAGCAAAAAATGAATTTTTTCGGAAGGCCAAAAAGTGATTTTTTTCACTTTGTACGAATCGGCTGAATTTAAAGCGCAAATGTGCCCGCAGTGTTCTTATGACGAGAACATCGTAATTTCAACGTTTCGGGGCACCCGCAATTTTTTGGCAAAAAATGAAATTTTTCGGAAGGCCAAAAAGCGATTTTTTGCAACTTCGTCCGAATCGGCTGAAATTAAAGCGCAAATGTGCGCGCAGTGTTTTTATGACGAGAACATCGTAATTTTAACGTTTCGGGGCACTCGCAATTTTTTGCCGAAAATGAAATTTTTCGGAAGGCCAAAAAGCGACTTTTTGGTACTTCGTCCGAATCGGCTGAAATTAAAGCGCAAATGTGCGCGCAGTGTTCTTATGACGAGAACATCGTAATTTCAACGTATCGGGGCACCCGCAATTTTTCACCAAAAAATGAAATTTTTCGGAAGGCCAAAAAGCGATTTTTGTGCAACTTTGTCCGAATCGCCTGAAATTAAAGCGCAAATGTGCGCGCAGTGTTCTTATGACGAGAACATCTTAATTTCAACGCTTCGGGGCACCCGCAATTTCTTAGCAAAAAATGAAATTTTTCGGAAGGCCAAAAAGCGATTTCTTGCAACTTCGTCCGAATCGTCTGAAATTAAAGCGCAAATGTGCGCGCAGTGTTCTTATGACGAGAACATCGTAATTTCAACGTTTCGGGGCACCCGCAATTTTTTGGCAAAAAATGAAATTTTTGGAAGGCCAAAAAGCGATTTTTTGGAACTTCGTCCGAATCGGCTGAAATTAATGCGAAAATGTGCGCGCAGTGTTCTTATGACGAGAACATCGTAATTTCAACGTTTCGCGGCACCCGCAATTTTTTGGCAAAAAATGAAATTTTTCGGAAGGCCAAAAAGCGATTTTTTGCAACTTCGTCCGAATCGGCTGAAATTAAAGCGCAAATGTGCACGCAGTGTTCTTATGACGAGAACATCGTAATTTTAACGTTTCGGGGCACTCGCAATTTTTTGGCGAAAATGAAATTTTTCGGAAGGCCAAAAAGTCGTCCGAATCGGCTGAAATTAAAGCGCAAATGTGCGCGCAGTGTTCTTATGACGAGAACATCGTAATTTTAACGTTTCGCGGCACTCGCAATTTTTTGGCGAAAATGAAATTTTTCGGAAGGCCAAAAAGTCGTCCGAATCGGCTGAAATTAAAGCGCAAATGTGCCCGCAGTGTTCTTATGACGAGAACATCGTAACTTCAACGTTTCGGGGCACCCGCAATTTTTTAGCAAAAAATGAAATTTTTCGGAAGGCCAAAAAGTGATTTTTTTCACTTTGTACGAATCGGCTGAAATTAAAGCGCAAATGTGCGCGCAGTGTTCTTATGACGAGAACATCGTAATTTCAACGTTTCGGGGCACCCGCAATTTTTTGGCAAAAAATGAAATTTTTGGGAAGGCCAAAAAGCGATTTCTTGGAACTTCGTCCGAATCGGCTTAAATTAAAGCGCAAATGTGCGCGCAGTGTTCTTATGACGAGAACATCGTAATTTTAACCTTTCGGGGCACTCGCAATTTTTTGCCGAAAATGAAATTTTTCGGAAGGCCAAAAAGTCGTCCGAATCGGCTGAAATTAAAGCGCAAATGTGCGCGCAGTGTTCTTATGACGAGAACATCGTAACTTCAACGTTTCGGGGCACCCGCAATTTTTTAGCAAAAAATGAAATTTTTCGGAAGGCCAAAAAGTGATTTTTTTCACTTTGTACGAATCGGCTGAAATTAATGCGCAAATGTGCGCGCAGTGTTCTTATGACGAGAACATCGTAATTTCAACGTTTCGGGGCACCCGCAATTTTTTGGCAAAAAATGAAATTTTTCGGAAGACCAAAAAGCGATTTTTTGCAACTTCGTCCGAATCGGCTGAAATTAAAGCGAAAATGTGCGCGCAGTGTTCTCATGACGAGAACATCGTAATTTCAACGTTTCGCGGCACCCGCTTTTTTTTAGCAAAAAATGAAATTTTTCAGAAGGCCAAAAAGCGATTTTTTGGAACTTCGTCCGAATCGGCTGAAATTAAAGCGCAAATGCGCGCAATTTTTCAGCAAAAAATGAAATTTTTCGGAAGGCCAAAGAGCGATTTTTTGGAACTTCGTCCGAATCGGCTGAAATTAAAGCGCAAATGTGGGCGCAGTGTTCTTATGACGAGAACATCGTAATTTCAACGTTTCGGGGCACCCGCAATTTTTTAGCAAAAAATGAATTTTTTCGGAAGGCCAAAAAGTGATTTTGTTCACTTTGTACGAATCGGCTGAAATTAAAGCGCAAATGTGCGCGCAGTGTTCTTATTACGAGAACATCGTAATTTCAACGTTTCGCGGCACTCGCAATTTTTTAGCAAAAAATGAAATTTTTCGGAAGGCCAAAAAGCGATTTTTGGAACTTCGTCCGAATCGGCTGAAATTAAAGCGCAAATGTGCGCGCAGTGTTCTTATGACGAGAAAATCGTAATTTCAACGTTTCGCGGCACCCGCAATTTTTTAGCAAAAAATCAAATTTTTCGGAAGACCAAAAAGCGATTTTTTGGAACTTCGTCCGAATCGGCTGAAATTAAAGCGAAAATGTGCGCTCAGTGTTCTTATGACGAGAACATCGTAATTTTGACGTTTCGAGGCACTCGCAATATTTTGGAATTTGCAACTTCGTCCGAAGCGGCTGAAATTAAAGCGCAAATGTGCGCGCAGTGTTCTTATGACGAGAACATCGTAATTTCAACGTTTCACGGCACCCGCAATTTCTTAGCAAAAAATCAAATTTTTCGGAAAACCAAAAAACAATTTTTGGAACTTCGTCCGAATCGCCTGAAATTAAAGCGCAAATGTGTGCGCAGTGTTCTTATGACGAGAACATCGTAATTTCAACGTTTCGGGGCACCCGCAATTTTTTGGCAAAAAATGAAATTTTTCGGAAGACCAAAAAGCGATTTTTTGCAACTTCGTCCGAATCGGCTGAAATTAAAGCGAAAATGTGCGCGCAGTGTTCTCATGACGAGAACATCGTAATTTCAACGTTTCGCGGCACCCGCAATTTTTTAGCAAAAAATGAAATTTTTCAGAAGGCCAAAAAGCGATTTTTTGGAACTTCGTCCGAATCGGCTGACATTAAAGCGCAAATGTGGGCGCAGTGTTCTTATGACGAGAACATCGTAATTTCAACGTTTCGGGGCACCCGCAATTTTTTAGCAAAAAATGAATTTTTTCGGAAGGCCAAAAAGTGATTTTTTTCACTTGGTACGAATCGGCTGAAATTAAAGCGCAAATGTGCGCGCAGTGTTCTTATGACGAGAACATCGTAATTTCAACGTTTCGGGGCACCCGCAATTTTTTGGCAAAAAATGAAATTTTTCGGAAGACCAAAAAGCGATTTTTTGGAACTTCGTCCGAATCGGCTGAAATTAAAGCGCAAATGTGCGCGCAGTGTTCTTATTACGAGAACATCGTAATTTCAACGTTTCGCGGCACCCGCAATTTTTTAGCAAAAAATGAAATTTTTCGGAAGGCCAAAAGGCGATTTTTTGCAACTTCGTCCGAATCGGCTGAAATTAAAGCGCAAATGTGCGCGCAGTGTTCTTATGACGAGAACATCGTAATTTCAACGTTTCGCGGCACTCGCAATTTTTTAGCAAAAAATGAAATTTTTCGGAAGGCCAAAAAGCGATTTTTGGAACTTCGTCCGAATCGGCTGAAATTAAAGCGCAAATGTGCGCGCAGTGTTCTTATGACGAGAACATCGTAATTTATACGTTTCGCGGCACCCGCAATTTTTTAGCAAAAAATGAAATTTTTCGGAAGGCCAAAAAGCGATTTTTGTGCAACTTTGTCCGAATCGGCTGAAATTAAAGCGCAAATGTGCGCGCAGTGTTCTTATGACGAGAACATCGAAATTTTGACGTTTCGAGGCACTCGCAATATTTTGGCAAAAATGAAATTTTTCGGAAGGCAAAAAAGCGATTTTTTGGTACTTCGTCCGAATCGGCTGAAATTAAAGCGCAAAAGTGCGCGCAGTGTTCTTATGACGAGAACATCGTAATTTCAACGTTTCGGGGCACCCGAAATTTTTTAGCAAAAAATGAAATTTTTCGGAAGGCCAAAAAGCGATTTTTTGCAACTTCGTCCGAATCGGCTGAAATTATTGCGCAAATGTGCGCGCAGTGTTCTTATGACGAGAACATCGTAATTTCAACGTTTCGCGACACCCGCAATTTTTTAGCAAAAAGTGAATTTTTCGGAAGACCAAAAAGCGATTTTTTTGGAACTTCGTCCGAATCGGCTGAAATTAAGCGCAAATCTGCGCGCAGTGTTCTTATGACGATAACATCGTAATTTCAACGTATCGGGGCACCCGCAATTTTTCAACAAAAAATGAAATTTTTCGGAAGGCCAAAAAGCGATTTTTGTGCAACTTTGTCCGAATCGCCTGAAATTAAAGCGCAAATGTGCGCGCAGCGTTCTTATGACGAGAACATCTTAATTTCAACGCTTCGGGGCACCCGCAATTTTTTAGCAAAAAATGAAATTTTTCGGAAGGCCAAAAAGCGATTTTTTGCAACTTCGTCCGAATCGTCTGAAATTAAAGCGCAAATGTGCGCGCAGTGTTCTTATGACGAGAACATCGTAATTTCAACGTTTCGGGGCACCCGCAATTTTTTGGCAAAAAATGAAATTTTTGGAAGGCCAAAAAGCGATTTTTTGGAACTTCGTCCGAATCGGCTGAAATTAAAGCGAAAATGTGCGCGCAGTGTTCTTATGACGAGAACATCGTAATTTCAACGTTTCGCGGCACCCGCAATTTTTTAGCAAAAAATGAAATTTTTCGGAAGGCCAAAAATCGATTTCTTGGAACTTCGTCCGAATCGGCTTAAATTAAAGCGCAAATGTGCGCGCAGTGTTCTTATGACGAGAACATCGTAATTTTAACCTTTCGGGGCACTCGCAATTTTTTGCCGAAAATGAAATTTTTCGGAAGGCCAAAAAGCGACTTTTTGGTACTTCGTCCGAATCGGCTGAAATTAAAGCGCAAATGTGCGCGCAGTGTTCTTATGACGAGAACATCGTAATTTCAACGTATCGGGGCACCCGCAATTTTTCACCAAAAAATGAAATTTTTCGGAAGGCCAAAAAGCGATTTTTGTGCAACTTTGTCCGAATCGCCTGAAATTAAAGCGCAAATGTGCGCGCAGCGTTCTTATGACGAGAACATCTTAATTTCAACGCTTCGGGGCACCCGCAATTTTTTAGCAAAAAATGAAATTTTTCGGAAGGCCAAAAAGCGATTTCTTGCAACTTCGTCCGAATCGTCTGAAATTAAAGCGCAAATGTGCGCGCAGTGTTCTTATGACGAGAACATCGTAATTTCAACGTTTCGGGGCACCCGCAATTTTTTTGGCAAAAAATGAAATTTTTGGAAGGCCAAAAAGCGATTTTTTGGAACTTCGTCCGAATCGGCTGAAATTAAAGCGAAAATGTGCGCGCAGTGTTCTTATGACGAGAACATCGTAATTTCAACGTTTCGCGGCACCCGCAATTTTTTAGCAAAAAATGAAATTTTTCGGAAGGCCAAAAAGCGATTTTTTGCAACTTCGTCCGAATCGGCTGAAATTAAAGCGCAAATGTGCACGCAGTGTTCTTATGACGAGAACATCGTAATTTTAACGTTTCGGGGAACTCGCAATTTTTTGGCGAAAATGAATTTTTTCGGAAGGCCAAAAAGTCGTCCGAATCGGCTGAAATTAAAGCGCAAATGTGCGCGCAGTGTTCTTATGACGAGAACATCGTAACTTCAACGTTTCGGGGCACCCGCAATTTTTTAGCAAAAAATGAAATTTTTCGGAAGGCCAAAAAGTGATTTTTTTCACTTTGTACGAATCGGCTGAAATTAAAGCGCAAATGTGCGCGCAGTGTTCTTATGACGAGAACATCGTAATTTCAACGTTTCGGGGCACCCGCAATTTTTTCGCAAAAAATGAAATTTTTGGGAAGGCCAAAAAGCGATTTCTTGGAACTTCGTCCGAATCGGCTTAAATTAAAGCGCAAATGTGCGCGCAGTGTTCTTATGACGAGAACATCGTAATTTTAACCTTTCGGGGCACTCGCAATTTTTTGCCGAAAATGAAATTTTTCGGAAGGCCAAAAAGTCGTCCGAATCGGCTGAAATTAAAGCGCAAATGTGCGCGCAGTGTTCTTATGACGAGAACATCGTAATTTCAACGTTTCGGGGCACCCGCAATTTTTTGGCAAAAAATGAAATTTTTCGGAAGACCAAAAAGCGATTTTTTGCAACTTCGTCCGAATCGGCTGAAATTAAAGCGAAAATGTGCGCGCAGTGTTCTCATGACGAGAACATCGTAATTTCAACGTTTCGCGGCACCCGCTTTTTTTTAGCAAAAAATGAAATTTTTCAGAAGGCCAAAAAGCGATTTTTTGGAACTTCGTCCGAATCGGCTTAAATTAAAGCGCAAATGTGCGCGCAGTGTTCTTATGACGAGAACATCGTAATTTTAACCTTTCGGGGCACTCGCAATTTTTTGCCGAAAATGAAATTTTTCGGAAGGCCAAAAAGTCGTCCGAATCGGCTGAAATTAAAGCGCAAATGTGCGCGCAGTGTTCTTATGACGAGAACATCGTAACTTCAACGTTTCGGGGCACCCGCAATTTTTTAGCAAAAAATGAAATTTTTCGGAAGACCAAAAAGTGATTTTTTTCACTTTGTACGAATCGGCTGAAATTAAAGCGCAAATGTGCGCGCAGTGTTCTTATGACGAGAACATCGTAATTTCAACGTTTCGGGGCACCCGCAATTTTTTGGCAAAAAATGAAATTTTTCGGAAGACCAAAAAGCGATTTTTTGCAACTTCGTCCGAATCGGCTGAAATTAAAGCGAAAATGTGCGCGCAGTGTTCTCATGACGAGAACATCGTAATTTCAACGTTTCGCGGCACCCGCTTTTTTTTAGCAAAAAATGAAATTTTTCAGAACGCCAAAAAGCGATTTTTTGGAACTTCGTCCGAATCGGCTGAAATTAAAGCGCAAATGTGCGCAATTTTTTAGCAAAAAATGAAATTTTTCGGAAGGCCAAAAAGCGATTTTTTGGAACTTCGTCCGAATCGGCTGAAATTAAAGCGCAAATGTGGTCGCAGTGTTCTTATGACGAGAACATCGTAATTTCAACGTTTCGGGGCACCCGCAATTTTTTAGCAAAAAATGAATTTTTTCGGAAGGCCAAAAAGTGATTTTTTTCACTTTGTACGAATCGGCTGAAATTAAAGCGCAAATGTGGGCGCAGTGTTCTTATGACGAGAACATCGTAATTTCAACGTTTCGGGGCACCCGCAATTTTTTAGCAAAAAATGAATTTTTTCGGAAGGCCAAAAAGTGATTTTTTTCACTTTGTACGAATCGGCTGAAATTAAAGCGCAAATGTGCCCGCAGTGTTCTTATGACGAGAACATCGTAATTTCAACGTTTCGGGGCACCCGCAATTTTTTGGCAAAAAATGAAATTTTTCGGAAGGCCAAAAAGCGATTTTTTGCCACTTCGTCCGAATCGGCTGAAATTAAAGCGCAAATGTGCGCGCAGTGTTCTTATGACGAGAACATCGTAATTTTAACGTTTCTGGGCACTCGCAATTTTTTGCCGAAAATGAAATTTTTCGGAAGGCCAAAAAGCGACTTTTTGGTACTTCGTCCGAATCGGCTGAAATTAAAGCGCAAATGTGCGCGCAGTGTTCTTATGACGAGAACATCGTAATTTCAACGTATCGGGGCACCCGCAATTTTTCACCAAAAAATGAAATTTTTCGGAAGGCCAAAAAGCGATTTTTGTGCAACTTTGTCCGAATCGCCTGAAATTAAAGCGCAAATGTGCGCGCAGCGTTCTTATGACGAGAACATCTTAATTTCAACGCTTCGGGGCACCCGCAATTTTTTAGCAAAAAATGAAATTTTTCGGAAGGCCAAAAAGCGATTTCTTGCAACTTCGTCCGAATCGTCTGAAATTAAAGCGCAAATGTGCGCGCAGTGTTCTTATGACGAGAACATCGTAATTTCAACGTTTCGGGGCACCCGCAATTTTTTCGCAAAAAATGAAATTTTTGGAAGGCCAAAAAGCGATTTTTTGGAACTTCGTCCGAATCGGCTGAAATTAATGCGAAAATGTGCGCGCAGTGTTCTTATGACGAGAACATCGTAATTTCAACGTTTCGCGGCACCCGCAATTTTTTTGCAAAAAATGAAATTTTTCGGAAGGCCAAAAAGCGATTTTTTGCAACTTCGTCCGAATCGGCTGAAATTAAAGCGCAAATGTGCACGCAGTGTTCTTATGACGAGAACATCGTAATTTTAACGTTTCGGGGCACTCGCAATTTTTTGGCGAAAATGAAATTTTTCGGAAGGCCAAAAAGTCGTCCGAATCGGCTGAAATTAAAGCGCAAATGTGCGCGCAGTGTTCTTATGACGAGAACATCGTAATTTTAACGTTTCGGGGCACTCGCAATTTTTTGGCGAAAATGAAATTTTTCGGAAGGCCAAAAAGTCGTCCGAATCGGCTGAAATTAAAGCGCAAATGTGCGCGCAGTGTTCTTATGACGAGAACATCGTAATTTCAACGTTTCGGGGCACCCGCAATTTTTTGGCAAAAAATGAAATTTTTGGGAAGGCCAAAAAGCGATTTCTTGGAACTTCGTCCGAATCGGCTTAAATTAAAGCGCAAATGTGCGCGCAGTGTTCTTATGACGAGAACATCGTAATTTTAACCTTTCGGGGCACTCGCAATTTTTTGCCGAAAATGAAATTTTTCGGAAGGCCAAAAAGTCGTCCGAATCGGCTGAAATTAAAGCGCAAATGTGCGCGCAGTGTTCTTATGACGAGAACATCGTAACTTCATCGTTTCGGGGCACCCGCAATTTTTTAGCAAAAAATGAAATTTTTCGGAAGGCCAAAAAGTGATTTTTTTCACTTTGTACGAATCGGCTGAAATTAAAGCGCAAATGCGCGCAATTTTTTAGCAAAAAATGAAATTTTTCGGAAGGCCAAAGAGCGATTTTTTGGAACTTCGTCCGAATCGGCTGAAATTAAAGCGCAAATGTGGGCGCAGTGTTCTTATGACGAGAACATCGTAATTTCAACGTTTCGGGGCACCCGCAATTTTTTAGCAAAAAATGAATTTTTTCGGAAGGCCAAAAAGTGATTTTTTTCACTTTGTACGAATCGGCTGAAATTAAAGCGCAAATGTGCGCGCAGTGTTCTTATTACGAGAACGTCGTAATTTCAACGTTTCGCGGCACCCGCAATTTTTTAGCAAAAAATGAAATTTTTCGGAAGGCCAAAAGGCGATTTTTTTCAACTTCGTCCGCATCGGGTGAAATTAAAGCGCAAATGTGCGCGCAGTGTTCTTATGACGAGAACATCGTAATTTCAACGTTTCGCGGCACTCGCAATTTTTTAGCAAAAAATGAAATTTTTCGGAAGGCCAAAAAGCGATTTTTGGAACTTCGTCCGAATCGGCTGAAATTAAAGCGCAAATGTGCGCGCAGTGTTCTTATGACGACAAAATCGTAATTTCAACGTTTCGCGGCAGCCGCAATTTTTTAGCAAAAAATCAAATTTTTCGGAAGACCAAAAAGCGATTTTTTGGAACTTCGTCCGAATCGGCTGAAATTAAATCGAAAATGTGCGCTCAGTGTTCTTATGACGAGAACATCGTAATTTTGACGTTTCGAGGCACTCGCAATATTTTGGAATTTGCAACTTCGTCCGAATCGGCTGAAATTAAAGCACAAATGTGCGCGCAGTGTTCTTATGACGAGAACATCGTAATTTCAACGTTTCACGGCACCCGCAATTTCTTAGCAAAAAATCAAATTTTTCGGAAAACCAAAAAACAATTTTTTGGAACTTCGTCCGAATCGCCTGAAATTAAAGCGAAAATGTGCGCGCAGTGTTCTTATGACGAGAACATCGTAATTGCAACGTTTCGGGGCACCCGCAATTTTTTGGCAAAAAATGAAATTTTTCGGAAGGCCAAAAAGCGACTTTTTGGAACTTCGTCCGGATCGTCTGAAATTAAAGCGCAAATGTGCGCGCAGTGTTCTTATGACGAGAACATCGTAATTTCAACGTTTCGGGGCACCCGCAATTTTTTGGCAAAAAATGAAATTTTTGGGAAGGCCAAAAAGCGATTTCTTGGAACTTCGTCCGAATCGGCTTAAATTAAAGCGCAAATGTGCGCGCAGTGTTCTTATGACGAGAACATCGTAATTTTAACCTTTCGGGGCACTCGCAATTTTTTGCCGAAAAAGAAATTTTTCGGAAGGCCAAAAAGTCGTCCGAATCGGCTGAAATTAAAGCGCAAATGTGCGCGCAGTGTTCTTATGACGAGAACATCGTAATTTCAACGTTTCGGGGCACCCGCAATTTTTTGGCAAAAAATGAAATTTTTCGGAAGACCAAAAAGCGATTTTTTGCAACTTCGTCCGAATCGGCTGAAATTAAAGCGAAAATGTGCGCGCAGTGTTCTCATGACGAGAACATCGTAATTTCAACGTTTCGCGGCACCCGCTTTTTTTTAGCAAAAAATGAAATTTTTCAGAACGCCAAAAAGCGATTTTTTGGAACTTCGTCCGAATCGGCTGAAATTAAAGCGCAAATGTGCGCAATTTTTTAGCAAAAAATGAAATTTTTCGGAAGGCCAAAAAGCGATTTTTTGGAACTTCGTCCGAATCGGCTGAAATTAAAGCGCAAATGTGGGCGCAGTGTTCTTATGACGAGAACATCGTAATTTCAACGTTTCGGGGCACCCGCAATTTTTTAGCAAAAAATGAATTTTTTCGGAAGGCCAAAAAGTGATTTTTTTCACTTTGTACGAATCGGCTGAATTTAAAGCGCAAATGTGCCCGCAGTGTTCTTATGACGAGAACATCGTAATTTCAACGTTTCGGGGCACCCGCAATTTTTTGGCAAAAAATGAAATTTTTCGGAAGGCCAAAAAGCGATTTTTTGCAACTTCGTCCGAATCGGCTGAAATTAAAGCGCAAATGTGCGCGCAGTGTTTTTATGACGAGAACATCGTAATTTTAACGTTTCGGGGCACTCGCAATTTTTTGCCGAAAATGAAATTTTTCGGAAGGCCAAAAAGCGACTTTTTGGTACTTCGTCCGAATCGGCTGAAATTAAAGCGCAAATGTGCGCGCAGTGTTCTTATGACGAGAACATCGTAATTTCAACGTATCGGGGCACCCGCAATTTTTCACCAAAAAATGAAATTTTTCGGAAGGCCAAAAAGCGATTTTTGTGCAACTTTGTCCGAATCGCCTGAAATTAAAGCGCAAATGTGCGCGCAGTGTTCTTATGACGAGAACATCTTAATTTCAACGCTTCGGGGCACCCGCAATTTCTTAGCAAAAAATGAAATTTTTCGGAAGGCCAAAAAGCGATTTCTTGCAACTTCGTCCGAATCGTCTGAAATTAAAGCGCAAATGTGCGCGCAGTGTTCTTATGACGAGAACATCGTAATTTCAACGTTTCGGGGCACCCGCAATTTTTTGGCAAAAAATGAAATTTTTGGAAGGCCAAAAAGCGATTTTTTGGAACTTCGTCCGAATCGGCTGAAATTAATGCGAAAATGTGCGCGCAGTGTTCTTATGACGAGAACATCGTAATTTCAACGTTTCGCGGCACCCGCAATTTTTTTGCAAAAAATGAAATTTTTCGGAAGGCCAAAAAGCGATTTTTTGCAACTTCGTCCGAATCGGCTGAAATTAAAGCGCAAATGTGCACGCAGTGTTCTTATGACGAGAACATCGTAATTTTAACGTTTCGGGGCACTCGCAATTTTTTGGCGAAAATGAAATTTTTCGGAAGGCCAAAAAGTCGTCCGAATCGGCTGAAATTAAAGCGCAAATGTGCGCGCAGTGTTCTTATGACGAGAACATCGTAATTTTAACGTTTCGCGGCACTCGCAATTTTTTGGCGAAAATGAAATTTTTCGGAAGGTCAAAAAGTCGTCCGAATCGGCTGAAATTAAAGCGCAAATGTGCGCGCAGTGTTCTTATGACGAGAACATCGTAATTTCAACGTTTCGGGGCACCCGCAATTTTTTGGCAAAAAATGAAATTTTTGGGAAGGCCAAAAAGCGATTTCTTGGAACTTCGTCCGAATCGGCTTAAATTAAAGCGCAAATGTGCGCGCAGTGTTCTTATGACGAGAACATCGTAATTTTAACCTTTCGGGGCACTCGCAATTTTTTGCCGAAAATGAAATTTTTCGGAAGGCCAAAAAGTCGTCCGAATCGGCTGAAATTAAAGCGCAAATGTGCGCGCAGTGTTCTTATGACGAGAACATCGTAACTTCAACGTTTCGGGGCACCCGCAATTTTTTAGCAAAAAATGAAATTTTTCGGAAGGCCAAAAAGTGATTTTTTTCACTTTGTACGAATCGGCTGAAATTAAGGCGCAAATGTGCGCGCAGTGTTCTTATGACGAGAACATCGTAATTTCAACGTTTCGGGGCACCCGCAATTTTTTGGCAAAAAATGAAATTTTTCGGAAGACCAAAAAGCGATTTTTTGCAACTTCGTCCGAATCGGCTGAAATTAAAGCGAAAATGTGCGCGCAGTGTTCTCATGACGAGAACATCGTAATTTCAACGTTTCGCGGCACCCGCTTTTTTTTAGCAAAAAATGAAATTTTTCAGAAGGCCAAAAAGCGATTTTTTGGAACTTCGTCCGAATCGGCTGAAATTAAAGCGCAAATGCGCGCAATTTTTCAGCAAAAAATGAAATTTTTCGGAAGGCCAAAGAGCGATTTTTTGGAACTTCGTCCGAATCGGCTGAAATTAAAGCGCAAATGTGGGCGCAGTGTTCTTATGACGAGAACATCGTAATTTCAACGTTTCGGGGCACCCGCAATTTTTTAGCAAAAAATGAATTTTTTCGGAAGGCCAAAAAGTGATTTTGTTCACTTTGTACGAATCGGCTGAAATTAAAGCGCAAATGTGCGCGCAGTGTTCTTATTACGAGAACATCGTAATTTCAACGTTTCGCGGCACTCGCAATTTTTTAGCAAAAAATGAAATTTTTCGGAAGGCCAAAAAGCGATTTTTGGAACTTCGTCCGAATCGGCTGAAATTAAAGCGCAAATGTGCGCGCAGTGTTCTTATGACGAGAAAATCGTAATTTCAACGTTTCGCGGCACCCGCAATTTTTTAGCAAAAAATCAAATTTTTCGGAAGACCAAAAAGCGATTTTTTGGAACTTCGTCCGAATCGGCTGAAATTAAAGCGAAAATGTGCGCTCAGTGTTCTTATGACGAGAACATCGTAATTTTGACGTTTCGAGGCACTCGCAATATTTTGGAATTTGCAACTTCGTCCGAAGCGGCTGAAATTAAAGCGCAAATGTGCGCGCAGTGTTCTTATGACGAGAACATCGTAATTTCAACGTTTCACGGCACCCGCAATTTCTTAGCAAAAAATCAAATTTTTCGGAAAACCAAAAAACAATTTTTGGAACTTCGTCCGAATCGCCTGAAATTAAAGCGCAAATGTGTGCGCAGTGTTCTTATGACGAGAACATCGTAATTTCAACGTTTCGGGGCACCCGCAATTTTTTGGCAAAAAATGAAATTTTTCGGAAGACCAAAAAGCGATTTTTTGCAACTTCGTCCGAATCGGCTGAAATTAAAGCGAAAATGTGCGCGCAGTGTTCTCATGACGAGAACATCGTAATTTCAACGTTTCGCGGCACCCGCAATTTTTTAGCAAAAAATGAAATTTTTCAGAAGGCCAAAAAGCGATTTTTTGGAACTTCGTCCGAATCGGCTGACATTAAAGCGCAAATGTGGGCGCAGTGTTCTTATGACGAGAACATCGTAATTTCAACGTTTCGGGGCACCCGCAATTTTTTAGCAAAAAATGAATTTTTTCGGAAGGCCAAAAAGTGATTTTTTTCACTTGGTACGAATCGGCTGAAATTAAAGCGCAAATGTGCGCGCAGTGTTCTTATGACGAGAACATCGTAATTTCAACGTTTCGGGGCACCCGCAATTTTTTGGCAAAAAATGAAATTTTTCGGAAGACCAAAAAGCGATTTTTTGGAACTTCGTCCGAATCGGCTGAAATTAAAGCGCAAATGTGCGCGCAGTGTTCTTATTACGAGAACATCGTAATTTCAACGTTTCGCGGCACCCGCAATTTTTTAGCAAAAAATGAAATTTTTCGGAAGGCCAAAAGGCGATTTTTTGCAACTTCGTCCGAATCGGCTGAAATTAAAGCGCAAATGTGCGCGCAGTGTTCTTATGACGAGAACATCGTAATTTCAACGTTTCGCGGCACTCGCAATTTTTTAGCAAAAAATGAAATTTTTCGGAAGGCCAAAAAGCGATTTTTGGAACTTCGTCCGAATCGGCTGAAATTAAAGCGCAAATGTGCGCGCAGTGTTCTTATGACGAGAACATCGTAATTTATACGTTTCGCGGCACCCGCAATTTTTTAGCAAAAAATGAAATTTTTCGGAAGGCCAAAAAGCGATTTTTGTGCAACTTTGTCCGAATCGGCTGAAATTAAAGCGCAAATGTGCGCGCAGTGTTCTTATGACGAGAACATCGAAATTTTGACGTTTCGAGGCACTCGCAATATTTTGGCAAAAATGAAATTTTTCGGAAGGCAAAAAAGCGATTTTTTGGTACTTCGTCCGAATCGGCTGAAATTAAAGCGCAAAAGTGCGCGCAGTGTTCTTATGACGAGAACATCGTAATTTCAACGTTTCGGGGCACCCGAAATTTTTTAGCAAAAAATGAAATTTTTCGGAAGGCCAAAAAGCGATTTTTTGCAACTTCGTCCGAATCGGCTGAAATTATTGCGCAAATGTGCGCGCAGTGTTCTTATGACGAGAACATCGTAATTTCAACGTTTCGCGACACCCGCAATTTTTTAGCAAAAAGTGAATTTTTCGGAAGACCAAAAAGCGATTTTTTTGGAACTTCGTCCGAATCGGCTGAAATTAAGCGCAAATCTGCGCGCAGTGTTCTTATGACGATAACATCGTAATTTCAACGTATCGGGGCACCCGCAATTTTTCAACAAAAAATGAAATTTTTCGGAAGGCCAAAAAGCGATTTTTGTGCAACTTTGTCCGAATCGCCTGAAATTAAAGCGCAAATGTGCGCGCAGCGTTCTTATGACGAGAACATCTTAATTTCAACGCTTCGGGGCACCCGCAATTTTTTAGCAAAAAATGAAATTTTTCGGAAGGCCAAAAAGCGATTTTTTGCAACTTCGTCCGAATCGTCTGAAATTAAAGCGCAAATGTGCGCGCAGTGTTCTTATGACGAGAACATCGTAATTTCAACGTTTCGGGGCACCCGCAATTTTTTGGCAAAAAATGAAATTTTTGGAAGGCCAAAAAGCGATTTTTTGGAACTTCGTCCGAATCGGCTGAAATTAAAGCGAAAATGTGCGCGCAGTGTTCTTATGACGAGAACATCGTAATTTCAACGTTTCGCGGCACCCGCAATTTTTTAGCAAAAAATGAAATTTTTCGGAAGGCCAAAAATCGATTTCTTGGAACTTCGTCCGAATCGGCTTAAATTAAAGCGCAAATGTGCGCGCAGTGTTCTTATGACGAGAACATCGTAATTTTAACCTTTCGGGGCACTCGCAATTTTTTGCCGAAAATGAAATTTTTCGGAAGGCCAAAAAGCGACTTTTTGGTACTTCGTCCGAATCGGCTGAAATTAAAGCGCAAATGTGCGCGCAGTGTTCTTATGACGAGAACATCGTAATTTCAACGTATCGGGGCACCCGCAATTTTTCACCAAAAAATGAAATTTTTCGGAAGGCCAAAAAGCGATTTTTGTGCAACTTTGTCCGAATCGCCTGAAATTAAAGCGCAAATGTGCGCGCAGCGTTCTTATGACGAGAACATCTTAATTTCAACGCTTCGGGGCACCCGCAATTTTTTAGCAAAAAATGAAATTTTTCGGAAGGCCAAAAAGCGATTTCTTGCAACTTCGTCCGAATCGTCTGAAATTAAAGCGCAAATGTGCGCGCAGTGTTCTTATGACGAGAACATCGTAATTTCAACGTTTCGGGGCACCCGCAATTTTTTTGGCAAAAAATGAAATTTTTGGAAGGCCAAAAAGCGATTTTTTGGAACTTCGTCCGAATCGGCTGAAATTAAAGCGAAAATGTGCGCGCAGTGTTCTTATGACGAGAACATCGTAATTTCAACGTTTCGCGGCACCCGCAATTTTTTAGCAAAAAATGAAATTTTTCGGAAGGCCAAAAAGCGATTTTTTGCAACTTCGTCCGAATCGGCTGGAATTAAAGCGCAAATGTGCACGCAGTGTTCTTATGACGAGAACATCGTAATTTTAACGTTTCGGGGAACTCGCAATTTTTTGGCGAAAATGAATTTTTTCGGAAGGCCAAAAAGTCGTCCGAATCGGCTGAAATTAAAGCGCAAATGTGCGCGCAGTGTTCTTATGACGAGAACATCGTAACTTCAACGTTTCGGGGCACCCGCAATTTTTTAGCAAAAAATGAAATTTTTCGGAAGGCCAAAAAGTGATTTTTTTCACTTTGTACGAATCGGCTGAAATTAAAGCGCAAATGTGCGCGCAGTGTTCTTATGACGAGAACATCGTAATTTCAACGTTTCGGGGCACCCGCAATTTTTTCGCAAAAAATGAAATTTTTGGGAAGGCCAAAAAGCGATTTCTTGGAACTTCGTCCGAATCGGCTTAAATTAAAGCGCAAATGTGCGCGCAGTGTTCTTATGACGAGAACATCGTAATTTTAACCTTTCGGGGCACTCGCAATTTTTTGCCGAAAATGAAATTTTTCGGAAGGCCAAAAAGTCGTCCGAATCGGCTGAAATTAAAGCGCAAATGTGCGCGCAGTGTTCTTATGACGAGAACATCGTAATTTCAACGTTTCGGGGCACCCGCAATTTTTTGGCAAAAAATGAAATTTTTCGGAAGACCAAAAAGCGATTTTTTGCAACTTCGTCCGAATCGGCTGAAATTAAAGCGAAAATGTGCGCGCAGTGTTCTCATGACGAGAACATCGTAATTTCAACGTTTCGCGGCACCCGCTTTTTTTTAGCAAAAAATGAAATTTTTCAGAAGGCCAAAAAGCGATTTTTTGGAACTTCGTCCGAATCGGCTTAAATTAAAGCGCAAATGTGCGCGCAGTGTTCTTATGACGAGAACATCGTAATTTTAACCTTTCGGGGCACTCGCAATTTTTTGCCGAAAATGAAATTTTTCGGAAGGCCAAAAAGTCGTCCGAATCGGCTGAAATTAAAGCGCAAATGTGCGCGCAGTGTTCTTATGACGAGAACATCGTAACTTCAACGTTTCGGGGCACCCGCAATTTTTTAGCAAAAAATGAAATTTTTCGGAAGACCAAAAAGTGATTTTTTTCACTTTGTACGAATCGGCTGAAATTAAAGCGCAAATGTGCGCGCAGTGTTCTTATGACGAGAACATCGTAATTTCAACGTTTCGGGGCACCCGCAATTTTTTGGCAAAAAATGAAATTTTTCGGAAGACCAAAAAGCGATTTTTTGCAACTTCGTCCGAATCGGCTGAAATTAAAGCGAAAATGTGCGCGCAGTGTTCTCATGACGAGAACATCGTAATTTCAACGTTTCGCGGCACCCGCTTTTTTTTAGCAAAAAATGAAATTTTTCAGAACGCCAAAAAGCGATTTTTTGGAACTTCGTCCGAATCGGCTGAAATTAAAGCGCAAATGTGCGCAATTTTTTAGCAAAAAATGAAATTTTTCGGAAGGCCAAAAAGCGATTTTTTGGAACTTCGTCCGAATCGGCTGAAATTAAAGCGCAAATGTGGTCGCAGTGTTCTTATGACGAGAACATCGTAATTTCAACGTTTCGGGGCACCCGCAATTTTTTAGCAAAAAATGAATTTTTTCGGAAGGCCAAAAAGTGATTTTTTTCACTTTGTACGAATCGGCTGAAATTAAAGCGCAAATGTGGGCGCAGTGTTCTTATGACGAGAACATCGTAATTTCAACGTTTCGGGGCACCCGCAATTTTTTAGCAAAAAATGAATTTTTTCGGAAGGCCAAAAAGTGATTTTTTTCACTTTGTACGAATCGGCTGAAATTAAAGCGCAAATGTGCCCGCAGTGTTCTTATGACGAGAACATCGTAATTTCAACGTTTCGGGGCACCCGCAATTTTTTGGCAAAAAATGAAATTTTTCGGAAGGCCAAAAAGCGATTTTTTGCCACTTCGTCCGAATCGGCTGAAATTAAAGCGCAAATGTGCGCGCAGTGTTCTTATGACGAGAACATCGTAATTTTAACGTTTCTGGGCACTCGCAATTTTTTGCCGAAAATGAAATTTTTCGGAAGGCCAAAAAGCGACTTTTTGGTACTTCGTCCGAATCGGCTGAAATTAAAGCGCAAATGTGCGCGCAGTGTTCTTATGACGAGAACATCGTAATTTCAACGTATCGGGGCACCCGCAATTTTTCACCAAAAAATGAAATTTTTCGGAAGGCCAAAAAGCGATTTTTGTGCAACTTTGTCCGAATCGCCTGAAATTAAAGCGCAAATGTGCGCGCAGCGTTCTTATGACGAGAACATCTTAATTTCAACGCTTCGGGGCACCCGCAATTTTTTAGCAAAAAATGAAATTTTTCGGAAGGCCAAAAAGCGATTTCTTGCAACTTCGTCCGAATCGTCTGAAATTAAAGCGCAAATGTGCGCGCAGTGTTCTTATGACGAGAACATCGTAATTTCAACGTTTCGGGGCACCCGCAATTTTTTCGCAAAAAATGAAATTTTTGGAAGGCCAAAAAGCGATTTTTTGGAACTTCGTCCGAATCGGCTGAAATTAATGCGAAAATGTGCGCGCAGTGTTCTTATGACGAGAACATCGTAATTTCAACGTTTCGCGGCACCCGCAATTTTTTTGCAAAAAATGAAATTTTTCGGAAGGCCAAAAAGCGATTTTTTGCAACTTCGTCCGAATCGGCTGAAATTAAAGCGCAAATGTGCACGCAGTGTTCTTATGACGAGAACATCGTAATTTTAACGTTTCGGGGCACTCGCAATTTTTTGGCGAAAATGAAATTTTTCGGAAGGCCAAAAAGTCGTCCGAATCGGCTGAAATTAAAGCGCAAATGTGCGCGCAGTGTTCTTATGACGAGAACATCGTAATTTTAACGTTTCGGGGCACTCGCAATTTTTTGGCGAAAATGAAATTTTTCGGAAGGCCAAAAAGTCGTCCGAATCGGCTGAAATTAAAGCGCAAATGTGCGCGCAGTGTTCTTATGACGAGAACATCGTAATTTCAACGTTTCGGGGCACCCGCAATTTTTTGGCAAAAAATGAAATTTTTGGGAAGGCCAAAAAGCGATTTCTTGGAACTTCGTCCGAATCGGCTTAAATTAAAGCGCAAATGTGCGCGCAGTGTTCTTATGACGAGAACATCGTAATTTTAACCTTTCGGGGCACTCGCAATTTTTTGCCGAAAATGAAATTTTTCGGAAGGCCAAAAAGTCGTCCGAATCGGCTGAAATTAAAGCGCAAATGTGCGCGCAGTGTTCTTATGACGAGAACATCGTAACTTCATCGTTTCGGGGCACCCGCAATTTTTTAGCAAAAAATGAAATTTTTCGGAAGGCCAAAAAGTGATTTTTTTCACTTTGTACGAATCGGCTGAAATTAAAGCGCAAATGCGCGCAATTTTTTAGCAAAAAATGAAATTTTTCGGAAGGCCAAAGAGCGATTTTTTGGAACTTCGTCCGAATCGGCTGAAATTAAAGCGCAAATGTGGGCGCAGTGTTCTTATGACGAGAACATCGTAATTTCAACGTTTCGGGGCACCCGCAATTTTTTAGCAAAAAATGAATTTTTTCGGAAGGCCAAAAAGTGATTTTTTTCACTTTGTACGAATCGGCTGAAATTAAAGCGCAAATGTGCGCGCAGTGTTCTTATTACGAGAACGTCGTAATTTCAACGTTTCGCGGCACCCGCAATTTTTTAGCAAAAAATGAAATTTTTCGGAAGGCCAAAAGGCGATTTTTTTCAACTTCGTCCGCATCGGGTGAAATTAAAGCGCAAATGTGCGCGCAGTGTTCTTATGACGAGAACATCGTAATTTCAACGTTTCGCGGCACTCGCAATTTTTTAGCAAAAAATGAAATTTTTCGGAAGGCCAAAAAGCGATTTTTGGAACTTCGTCCGAATCGGCTGAAATTAAAGCGCAAATGTGCGCGCAGTGTTCTTATGACGACAAAATCGTAATTTCAACGTTTCGCGGCAGCCGCAATTTTTTAGCAAAAAATCAAATTTTTCGGAAGACCAAAAAGCGATTTTTTGGAACTTCGTCCGAATCGGCTGAAATTAAATCGAAAATGTGCGCTCAGTGTTCTTATGACGAGAACATCGTAATTTTGACGTTTCGAGGCACTCGCAATATTTTGGAATTTGCAACTTCGTCCGAATCGGCTGAAATTAAAGCGCAAATGTGCGCGCAGTGTTCTTATGACGAGAACATCGTAATTTCAACGTTTCACGGCACCCGCAATTTCTTAGCAAAAAATCAAATTTTTCGGAAAACCAAAAAACAATTTTTTGGAACTTCGTCCGAATCGCCTGAAATTAAAGCGAAAATGTGCGCGCAGTGTTCTTATGACGAGAACATCGTAATTGCAACGTTTCGGGGCACCCGCAATTTTTTGGCAAAAAATGAAATTTTTCGGAAGGCCAAAAAGCGACTTTTTGGAACTTCGTCCGGATCGTCTGAAATTAAAGCGCAAATGTGCGCGCAGTGTTCTTATGACGAGAACATCGTAATTTATACGTTTCGCGGCACCCGCAATTTTTTAGCAAAAAATGAAATTTTTCGGAAGGCCAAAAAGCGATTTTTGTGCAACTTTGTCCGAATCGGCTGAAATTAAAGCGCAAATGTGCGCGCAGTGTTCTTATGACGAGAACATCGTAATTTTGACGTTTCGAGGCACTCGCAATATTTTGGCAAAAATGAAATTTTTCGGAAGGCAAAAAAGCGATTTTTTGGAACTTCGTCCGAATCGGCTGAAATTAAAGGGCAAATTTGCGCGCAGTGTTCTTATGACGAGAACATCGTAATTTCAACGTTTCGGGGCACCCGAAATATTTTAGCAAGAAATGAAATTTTTCGGAAGGCCAAAAAGCGATTTTTTGCAACTTCGTCCGAATCGGCTGAAATTAAAGCGCAAATGTGCGCGCAGTGTTCTTATGACGAGAACATCGTAATTTCAACGTTTCGCGACACCCGCAATTTTTTAGCAAAAAGTGAATTTTTCGGAAGACCAAAAAGCGATTTTTTTGGAACTTCGTCCGAATCGGCTGAAATTAAGCGCAAATCTGCGCGCAGTGTTCTTATGACGATAACATCGCAATTTTAACGTTTCGGGGCACTCGCAATTTTTTGGCGAAAATGAAATTTTTCGGAAGGCCAAAAAGCGATTTTTTTGGAACTTCGTCCGAATCGGCTGAAATTAAAGCGCAATTGTGCGCGCAGTGTTCTTATGACGAGAACATCGTAATTTTAACGTTTCGGGGCACTCGCAATTTTTTGGCGAAAATGAAATTTTTCGGAAGGCCAAAAAGTCGTCCGAATCGGCTGAAATTAAAGCGCAAATGTGCGCGCAGTGTTCTTATGACGAGAACATCGTAATTTTAACGTTTCGGGGCACTCGCAATTTTTTGGCGAAAATGAAATTTTTCGGAAGGCCAAAAAGTCGTCCGAATCGGCTGAAATTAAAGCGCAAATGTGCGCGCAGTGTTCTTATGACGAGAACATCGTAATTTCAACGTTTCGGGGCACCCGCAATTTTTTGGCAAAAAATGAAATTTTTGGGAAGGCCAAAAAGCGATTTCTTGGAACTTCGTCCGAATCGGCTTAAATTAAAGCGCAAATGTGCCCGCAGTGTTCTTATGACGAGAACATCGTAATTTCAACGTTTCGGGGCACCCGCAATTTTTTGGCAAAAAATGAAATTTTTCGGAAGGCCAAAAAGCGATTTTTTGCCACTTCGTCCGAATCGGCTGAAATTAAAGCGCAAATGTGCGCGCAGTGTTCTTATGACGAGAACATCGTAATTTTAACGTTTCTGGGCACTCGCAATTTTTTGCCGAAAATGAAATTTTTCGGAAGGCCAAAAAGCGACTTTTTGGTACTTCGTCCGAATCGGCTGAAATTAAAGCGCAAATGTGCGCGCAGTGTTCTTATGACGAGAACATCGTAATTTCAACGTATCGGGGCACCCGCAATTTTTCACCAAAAAATGAAATTTTTCGGAAGGCCAAAAAGCGATTTTTGTGCAACTTTGTGCGAATCGCCTGAAATTAAAGCGCAAATGTGCGCGCAGCGTTCTTATGACGAGAACATCTTAATTTCAACGCTTCGGGGCACCCGCAATTTTTTAGCAAAAAATGAAATTTTTCGGAAGGCCAAAAAGCGATTTCTTGCAACTTCGTCCGAATCGTCTGAAATTAAAGCGCAAATGTGCGCGCAGTGTTCTTATGACGAGAACATCGTAATTTCAACGTTTCGGGGCACCCGCAATTTTTTGGCAAAAAATGAAATTTTTGGAAGGCCAAAAAGCGATTTTTTGGAACTTCGTCCGAATCGGCTGAAATTAATGCGAAAATGTGCGCGCAGTGTTCTTATGACGAGAACATCGTAATTTCAACGTTTCGCGGCACCCGCAATTTTTTTGCAAAAAATGAAATTTTTCGGAAGGCCAAAAAGCGATTTTTTGCAACTTCGTCCGAATCGGCTGAAATTAAAGCGCAAATGTGCACGCAGTGTTCTTATGACGAGAACATCGTAATTTTAACGTTTCGGGGCACTCGCAATTTTTTGGCGAAAATGAAATTTTTCGGAAGGCCAAAAAGTCGTCCGAATCGGCTGAAATTAAAGCGCAAATGTGCGCGCAGTGTTCTTATGACGAGAACATCGTAATTTTAACGTTTCGGGGCACTCGCAATTTTTTGGCGAAAATGAAATTTTTCGGAAGGCCAAAAAGTCGTCCGAATCGGCTGAAATTAAAGCGCAAATGTGCGCGCAGTGTTCTTATGACGAGAACATCGTAATTTCAACGTTTCGGGGCACCCGCAATTTTTTGGCAAAAAATGAAATTTTTGGGAAGGCCAAAAAGCGATTTCTTGGAACTTCGTCCGAATCGGCTTAAATTAAAGCGCAAATGTGCGCGCAGTGTTCTTATGACGAGAACATCGTAATTTTAACCTTTCGGGGCACTCGCAATTTTTTGCCGAAAATGAAATTTTTCGGAAGGCCAAAAAGTCGTCCGAATCGGCTGAAATTAAAGCGCAAATGTGCGCGCAGTGTTCTTATGACGAGAACATCGTAACTTCAACGTTTCGGGGCACCCGCAATTTTTTAGCAAAAAATGAAATTTTTCGGAAGGCCAAAGAGCGATTTTTTGGAACTTCGTCCGAATCGGCTGAAATTAAAGCGCAAATGTGGGCGCAGTGTTCTTATGACGAGAACATCGTAATTTCAACGTTTCGGGGCACCCGCAATTTTTTAGCAAAAAATGAATTTTTTCGGAAGGCCAAAAAGTGATTTTTTTCACTTTGTACGAATCGGCTGAAATTAAAGCGCAAATGTGCGCGCAGTGTTCTTATTACGAGAACGTCGTAATTTCAACGTTTCGCGGCACCCGCAATTTTTTAGCAAAAAATGAAATTTTTCGGAAGGCCAAAAGGCGATTTTTTTCAACTTCGTCCGCATCGGCTGAAATTAAAGCGCAAATGTGCGCGCAGTGTTCTTATGACGAGAACATCGTAATTTCAACGTTTCGCGGCACTCGCAATTTTTTAGCAAAAAATGAAATTTTTCGGAAGGCCAAAAAGCGATTTTTGGAACTTCGTCCGAATCGGCTGAAATTAAAGCGCAAATGTGCGCGCAGTGTTCTTATGACGACAAAATCGTAATTTCAACGTTTCGGGGCACCCGCAATTTTTTGGCAAAAAATGAAATTTTTCGGAAGACCAAAAAGCGATTTTTTGCAACTTCGTCCGAATCGGCTGAAATTAAAGCGCAAATGTGGGCGCAGTGTTCTTATGACGAGAACATCGTAATTTCAACGTTTCGCGGCAGCCGCAATTTTTTAGCAAAAAATCAAATTTTTCGGAAGACCAAAAAGTGATTTTTTGGAACTTCGTCCGAATCGGCTGAAATTAAATCGAAAATGTGCGCTCAGTGTTCTTATGACGAGAACATCGTAATTTTGACGTTTCGAGGCACTCGCAATATTTTGGAATTTGCAACTTCGTCCGAATCGGCTGAAATTAAAGCGCAAATGTGCGCGCAGTGTTCTTATGACGAGAACATCGTAATTTCAACGTTTCACGGCACCCGCAATTTCTTAGCAAAAAATCAAATTTTTCGGAAAACCAAAAAACAATTTTTTGGAACTTCGTCCGAATCGCCTGAAATTAAAGCGAAAATGTGCGCGCAGTGTTCTTATGACGAGAACATCGTAATTGCAACGTTTCGGGGCACCCGCAATTTTTTGGCAAAAAATGAAATTTTTCGGAAGGCCAAAAAGCGACTTTTTGGAACTTCGTCCGGATCGTCTGAAATTAAAGCGCAAATGTGCGCGCAGTGTTCTTATGACGAGAACATCGTAATTTATACGTTTCGCGGCACCGGCAATTTTTTAGCAAAAAATGAAATTTTTCGGAAGGCCAAAAAGCGATTTTTGTGCAACTTTGTCCGAATCGGCTGAAATTAAAGCGCAAATGTGCGCGCAGTGTTCTTATGACGAGAACATCGTAATTTTGACGTTTCGAGGCACTCGCAATATTTTGGCAAAAATGAAATTTTTCGGAAGGCAAAAAAGCGATTTTTTGGAACTTCGTCCGAATCGGCTGAAATTAAAGGGCAAATTTGCGCGCAGTGTTCTTATGACGAGAACATCGTAATTTCAACGTTTCGGGGCACCCGAAATTTTTTAGCAAGAAATGAAATTTTTCGGAAGGCCAAAAAGCGATTTTTTGCAACTTCGTCCGAATCGGCTGAAATTAAAGCGCAAATGTGCGCGCAGTGTTCTTATGACGAGAACATCGTAATTTCAACGTTTCGCGACACCCGCAATTTTTTAGCAAAAAGTGAATTTTTCGGAAGACCAAAAAGCGATTTTTTTGGAACTTCGTCCGAATCGGCTGAAATTAAGCGCAAATCTGCGCGCAGTGTTCTTATGACGATAACATCGCAATTTTAACGTTTCGGGGCACTCGCAATTTTTTGGCGAAAATGAAATTTTTCGGAAGGCCAAAAAGCGATTTTTTTGGAACTTCGTCCGAATCGGCTGAAATTAAAGCGCAATTGTGCGCGCAGTGTTCTTATGACGAGAACATCGTAACTTCAACGTTTCGGGGCACCCGCAATTTTTTGGCAAAAAATGAAATTTTTCGGAAGGCAAAAACTGATTTTTTTCACTTTGTCCGAATCGGCTGAAATTAAAGCGCAAATGTGCCCGCAGTGTTCTTATGACGAGAACATCGTAATTTCAACGTTTCGGGGCACCCGCAATATTTTGGCAAAAAATGAAATTTTTCGGAAGGCCAAAAAGCGATTTTTTGCAACTTCGTCCGAATCGGCTGAAATTAAAGCGCAAATGTGCGCGCAGTGTTCTTATGACGAGAACATCGTAATTTTAACGTTTCGGGGCACTCGCAATTTTTTGCCGAAAATGAAATTTTTCGGAAGGCCAAAAAGCGACTTTTTGGAACTTCGTCCGAATCGGCTGAAATTAAAGCGCAATTGTGCGCGCAGTGTTCTTATGACGAGAACATCGTAATTTCAACGTATCGGGGCACCCGCAATTTTTCACCAAAAAATAAAATTTTTCGGAAGGCCAAAAAGCGATTTCTTGCAACTTCGTCCGAATCGTCTGAAATTAAAGCGCAAATGTGCGCGCACTGTTCTTATGACGAGAACATCGTAATTTCAACGTTTCGGGGCACCCGCAATTTTTTGGCAAAAAATGAAATTTTTGGAAGGCCAAAAAGCGATTTTTTGGAACTTCGTCCGAATCGGCTGAAATTAAAGCGAAAATGTGCGCGCAGTGTTCTTATGACGAGAACATCGTAATTTCAACGTTTCGGGGCACCCGCAATTTTTTGGCAAAAAATGAAATTTTTCGGAAGGCCAAAAAGCGATTTCTTGGAACTTCGTCCGAATCGGCTTAAATTAAAGCGCAAATGTGCGCGCAGTGTTCTTATGACGAGAACATCGTAATTTTAACCTTTCGGGGCACTCGCAATTTTTTGCCGAAAATGAAATTTTTCGGAAGGCCAAAAAGTCGTCCGAATCAGCTGAAATTAAAGCGCAAATGTGCGCAATTTTTTAGCAAAAAATGAAATTTTTCGGAAGACCAAAAAGCGATTTTTTGCAACTTTGTCCGAATCGCCTGAAATTAAAGCGCAAATGTGCGCGCAGTGTTCTTATGACGAGAACATCGTAATTTCAACGTTTCGGGGCACCCGCAATTTTTTGGCAAAAAATGAAATTTTTCGGAAGGCGAAAAAGCGATTTTTTGCAACTTCGTCCGAATCGGCTGAAATTAAAGCGAAAATGTGCGCGCAGTGTTCTTATGACGAGAACATCGTAATTTTAACGTTTCGGGCACTCGCAATATTTTGGCAAAAATGAAATTTTTCGGAAGGCCAAAAAGCGATTTTTTGGAACTTCGTCCGAATCGTCTGAAATTAAAGCGCAAATGTGCGCGCAGTGTTCTTATGACGAGAACATCGTAATTTCAACGTTTCGGGGCACCCGCAATTTTTTGGCAAAAAATGAAATTTTTGGAAGGCCAAAAAGCGATTTTTTGGAACTTCGTCCGAATCGGCTGAAATTAAAGCGAAAATGTGCCCGCAGTGTTCTTATGACGAGAACATCGTAATTTCAACGTTTCGGGGCACCCGCAATTTTTTGGCAAAAAATGAAATTTTTCGGAAGGCCAAAAAGCGATTTCTTGGAACTTCGTCCGAATCGGCTTAAATTAAAGCGCAAATGTGCGCGCAGTGTTCTTATGACGAGAACATCGTAATTTTAACCTTTCGGGGCACTCGCAATTTTTTGCCGAAAATGAAATTTTTCGGAAGGCCAAAAAGTCGTCCGAATCAGCTGAAATTAAAGCGCAAATGTGCGCAATTTTTTAGCAAAAAATGAAATTTTTCGGAAGACCAAAAAGCGATTTTTTGCAACTTTGTCCGAATCGCCTGAAATTAAAGCGCAAATGTGCGCGCAGTGTTCTTATGACGAGAACATCGTAATTTCAACGTTTCGGGGCACCCGCAATTTTTTGGCAAAAAATGAAGTTTTTCGGAAGGCGAAAAAGCGATTTTTTGCAACTTCGTCCGAATCGGCTGAAATTAAAGCGAAAATGTGTGCGCAGTGTTCTTATGACGAGAACATCGTAATTTCAACGTTTCGCGGCACCCGCAATTTTTTCGCAAAAAATGAATTTTTCGGAAGGCCAAAAAGCGATTTTTTTGCAACTTCGTCCGAATCGGCTGAAATTAAAGCGCAAAAGTGCGCGCAGTGTTCTTATGAAGAGAACATCGTAATTTCAACGTTTCGGGGCACCCGCAATTTTTTAGCAAAAAATGAAATTTTTCGGAAGGCCAAAAAGCGATTTTTTGCAACTTCGTCCGAATCGGCTGAAATTAAAGCGCAAATGTGCGCGCAGTGTTTTTATGACGAGAACATCGTAATTTCAACGTTTCGCGGCACTCGCAATTTTTTAGCAAAAAATGAAATTTTTCGGAAGGCCAAAAAGCCATTTTTTGCAACTTCGTCCAAATCGCCTGAAATTAAAGCGCAAATGTGCGCGCAGTGTTCTTATGACGAGAACATGGTAATTTCAACGTTTCAGGGCACCCGCAATTTTTTGGCAAAAAATGAAATTTTTCGGAAGGCCAAAAAGCGATTTTTTGCAACTTCGTCCGAATCGCCTGAAATTAAAGCGAAAATGTGCGCGCAGTGTTCTTATGACGAGAACATCGTAATTTCAACGTTTCGCGGCACCCGCAATTTTTTGGCAAAAAATGAAATTTTTCGGAAGGCCAAAAAGCTTTTTTTTGGAACTTCGTCCGAATCGGCTGAAATTAAAGCGCAAATGTGCACGGAGTGTTGTTATGACGACAACATCGTAATTTTAACGTTTCGGGGCACTCGCAATTTTTTGGCGAAAATGAAATTTTTCGGAAGGCCAAAAAGTCGTCCGAATCGTCTGAAATTAAAGCGCAAATGTGCGCGCAGTGTTCTTATGACGAGAACATCGTAACTTGAACGTTTCGGGGCACCCGCAATTTTTTAGCAAAAAATGAAATTTTTCGGAAGGCCAAAAAGTGATTTTTTTCACTTTGTACGAATCGGCTGAAATTAAAGCGCAAATGTGCGCGCAGTGTTCTTATGACGAGAACATCGTAATTTCAACGTTTCGGGGCACTCGCAATGTTTTGCCGAAAATGAAATTTTTCGGAAGGCCAAAAAGTCGTCCGAATCGGCTGAAATTCAAGCGCAATTGTGCGCGCAGTGTTCTTATGACGAGAACATCGTAATTTCAACGTTTCGCGGCAGCCGCAATTTTTTGGCAAAAAATGAAATTTTTCGGAAGGCGAAAAAGCGATTTTTTGCAACTTCGTCCGAATCGGCTGAAATTAAAGCGAAAATGTGCGCGCAGTGTTCTTATGACGAGAACATCGTAATTTTAACGTTTCGGGCACTCGCAATATTTTGGAAAAAATAAAATTTTTCGGAAGGCCAAAAAGCGATTTTTTTGAACTTCGTCCTAATCGGCTGAAATTAAAGCGCAAATGTGCGCGCAGTGTTCTTATGACGAGAAAATCGTAATTTCAACGTTTCGGGGTACCCGCAATTTTTTGGCAAAAAATGAAATTTTTCGGAAGGCTAAAAACCGATTTTTTGCAACTTTGTCCGAATCGGCTGAAATTAAAGCGCAAATGTGCGCGCAGTGTTCTTATGACGAGAAAATCGTAATTTCAACGTTTCGGGGCACCCGCAATTTTTTTGCAAAAAATGAAATTTTTCGGAAGGCCAAAAAGCGATTTTTTGCAACTTCGTCCGAATCGGCTGAAATTAAAGCGCAAATGTGCGCGCAGTGTTCTTATGACGAGAACATCGTAATTTCAACGTTTCGGGGCACCCGCAATTTTTTGGCAAAAAATGAAATTTTTCGGAAGGCCAAAAAGCGATTTTTTGCAACTTCGTCCGAATCGGCTGAAATTAAAGCGAAAATGTGTGCGCAGTGTTCTTGCACTCGCAATATTTTGGAAAAAATAAAATTTTTCGGAAGGCCAAAAAGCGATTTTTTTGAACTTCGTCCTAATCGGCTGAAATTAAAGCGCAAATGTGCGCGCAGTGTTCTTATGACGAGAAAATCGTAATTTCAACGTTTCGGGGCACCCGCAATTTTTTTGCAAAAAATGAAATTTTTCGGAAGGCCAAAAACCGATTTTTTGCAACTTTGTCCGAATCGGCTGAAATTAAAGCGCAAATGTGCGCGCAGTGTTCTTATGAGGAGAACATCGTAACTTCAACGTTTCGGGGCACCCGCAATTTTTTAGCAAAAAAGCAAACATTATGCCATCCGGCATAATGTGATTTATGTCGCGACATGTTGCCCTAAGTGATAACCCTTGCGGTGCATGGTTTCAATATTTCGCAAGTTCTAGCCAATAAGGTTTTAGGGCGTTTCTGTCAGGGTTTATGAGCACTGTTCGCTGCTTGTGTAAGTCCTTCTGTCCCTTGCCATCTCAGATTTAGACGGAACTACAGAAAAGCCTTTTCCCACAAATTCAGGCAAGTTATACTTGTGTTATTTTATAGATTCGTTCAGCATTGTTTTTTACCCTTCTTTGCGAGTCCGGGTTGGTACTGAGTAATTTACTTTTCGTTGTTATCGTGTTTTCATTTTCTCGATGAAATGGCCGACACGCCACCAACCCGTGTTTTAATCCTTTGACACTCTTTTATTCATCGTCTGAAGTCGTTTCTCGTTTCACTGTACAGTTTGCCGTTTTTAAGTAATTTACAATTGAGTAAAACTCTACATATACGATGGCAGGGGATAGGAGGCAGGACGGTGTCTAAGGTCGTTAAGTACGATCTGGGTGTTGTTAGGTCGTTTGCCCCTGAAATTGTCATACTACAGCTTGGAAGCAACGATTTAACCTCTATGTCTGACGATAAAACTGGGTCCGCTATTGAGGACCTGGCTCGTTTACTTTTCGAATGTTACGGCGTAAAACTAGTTTGTGTATGTCAGACCATTTTCCGTCGAGACTCGCCCTCGTTTAATAAGCAGGTCAAACTTCTAACGCAGTATTTAAAAGTTGTATTAGAGCCGCTTCCTTATGTCATATACTGGCGCCATCGTGGGTTTTGGAATTGCAAAACTCGCTTTTTTGCTCGCGATGGTGTCCATTTGAATTCCTTAGGTCAATACAAATTCTTTCGCAGTCTGAGGGGGGCGGTATTGAAATGCTTTAAGGCAATTGCGCCTTCATAATCTACTTGTTCGGTTTGTTTTTTATGCACATTTTTGCCAGTTCCCATGTATTTGTTCACCAAGCCGATTACAGTTGTTACTGTTTTGGAGCCATTGAAATTGATGGGCACTCCCCACTTTTTCATTCAAGGCTCATTCGGTCCTTTGGACCTTGTTGTTCACGATATTATCGTGATTCTGACGGCTTTGGTCTTGTTCTTTTTCGTGCTTTCACTTTGCCGCATGAGTGTACAACCCAATCTGACCGCCCTGTTGGGGGGTGTGTCCAATGCACTCGGCTGTGTGACATGCACTATTTTATTTAATATATTTGGAACTTGGCACTATTTTCTTCCTGCTCCTAATTGTTTGCATCGCGTTTTCTTTCTATCATACTGCCCCACTCCGACTGTGATCTTTGGGCCACCTGGTGGCGAGGAATTTTATAATTATCAGCGTTGCTATTGTCTTTTCCCAGACTAATTACAAGATCCATCTATCAATATTAGGAGATACGTCTGTCAATTTTGTCCACCATAACATGGGAAAAATTCAAGGTGTTTCCTGTTCGATATCTGGTCTTATCATTTCCAATTTCCTTTGTAAGTTATGCCTCCTAGAAAGCGTGCTGCTGCGCAATCTTCATCCACCCGAGTAACAAGGGCAAAACGGCCACGAGTGTCTGCACGACCTGAATCAGAAGTCGCTTCCCCTCCGACTCAGCCTACAACCGCAGACAATCATGGTATGGTTTCCATCAACTTCGATGTTCTATCATCCACGATCTCAACCATTGTCGCTCAGGCTGTGCAATCCGCCCTGTCCCAAAACCGTGACACGCAAGCGACATTGCCGAGCGGAATGTCAACTGAACAAGACGTTGCTGTGGAGCAAGCCGTGCAAAGAGAAACCAGTGCTATCGCGACGAGCAATGCAGGTACAGAAGGCCTTCAGCCTATCTTTGAGAACTCTGATCCTAAACCTACACAGGTTTTTACTAGTTTAGCGGTTAGCCTAGCTTCCAGAGTTAGTGCGAAACTAAAAGCGAAGATCTGGGCGAACGAATATGTAGATTTTGGTTCTCTTTTATTTTCTTCACCTCAGAACGAGGGAAAATATTCTTTGTCAATGACTCCTTCTGGGTCGTCAAACCATCACCAAGTCACCCTCGAGCCTTGTCATCCAACCAAACGTATCCACAATATTCAGCAGTGGGTTTCCGCCTTAAATATATTTGTCTCGGTTTATACGGAGCGGTTCAAAAATGAAACGCCTCAACTGATGAAATACTGTGAGGTGGTACGGGACTTGGCGTTGAAACCGGGTGACTGGCTTTGGTATGACGAGCAATTTCGGTTTATTAGGCAGTCCGATCCTCAAAAGTTCCCTTGGGATCAAATACATTGGGAATTATGGCTACGAGCGTCCACTACTTTTCGCAGGCAACAGCCGTTCACCAACCAACCCCATACACAACCCCGTCAACGCTTTCGTTCCTTTTTCCCCAAGGGTACTTGCTGGGCATTTCAGGCGGGAAAACACTGCTCTGGGTGTCAATTCGCACATGTGTGCTATAAATGCGGCGCCAAGCACGCAGGAAGCCATTGTTCCGTTCAAAACCGTTTTGGAGGGCTTGCAAATAAAGGAAAGGGAAGCCCAACTCAAGTTGCAGGCACTTCGCAGCCCACCGGTAACTCCGGTAAAGGTAGACCGGCTTGACAATTTTCTTCAAAATGGTTATGACTCGGTTCTTCGTCAGTATTTAATTGACGGTTTTCGTTTTGGTTTTCGGATTAATTTTGTTGGTGAGCGTGCTGTGTCTGAATGTCAAAACTTAAAGAGTGCCTTAAGCCATCCAGATATAACTACAACTAAAATTCGTAAGGAATGCGATGCAGGGAGACTGGTAGGGCCTTTTACAACTCCGCCGTTTAGGAAATTTCGAACGTCTCCTCTCGGTCTAGTTCCTAAAAAGGATCCACATGCGTATCGCTTAATTCATCATTTATCTTTTACAGAAGGCTCTTCAGTCAACGATTTCATTCCTGACTGTTGCGCTACGGTACGATATGCATCTATTGGGGATGCCTCCAAATCTATTAAGCGCATTGGGCGGGGTTGTTTCATGGCACAAACCGACATAAAATCTGCTTTCCGTATTATTCCCATTCACCCTGCTGACTATTCCTTACTGGGTATGAAATGGGACCATATGTACTATTTTGATAGATGTTTAGCGATGGGTCTCCGCTCCAGCTGTGCCATTTTTGAAGCTTTTTCTACGTCTCTGGAATGGATTTCAATCCATCTTCTTAAAGCGCGTTCTGTTTTGCATATACTCGACGATTTTCTTTTAATTGCTCCAACCAAGGATCAGTGCAAGCGCGACTTAGACAATTTTGTTTTGCTTTGTAATCATTTGGGTGTTCCTCTTGCTCCGGAAAAGACGGTGGGACCGGATACAGCTCTGCAATTTGCGGGCATTACGTTAGATTCCGTGCGAATGGAGGCGCGTCTTCCAGAGGAAAAGCTTCAAAAGTGCCGTAATTTGTTGACAGATTTTCTTTCCCGCCGGTCGGTTTGTTTAAAAGAGCTCCAGTCTTTAATAGGATTATTAAATTTTACATGCCTTGTTGTTGTGCCTGACCGTGCCTTCCTTCGTCGCTTAATTGATCTCACCAAAGGAATCACCAAACCTCATTATCACATTCGCATTTCAAGAGGTGCACAACAAGATCTCACTATGTGGCTTCAATTTCTCACAGCATTTAACGGCAGATCGTTTTTTCTCAATGATATTTGGGAAACCTCTCAAACTCTTCAACTTTTTACCGATGCTGCTGGTTCTATAGGGTTTGGGGCTGTATTCGGCGCCCATTGGTTTCACGGCTTATGGCCAACAACTTGGCACGGTTTTAACATCGCCATTTTAGAGCTATTTCCTATCGTGCTCGCTGTCCACATCTGGGGGGCGTGCATGGCAGATAAATGTGTAATATTTTTCAGTGACAATGCCGCCGTTGTCGATATTATAAACAAACAAACCTCAAAGGATAGCGCGATCATGGTTCTCCTCAGGGATTTGGTCCTAAGTTGTCTACGACACAACATCCTCTTTCAAGCCCGCCATATCCCTGGGCTTACCAATTCTCGCGCCGACTATCTTTCACGTTCTCAGGTCACGCAGTTCCAGCAAATAACACAAGATGCAGACAAATTTCCCACTCCACTACCAGAGAACCTACTGCCGAGGAGTTGGTTTCTACTTTGAACGGCTTGCTAAGTACAGCGCTGACAGGTGGCTCACGTCAACTTTATCGGAGAGCATGGTCAGTTTTCGGCGAATTCTATGCTCAGTTCTATGGTTCGGCGAACCCTTCTTTGCCGCTTTCTCCACATTGTATTCCGCTTTTTATTTCATATCTTTCTTTTAGAAAACTTGCTTTTTCTACAGTCGCTTCCTATCTAGCGGCAATTTCGTATGTACACAAACTTAGGGGTTTTCCGGATCCAACAAAATCGTTTTTGATTCAAAAGTTGTTATCAGCTCTCAGCCGTCAGCGATCTGTAGACGTGCGTCTCCCCGTGACGCGACCTGTGTTACACGAACTTATCCGTTCTCTCAGCTTTACCAACTCCTCGGCTTTTCAGCGTTCACTTTATGCAACGATGTTTCTTGTAGCATTTTATGGTCTTTTCAGAATAGGCGAACTCGCCACCAAGAGCACGCGCGTTGCGTCTTCAGTAGTTCAGTTCAATAACTTAACCTTTTTGTCCACTCGCGAGGCTAAAATTAGCATCTCAAACTATAAACATAACCCCAGCAATAGGCCATTTGACATTATATTAGCTAGGGAGGTTTCGCAGCCCTTCTGTCCAGTTGCAGCCCTTCTTCAGTATTGTTCAACTCGGGGGGACCGCCCTGGACCGCTTTTCTGTCACGCGGATTATTCCCCCATTTCTGTTCACCAATTCAATCGCGAACTTCAACGGTGTTTAGCTTTTTGCGGCCTGGATACGAGCCGATACAAAAGCCATAGTTTTCGGATTGGTGGTGCTTGCCACGCTGCCGACAAAGGTTATTCTGATGCGCAGATACGTGCTCTTGGTCGCTGGAAATCGGAGGCGTTCAAAGTTTATTTAAGGTCAACGGTATGTCACGCTAATTAAGTACAATAGTTGTGCCACTGGGCCCAGCATGGTTCAGACAAGGGCTGCCTGCTGGGGTCACTGTGTCACATTAACTTTAACAGTTAAAACGCTTTGAATTGAATACTTCAGTTTAAATTTTCGGGTATCACTGGGATCAAGCATGGTTCAGACAAGGGCTGCCTGCTGGGGTCACTGTGTCACATTTTAAAACTTTTAACAGACTTTGAATTGAATACTTCAGTTGTGATATGCGATTGTGTCAGTGCATTTTTCAACTCAGTGACAGTTTGGCGATACGTGTGGCCGTTCAGACATGGACTGCGACCTTCCCGATCGTCCTTTCATTTTTCTCGAGTTTTTTCAAGGTTCAGGACGTGCGCTCTGTTTTTGTTCTGTGGGGCTCAGCCACAGTGTGTGGCTTGTGGCGTTGTTTTGTCGCCCCACGTTTGTAAATTGAGCTGAAATGTTTACATTGGTCGTTGTCTTGTTTTCGTGGCTTTGAATTAATTAAACCTGCCACATTAGTGGCCAGATTCATCCAACATAATTGTTTGTTTCCTGTTTCCTTGATTCGTTATTTCGGCCGGGTTAGATATACGAGAGCTCACGTCCTACTCTAATTGATCTAGCTTAGGCAATGGGCACACGCCGCGATATAAAAGCAAACATTATGCCATCCGGCATAATGTGATTTATGTCGCGACATGTTGCCCTAAGTGATAACCCGTGCGGTGCATGGTTTCAATATTTCGCAAGTTCTAGCCAATAAGGTTTTAGGGCGTTTCTGTCAGGGTATATAAGCACTGTTCGCTGCTTGTGTAAGTCCTTCTGTCCCTTGCCATCTCAGATTTAGACGGAACTACAGAAAAGCCTTTTCCCGCCACCTCCCCTTTCGCCAGCCACCGGGTTATGACCAGTTACCGCTTATTTTATAATTAGATTATTACTCAATTAAATGACTATAGGATTTTTGTTTCCTTCGTATGCATTATGTGGCGTTGTTTTGTCGCCCCACGTTTGTAAATTGAGCTGAAATGTTTACATTGGTCGTTGTGTTGTTTTCGTGGCTTTGAATTAATTA